>VZTE01001600.1:2976020-3090997 GCA_013397775.1 Eulacestoma nigropectus | reverse complement strand
GGATAGGCCTCGCTCCGCCGCCTCCTCCCGCCGCGTCCTCCATTTTGTGATCGCGGCGTGGAGAGCTCGGCGGCCCCGGGGAGCGGGAGGTGCAGCCAGCGCCGCCATTTCGCACCCGCCGCCGCTTCCTCTTCCCGCCCCGTCGCCACGAGGACTCTGCCGGCCGCCCTCGCGGCCCCCACAGTCGCAGGGGACGCGTCCTCTGGGCCCGAGACCGCACCCGCTGCCGCGCACCGGGAGCTGCCGCCCTCCCCGCCGGCAGCGCGGGGCCCCCGCCGCACCGAGGGCCAGGGCTGGATCCACGGCCGCCGGGGCAGACGGGAGGCCCGGGTCCGCCGCGCCCCGCCGGGGGGAGGAGAAGCCCCCAGGGCCCCCGCCGCGGCCTCCCTCGCTCTCAGGGAGGCGGGTCCTGGAGGGGTTTAACCCCTGCCGTGTTCCCTGGGGCCGAGCTCGTCTTGCTGCTTTTATTATGTATTTTTTCCCGCCAGTCTCGGCATTCACGCCCGCGTGCCTCCGGCGCTCGCCCGCCCGGCTCGTAGCACACGGGGGCAGAGATTTGAGCGAGGGCCCCAGGCTGGGTGGTAACCAGGAATCCTTTCACGAGTCCCTGTTAGAGGGCATGTTAATATGTTCGCGTAGGGCACGGAGGAAAAGCGGAGTGATGATTTTTTTCTGATGGAAAAACAGCTGTTTCCACTGCTTGGGCGCCAGGCTGCCGTCCCTTGGATAGCGCCGAGTGTGCCTTCCCCGGCTGGGTTTCTAGGTCGTGGTTTCCCAAGGGGTGGACCCCTGGGACGAGTTCCCGTAGCCTTGCATGGAGGGGCAGGATGTTGCAGTTCGTCTCTCTAGGAGAAGCACCTGGAGATTGGGGAGGGGAGGCAAGGCTCACAGTGATCCTTGTTTTTGGTGGGTTGCAGTGGGTGCCGTAGGATCGTGTTCGGTGGTGTTTATCCCGGCATCATGGTTACTGTCTTCTTTCTGTCAGGTTTTGAGGCGCATTCTCTTGTTGATAGTGTGATATCCCCAGTTTCTCCTGCTTCTGCTACTACACTGCTCTTGTCCCACTGCCAGCCACCATGGATAAGACCGAGTTGATCCAGAAAGCCAAGCTGGCTGAGCAAGCCGAGCGCTACGATGACATGGCCACCTGCATGAAGGCAGTAACGGAGCAGGGTGCCGAGCTGTCCAACGAGGAGCGCAACCTCCTCTCGGTCGCCTACAAGAACGTGGTGGGCTGCCAGCGCTCGGCCTGGAGGGTCATCTCCAGCATCGAGCAGAAGACAGACACCAGTGACAAGAAGATGCAGCTTATCAAGGACTACCGGGAGAAGGTGGAATCTGAGCTCAGGTCCATCTGCACCACGGTGCTGGTAAGTGAGGACTTTGTTTTTTCTTCTATTTTGTTTAAGGTAAAAAAATGCAGTATTTAGTGTGCTGCTGTATTGGGGGAAGGACTGGGAACTTGTCTGGGCCGTACCATGCAAAGAGTTGTGCTGGGGTAGGGGAAGTCAGTGCAGTAACTTCTACAACCGTTACATGGGTCAACATGGTGAGGAAGATCAGCTGCACTACTCTATAGGCCCTATATGTGTAGAGGTATTTGAGATACTCAATTTTGAGTGTAAGGTACATACTTGGGTGGAGTGATCCATGTGCAGTGTTTCACCAAGTAGTTGCAGGGAGTTTAGTCTCTGTGCTGTGGTTAGTAAACTTACCTATTCATAAGATGAGCTGAAAACATGAAAACCCCTTTATTCAGATCAGCTAATAACTTGCTAAAAACATTTAAACCATATGTTCATTTTGTTTACTTCCTCATGAAGAAAAATACTCTCAAGGGGTCTTCAGGAGACATTTTGAAGAATGTTGTAACATAAATTTGACGGTGGGAAAGAGACATGCAGAAATTGGCTGTTAGATGCAAGCTGACTTCTCAGGGTGTCTTCAAGATGAACTTGCAGTAATTATGGAACAATGAAAAGCTAAAGTGTAAAGACTGGAATGACACCCTAAGCATGCCCAGAAGTTCATTTCTGTGGAAGCAGCAGAATTCCAGATGCTATTGATAGGAAAACTGTAGTGCACTGTAGTGGGAGTTCAAGAGATGTGTGTCAGCAGTGTGGAGCCTGCTGGACCCTGTTCTACGTGACCAGGGAGTCGTAGCTGCAAGAAACTGCACGTGCACAATGCAATAGTAATTGTGTGGCAGATCATCTTCAGTGATTTATTTGCTCTTCTTTGTTACCTTTGTTTTTTTGGTGTCTGGTATTGCTAATGTGAGAACAGGAGAAAGCAAGTCTATAGGGAAATAAACAATTTTGAGGTAAATTTATTCTAGATTGGTTTAGGAGACATGGATTTAAAGGTGACTGGTTTGGAAGTAACTGAGTTTTCTTCTTGATTAAGTGTTCTGGCTCACGTACAAGGGAATGCTTCTTTGGATTGTGCTGAAAATACCTATGTGCTTCCTTGTGTGCTGCCACCTAGGTTTGTTCGTTCTTTCTAAATCTGTCAAAGTGATTTACCTTTTCTTGAAAATAATTTTCATATTTATTAGCTTTACGAATCAGTTAATTCCTTAACATATTTAAGAGCCCATGCCTTCCACAAGAGCAAAACTGTTTCTGCAGTTACAGGTGTGTTGAAATTGTGAAACTTTCACGTTATGAAAATTATGAGACTTACTTTGGGTTCCTGCTTCCTGTGACAGGAGTTTCACTAGAAGCCTGTGTGATGCGGTGCCAGCATTTGTGTCAATCTTCTTTCTCTTCTCTACTCAGTGCTCTGCTTCAGCACTAACTTCTTGGGACCTCCACATAAAGCTCACTCTTCAGACTTCCTAATCTCCTTCTGCCCTTTTACCAAATCTAGTGCCTTAGAGAAGGTGATGCATAAAATCTCGTACTGCTTGTACCATTTTGACAAGGAGCTTGTGTTTCCATAGGGGGAGGCAGTGAACCACTTCTCACAGTGTCTATTCTGAAGTTATTCCACCCCATCTGATGGTGGCCAGCAGGTGTTCTGGTAGCCGTGCTAGCGCAGACCTCTGATGTAGGGAAAGCAAGCTTTTCCTGTGCTAGATGAATTTTTCAGTGCACTCTAGTCTTTCTCTGTTCTCAGCAAGGGCTTGTTGGCAACTCTCCCCTTCTGGCCTGGAAGACTGCAGGAAGTAGTGAAGACCAAAACATACAGCTGAGTATGCTTTTCCTGTCTTGTCCTGCTGCAGAGCTGTGCCCTCCTTTGGTAGGAGGAGATGTTGGCTATCTACTGCAAGCCTTTCTTTTCTTATCCTTCCTTTTAGGGCCATGTGCAGTTATGTTCTGTTCCAATTCCCTCCCTTTCCTCCTCCATCTACCACTCCTGTGATCCATGAGTCAGCATCTGAGAGGTTGGACTTCAGGATGAGAAGGCGATACAAAGAATGGGTTTCCTAAAGCTGAGCCACACAATGGTTTTGGCTCCTCCTTTGAATGATAATTTCTTCTGTACTAATACTATGGTAATGGCTTGTAGCTTTTTCAGATCTCTTCAGCTGAATCTCAGAGATGCTTTTTTAATTCTAGGAAGGCAGCTAAAGTGTAACAACTGCTGGCAAGTAGTATGGAAAGGTTGCTTGTCATCTGGAGTATTTGGATTTAGCAAGGGTAGGTGTGTTGGGTGGAGTGTGACTGCTGTTAGTCATACTACTAACAGTTTTTTCAAAAGTTTTTTTTTTTTAACTACTGGTATGGCATGTTTCTAAATCTTCATTTAGAAATACTTGTGCTAGCATTAAAAATACTGCTAATTTTTTTATTAAAATATCAGTAACACTGAATCTGTAATTACTTTTTTCCTGCAAAAAATGCCCCAAGCCAGTTAAGTAAGGTATTGTTTCAGGGCATGCTTTGATAAAGAACTTAAATTTAATCACCACTAGAATACAAACATTCAAAATTTCATTGAGATATCTGTATATAGGTGTATATACATAAAAATAAAACTTGTACTGATTATTTAATTGTCATTCTTTAACTGCCTATCTTGCAAGCAGGCATAATCTGAATGCTTTTTAACTTAATTTTATGACTAGCCTTTCAGGTGAGATTGGCTCTTTAATGGAGAAATGGTATGGCTGTCAAACAACTTGCACAAATGTTTTATTGGAAAGGTACACTAGGAGGTTTTGCTGAGCTCCCTGTATTGATTGACTGATTCTTTGGTAATGTAGAGAATTAATGTTGAGTCATCCCTTATGACTCATAGTTAAAACTGTTCTTGAAACTTTCTTCTCCTTGAATAAAGAAACAGGTTGGCAACTTAATTTTTTTCAAGATAAAGTTGAACTATGTTTCATATACTCTCTGAGCATAAAGTTCATGTTGCTTTCTCTTGACTTGAGTGATTTCAAGACGTGTACTAGATGATGTAGAAAAGGTGGATACAGCAGCAACTTTCTTATAATTACTGAAATGATGTGAGAAACTTGGAAGATGGAATGTACAATATAAGACCTGCTTAATTGTATGCACACTCCACTGTTCAGTGACATTAGGTTTTTTAAAAAGTTAACTTTTGAATTGGAACCTTTCTGGGGATTAAACTGGTGGGTTTTCTGAGAGCCTTGGTCCTTTTGCATGGCTATAACTTGTGTTGCATTCAAGCTCCTTTGTTCTTTAGAGAGCAGTAATGTAAAGGCAGGGAGGACAGCACCCCATGCCTGGCAGCGCTCTCCACCTGCAGCTTGAGGGGTTTTGTGCGTATGGTTGCATGTGTTCAGTTTCTAGGTCCTGATGTGTTGGAGCTCTTCTAGGAGTAATAGAGATGAGATTTGATAACTAGTTGCCTGCAGTTTAAATCTTGATGAAGATGCAGTAGTTAAAATCATTAGGGCTTGAAAACAACTGTATCTTGATGGTTACTTCTTGTGTCTCTAGCTGAAACTTAAAAGTGTTTTTTTAATAAATTTTTTTAAATTTTGTGTAGAAAAGTTACGTACTTGAGGCTTTTCAGTTGTTTCCAAACATCTGTTCTCACAGTGTCCTCTGTAAACATTTTTACATTGTAGTGTGTCAGGCCCACGTTGGCCTGTTTCTCTAGAAATGAGCAAGGGCATTGTGAACTTCTAGAAATGAAGGAACAGTCACATTACTTGTGCTGTTGATTCTTTTTGGCACCCTGTGGCAGTGCCTGCAATGAAATAGTTCTGAGCTATAGGGTGTATTTTATCTGTATTTTTACTGTCTTAAGGCTGATAGGATGCTTTGATCTTGTGTGAGATTGCACTGTTAAATGTTGAAAGCATGGATTGGTGTGTTGCTCTTGCCAGCTCCCCTTTCCTTCCTTCCTCCCTCCCTGCCTCCCCCGCTCAAGGCTGCAATTTTGTTCCTACTGCTGCTTCACATAATTAAGAAAAAATAAAAGCTAATAAAAACGAGTAAGAAATGTGTCCACTTCTGATTATCCATTTTGTAGATCTAGTTCTAAGGTTAGTCACTTAAAATAAGTAGAACAAAACTCACCATGCTAGAAGATAATGTTTAGAGCAGTTTGTTTCAACAGCACAAGTTCATAGCTCCGTTGAAAATGAAGTTGGCATTTTCTTGCAGTAGCAAATAGATTCCTCGTGTCAGCTGAAATATCTGACATCTGATGATGGATAACTTTGACCATAGTCCTTTTTCTTATCTATTAATACCTTTGGCCTACAGAAAAGTGAAATCTTTTTTTTTTTTAATTGCACATGCAGAAATTTGTCAGATTCAGTAGGTATCAGCTTTATGCTGCTATGTAAACAATTTACCAGAGTTTCATGTCTTGTGAATCCTTTGTCTCTGTGTTCCTATTTTCAGTGAACAGACAGAGTTTGTACAAAAATATATGTGGTGTAGAGGTGAAACCCAGTAAAAGGGTATTACATACAGTCTTTTGATACAGGGAACTATGTAGGATGCAGTTTTATTTTGAAAGTCAGGCATGCTAATCCCTAAATACTACATTTGGACTTGAGTTAGTTGTCCCAGTCGCGGTTGGGACAGTGTTTCAAGTATTACTTTCTAATCTTTTTAAGTTACTTACAATTCTTAAGTGACTGACTAAAAGGAAAGGCTACTTCATGAAAGGTTGGGAACGTTACTTCTTGACAAATCCAGAAGTGTGAAGTGAATGTGAATTTAGTTAGTAGTTCGGAATAAATCGTCTTTTTTTATGAAAAGTAATCTGTGGAGAGAGAGATGATTTTTCCTTTGTGTTCTTAGCACAACTTCTAGCAACCATCAACACATTTCTGGTAAGAATTGTGGAACTTAATGCTTTAATTTTTTTATTTTAATATACTTGAAACTTAGATCTGAACTTGACTTATTCATAGTTTTACCTTCTCTTACCTTCTCTGTCATCGTTCAGTAGAATCTGCTGCTGGAATCCTCACTCTTGTGCAAAGAAAACAGAATCATTTTTGAGAAGGGACTGATTCTTGCAGAAACAAAGCCTAGAATGCACTGAGGTTCTTGAACAGACTGCGAACTGTTAGACTCCAGCTAAAAATAGTTCAAGGAATCCTGATGGTAGCTGAAGCCTCTATCCCATGCAGTCATTGCTTGCTGCCCCCTCCCCCGACAGCCATATGCTGTCTAGAATTATTAAATTTCTTGGAGGACATTTATTGGTTTGGTGGCCTTGAGAAAGTAGGATGTGCTCACTAGGTAGGACTGGACAACAAAACCACAAATTCTGTTTTTCTGCTGATGCAGTGAAGCTTTTAACAGATTTTGTAAATCACTGTTGCGCTTACCTTCTAGACTGTTGTCTCACAGGCATTTCTACTACCTTAGATACTAATGTGATAGCTGCCTTTTTGAAGTAAAACACAGAATACTGTTTATGAGAGAAAAAAAACTTGATTAGGAAAGAACACACTCGAATTTGAAGGTTATTAGCATTTGATTTCTTTATGATGGCAGAAATTTGGGTTGTTCAGCACAATATTAAAGCAGTAGACTGTACCCATGTCTGTACAGGCACTGCAGCTTGATATCCTGGTTTCAGTAGTGGGGGATGAGCAATTTTCAGAGGAATGAAGGTAGTGAGGAAAAGAGCAGAGGAAGGGCTGGTAAAAGTGCATGGATATGCTTTCTAAGTTTGGTAGGTGAAGGTGCACACTTGATTAATCAATGTTTTCATATTTAGCTTTATGCTCTTGGTCTTTGAGGGGCCAGGTGCCCCTCAATGTTACTTGTGGTTGTGCTTTCCTACTGCCAATAAACTTGAAGCCAGTTTTGTCACAGACAGGTAAGGTAAGTAATAACTATTCTCGAGCACTGCACTTTTGGCACTTACTCAGTATAGCTCCACCAAGTTGATTGGATGAGTGTTTACAAGTTCCTCCTCATCCTTTCTGTATCCCAGGAACCTGGAACAAACATTAGAAGACTTTAGCTAAGCATACTCCTGATTTGTAAGCTTGTCATTTGCTAATCCATCCTGTATATCTGAATATGTTACAGTGCCCAGTTTGTGTGAGCTGAGCACTTAGGAGAGGCAGCAAAACAATTTAAGTGCTGAGTTTCACATCTTGTGGTCTGTGCACCCACCAAAACATCAGATGTCAAGATCTAAGAACTCGAAGTCCTGAATTAGCTATGATTTTGCTTGTACCTTTATCTAAATTTGTTAAAGTAATCAAGGGTTTGATTTACCAGTTTCTAACATTGATAAAGGTTTATTACTTGCTCTGTTACTCTTTATTCTCTCCTTTAATATGTATGATCCATTCACTGAAGTAGCTGGATATAGGAGTAGTGTTTGGCTCTGAAAACAGAAAAGGTTCCATTTGCTTTAATAATAACTTTCCTACGTACAATGTATACACTGTTACCTGACTGACAGCCACATCCTTCCTGGATAAAACTTTGTCAGGAACTTTTGTTCTGAAGTTGAATATACTTTGCAAAATTCTTGTAAGCAGAGATTGTTTTTAATAAAAGTAGGTACAAGGGCCTTAGCAAAAAGTCACAGCTCACTTTCTGTGAGATAGTGTTGTAGGCAAATTATCTGAAATGTTGACTTTAGTTTTTCTGACCTAAGGTTAGACTTCATTGTTGTCTCGTTTGGGAAATAACGAATTACTGGCCCACTCCTAAGAGACTGAGTGAAATAGTGTATTGCTGAGTTTCCTTCATGATGAAGTCGGATGATGCAAAAGGCTCTTCCAAGCTACACTAAGCAATGGGAAGAAAGGGATGTTGTGTTCTCATTTTGAATTTCAGTGATCCCAAGCCTCTGATCAAGGGCTCTCAAAGAGAGAACAGAACTAAAGCAAGTCAAAATAAGTTCTTTGCATAAGGGCAATGTACCTTAAGACCACGCAACTCCTGTGTGCTGGTGTTCTTTTTGAGCACTGTTAGTCTAGATATACCTCAGTCAGTCATTTAATCTTACCTTTGAGTTTCTGTAGCTGCAGAGCATAGAAGTATTTTTAAATGAAAATTGAGACTTTTTTTGTTTGATTCTGTCATGTTATGCAAGGTCACAAATGAATGCTGAAAGAAGCTTTTAGATAGCCAGGATTCTGAAGGGAAAAATTTGGTGTCTAAAATGCATGTTTGCTAAGAGGAGGAGAGCAATTGGAAGTATTTTGAGGAATTAGAAATATGTAAAATGCAGTCGTGGAAGGATGTTAAAATCAATTTGAGATAAATCCGTCAGATACCAAGGAAATTTTCCTGAAAACTTTTGGCTGTGTTGTATAGCCATTAATTCATCAAAAAATTATAATTGTTGAAAAGATGACCTTTTTTTTTAAAGACTCAGTTCTACATTTGATGGGGGGAAACTGGAAAACTTCAGGCTCTTCCATAAAAACTTAAATAATTATCTGACTTTCACTGGATTGTTCATTTTATGTGAAAATCTATAGAAAGGAGAACGTGTATTTCCATACACTTCCGGTTCCTGGCTTACATAGTTCTCAGGGGACCACAGAACTTTTTAACTTGTGTGAGAAGTATAAGCAGTGAGTGTAAATTCTAGATTAATTTAATATCAGCACCAGGTGGGAGTAGTGTGGGCAGACGTGCTGCAGCTCAGGCTTCTCGTGCATTTGTTAAGTGGGATTCCAGATACTTCATTCAGGGCCAATCCTAAGTATTGGCTGCAAGTTTTTAAAACTATGTAGACAAAGACATAGAACCAAATGGAAAAGACGAATTAGGTCACCCTCTCCGTTTTCATGTCAGGTACATTTGTCTCTGCTCTCAGCAGTGCTTTGTCAGGTCATCTTAAGGCCATGCCATTACTGGAAAGGTGCACACATACTTTCCTTAATACACAAACTGAAATGTTGTTAGTCTGAAGAGATCCGTATGAAAATCACTTAATGTTCTCCCAAAAGGAGCTGATGCATAGAGCTTGAATCCTGAAGGATGAAGAACTTCATTCCACTGAATTACACTGTTGAAAGTAAAGTGATCTTACTGTTGGAGCAGGGGACTCTCCTGTCAAGGAAACAACTGCTGAACGTTAAAACACACCTAGGTTGCAATGAGTCATACTGTGGACTTCGGAATGACTGATTATAATTGAAATAGTTGAGAAGTCTTAAATACCACTTCACTAGATGATTAAAACAGGCAGTCATTTGTGAGTAGAAGCCTTATTGAAAGGTCTGAGCCCACATGAATAATCTGTGCTGTCAGAGACTTTGGAATATTTGATATGTTTAAATTCACATTTAAGTTATATTGGGTGGTGTTGGTCTGAGCTGCCTCACCAACTTTTAGCTTTGCTTTTTGACTGCAGTTAGGGTGGAAACCATTTCTCTGTATGCTGCTTTTCTAGGTCTTTTTTCTTATATTGGGTCTGGATGGACCCTCAAAAATACTTGAGTCTGAAAAATTTTTCCGGATATTTTGCATACTGCAGCCCTGGCTGATTTTATGTAGCCTCATACACTTCACAGTGTTCCTGTGGGATGCAAGCTGCTCATTTAGATGGGGCTCTGATGTTGAATCCATGTTTCAGGGTGGTGAGTTAACTTGCTAAAAGAAATGTTGACACCCACTCTGTGCTTGTGCATTATTTTTAAGGAACCTTGTCTCAAAATAGGTTTGTTTTG
Source organism: Eulacestoma nigropectus (assembly GCA_013397775.1). Lineage (NCBI taxonomy): Eukaryota > Metazoa > Chordata > Aves > Passeriformes > Eulacestoma > Eulacestoma nigropectus. The sequence continues at coordinate 3,080,904 of VZTE01001600.1, read as the reverse complement.
AAACAGTTTCTTCACTTGCATGTGACTTTTTGGTGCTGTGGGGTTTGGCCAGTTAGTGTGCGGTACAACATTAAGTAATCAGTTACTTGCTGTTACCCAGGTAACATCTGTTCTGGTAGTGAGCTTCTGTGCTTCTTAATAAACAAAACAAAAAACTCAAAAGCACTTGAATTCTCAAAATAGGGAACATTCACTGTTGGTTCAGAAAAGGAAGAAACATCTAGGAAACAACAATAAAACTCAGTCTAGTTCCTGTAAAACCTGTGAAAAATCAGTACCCTGTGGAATGACGGCACCTCTTCTGCTGGCAGGTCTGAGAACACTTGGACAGCTAAGAGCTGCTGAGCAGTAGTTCAACTTGGTTTACTTTTTCTTTTTCTTCTTTCTTTTTTCCATATAATTGAACTTCCTCCATTACGTGGTGAGGAGGAATATAATTTTTTTAATATTATATGCACTGATATTTATTAATTTGTTCTTCTGTCCAAAAAAATTACTACTATTGGATTTTGTTTTTTTCTGTAGATGCTTTTTGTGTCATATGAGTTCAAGCCAGGTGAAGGACATTGTTTTAAATTACTAAAACCTGCAAATACCAATTACTTCCCACAAACGGTTGGGAAGTTCACTTTTAAAAGTAGCCTTTAAAATTACATTCGCAGAAAATGGAGATGGTGCTGAAATAAGGTATTTCGAACAACTTGAAGTAAGATATATGGGCTTTAGGCTCAAGGGTATTGCTGTAACAGACTGACTTGAAAAATCAAACTTTATCTAACAGTCTTCATTCTGAAAATTCTGTGCCAGCCATTTAGAACGTTGACACTCCTCCTTGGTGAATATCATGCAGCAGCTTAACTTACAGGACAAACTTTTGGAGAGTATTGCTGTTTCTGATGGTTGCTTTTACATGAACTTTTTTCCTTCTGGTGGAGCAAAATTAATGATAAATTGCACTCAGTGAGAAATGCAAATGACAATGTAGATCAATCTTTTAATAGCATAACATTAAATAACTTGGTGCTGGTTATGTGACCTAAACATGTCATAGGTGTTGGCATCTGAGTGATGGTGACATTGTAAATGTTTTGGGTTACTTGAGTTTACCACATTGAAAACTTTTGTCAATACCCAGGCACATGGTGTCTTTAGTTTGCTTTGAAAATTGGCCTCAAACCACTTATGATGAGTAGGTAATCTCTGGAGCTGACCCGGTTCATGTTCATCCTCTGGTATTGCATGGTTAAGTGTGAAGAATATATCCACTAGCTAGTGGTACTGGAATGTATGAGGAGACTTACACTCATGTATTTGCTACTCTTATTGAAGTCCAATTCTAAATGGCACAACTGCTGAAGGACGCTAAAAGGTCAGTTTGGTATTCAAGATGGTTTTTTCCAAATTCATCTTTGCTGTTGAGATTTTTTATAGCTGGATATGTGGGAAGAGAGAACAGCACAGATCAGATAGCAGTGGAATTTTTCTGCCACTTGAACCTACCCTGTAGTTAAATTGTACAGAAAGTATTTAGTGTACATTGTGGTTGAACTTAATGCTTCAGTCAGTCTGGGCTTTTAAAATAGGCTTAGATGGGGAGAGAGTGGTGGGACTTTCTGTTTTGACGTCAGGTTTTTAAAGGAGGTGTTGCCCTGAAAACAGGTAACAGCATATGTGGAGCGGGACTGGAACATGCATTGCAGACGAGGTGTGCTAGTGTATTGTAAGGAGGGATTGGCTGGATGCACACACCACAAATACTTAAGGAGCTCTGTCTTCAGGCAGCTGCCTTGTCTGTGTCAGGCACTTCGAGTAAAGGTATGGCTGACATTCCATCAGGGCTTGCTTTTCATAAAGCTGAAATAATGGGGAAGTGATGAGAGCAGATGTATTGACTTAGTATTTCTGGCTCAGGTTAATTGCAGTGGTCAGTGGGTACCATATGTTCAACCCTTGAGCCTACTTAAACAGAGGGGAAAAAGGACTGAGAGGATAGTTATGTAGTTGGGAAAGAACAAGAGTAGAATGGAGAAGGATCCAAATAGGCAGTTGAAATGTAGCTTTCACTTGGCATGTAGAGGAATAAATTTGCCAATAGAGAGAAAGAAAAAAAAATTCAGCGTTCAGGGGGAAGAAGTACTGTGCTGCCAGGCTCCCAGCCTGCTCCCCATGGCTCCTTCAGGCAGCTGCAGACCTGTTCCAGGGAGTGGTAGCCCTTTGTTGCCTGCATCTCTGTAATAGATAGATAAGCCTTCCTTCTATAGGAGGGGAAAAGAATATCGTATATGAGAATATGATGCTGTTAGGATGACAAGAGTGTTAGCACACTGTGAAGGTAGAAATAAATTGAAATGGATGAGGAACACTTCTGAGAAGTGGAGTGGGAGATCTCGTCACACTCTAGGAGGACCAGCATGCCACTTGAGCATAATATGTCAGTATGGGGGAAGCAGCAGCTACCAACCACAGACTGTCACACTGCAAACCTATTGTAATGCACCTGCAGTGGAACACAAAGGGTCTGATCTAAGGATAGAGCTTTGATTCTTGTGTCTTCATGCTGTTCCTGATTCTGAGAGTCACTCCCCATCAGGGCAGGCCAGGCCAGTGCCTCAGACATTGTGTGGCTTTCATGCAGCTTCTGAGGCATGTTTCATGTTGCAGAGCACATAATTGCTGGTTGTTCAAGGTTTGGTTTAGAAGGTGATGGGAAGCGCTGCAGTTCATAAGTGATGGTGGCAGCTGTATTTTAATACATAAAACAGATGGGCGTGTTCACTGTATGTGAGCATGGATGGCAGTCTACTGTATTGCCGTACTTCATCCCAGAATCATACCTCTGGCAGTGCCTGTCTCTCCCTAGATAAAATTATCACAAAAACTTTTGCGGCTCTCTGTGGTCTGCTTCATTGCTTTGCCTGCCTGTAGTCATTTTGCTTAATATCAAGTGATGTTTAAAATAAGGATTCTTGGCTGATTGCTGTCTGATGGAAAGGTAAAAATGTGCAAGTGGGGAAAGATGAGAGAACAGATGCAGGAAATCGTTAGTTTTCCTGGCTATTACTGACTCACAGCAGTGGAAAGTAAATCATTTGGCTTACTGTGCTGTCTGCTCTCACTACCCCACCAACATTTTGTCTGTGAGAGGGAGGGTAAGATGCCTTCCAAGAAATTATGATATCCTGAGATGAATGGCTCACGAAGTACACCAAGTACATGATTGATTTGAAAGATTAACATCTGGCCTGATAAATAATTAGCTTCACTCAAAGTCTGTTTGGATTCTGTTCTAAACTACATGATTCATAAATGAGATTTTGTTCCATTTAAGACTACTAAAAAACCAAAACTGAATATGTAAAGTCCAGAATGAGGATATTCCACCCTAGCTGAAGCAAAAGGCACAGGTCTCTTCCTTGCTTGTATTATGTAAGGATTAGGAGGCCCTCGAGATGAACTGGGAGTGGGAGCTGCTGGGCTGCTCAACTCCTCCACCTGAGAAGTGCCTAGGAAATAACCCATTCTTTGCTGTCTGAAAAACTGCAGTTCATTCTCAGCATCCACTTTTTTTCTCTAAGTTTCTCAGAAGTTTGGACAGAGCCACTGGTTTTCAGATCTGCATAATGAAGGCAGCATTTTAAGGATGCACTGACACACAGGCCACAGTGCTGCTTGCTTGTGGTAGGGCTGGCACCATGGCAAAATCCTTTCATATTCCTTGAAGAAGTGTGTGGCCTACCTGTCTCGGGGGAAGAAAAAGTGAGTGCTAATGCTCTAGGGAATGTAGCTTTCAGATTTGGCTTAAAGTGGATGTGCTAAAGCTTTCCTGTTAACATTCTTTAGTGTACACTAGGTTCCAGGGGTTAAGTATTTTTCAGTCATAACCAAGCCAGATCAGCTGTAGTGCTAGAGCTACTTCCAAAGACAGAATTTCGTAATAAAACAGGTAATACTTTTTGTGTGCTAAGTATACAGTAAATTTCTATGTTTTGGAAAGCATAAAAGAAAAATGCCTGTTTGTTCCCTTGTTGATGTAGTTGTAATATCTTGAAAAGTTTTATTTCAGCATTTAAAAGACGAATCAAAGATACAGTTTTGTGAAATACCTGGTTTAAAATGCCATGTAGTGTCTTCACTGCTTGTCTGGTCAGTGCTCCTTAGACTGTGGCACAGTTAATTCGAGCACATGGATAAATCACATCTCTGCTACTTAATGCAGTCCCAGCCATAGGATGGCTTTTAGAGGCTGGTGGTTACTCTTCAAACATGACGGATTTATGGAACCTTTCTGAACGATAGGTATATATGTGTCATGTTTCACCATTCTGGGCAGTTTCTTGTAAAATCAAATTTAAATGTTAGACTTGAGGTTACCTCGTTGTTGTCTCTGAGACTCTGAAACTGGTTTGTGTACTGTTGTGCTTTTATGGCTGACGTGGACATTGTCAAAAGAGAAAAGCAGCAGGAAAACATCAAGCCAAAATGTGAAGTTTTTTTCTTTGCAGAAATCTGTGGAGTGGGAGTAACTCATTCTAATATGGAATGATTCATGCACAATAACAGTATTAATATGGGGTTGTATTACCCATCTGCCTACTACCTCTTAACTCTTATTGTGAAACAGACCTAAGGTTTTGCTGCTTTTTCCATAACACCAGTGAGCTGTACTGTTCTATATGTTTGCTCGAGCCCCTGCATACTTGACTGTGTTAAACTGTTACACAGGTTCCTCACTTATCCCTTTGCCAAATAGCCAGTGTCTAGGCTTTGGCAGTGGTTTTATAGCCTTATAGAAACTCCTAAAAATGTCTGTCTCTGATTTGGTAGGTGCAAGGGTATGTCAGGCTTGGTGTCATCTTACCTTCTTGCTGTTTTCTCTAGGGTGGTATCAAGGACAGGTATGACTCTGTACTTTCCTCACTGCCTTGGTGGGGATCTCTACAGGAGCTTGCCTGGGCACTGCAGTGTTACATCCATGAGACACACACTATTTGATGCAAAAATGCTTTTTTAACCCAATTGGAAGTACCCTACTACAAGTGTCAGTTTAAAATAGTTGCCAAAACCTCAAATGGACTTGGAATGAGTAAACGCTTTGAACTGGACTGCTCTGCTTCCGTTGATCATTAAAGGAAGTAATAATGGTATGGTGATGTGCATAGGGAGTAGGTTTGTGTCTGACATTAGCTCGTTTTGATTATAGTGCTCTAGTAGCCAGTTAAAGTGCTAAGGATTTTTTTGCAGAAAGCTTACAGTTCCATGAATATTTCCTTTGTAGCTGCTTCGTGAATTTGGATACATGTTCCTGTAACAAAAATCTTAACTAGCCAGCTGCAAGCTTTGTGGAAACTTTCTGATCCTTTTATGACCTGTTTACTTTCCAAATAAGTAAATGCAGATCTTTATCACTTACATTCCTACTGTGAAGTTGCTTTGAGTATTGCAGAGTTTCCTTGAGTCTATCAGAACTCATTTCTGTCTTTCGTCAACTCTGGAGAATATGGGTGGTTGTAGTAACGAGTTGGGTAAAATCTCTGGGGTTCAGGGACAAACAAGGTCAGCCAGAAGCTGCTCTCCTGCTTGTCACTTCTCTGAACTACCCTGTTCTCTGGGGGAAAGTCCTGTACCTCTTCTCTCCTTTCTTCACCTCTGTCTTAGGATGACTTTCAGCCTTGGAGAGAGACTTACTTTCTCTTGCTGAAGGCTTGCAAAACTTTCCTTTTCCTTCTGGTTATCAGGTAGGGAAGCTGTGAACAAGGGGAGTGATGTTTGTAGCAGCTCAGAGTGTGCTGGAGAGCACTGTATAACTCTTTCCATTCTGGGAGTGGCAAGATGGATATGAAGGATGCCTCCCTGCTGTGCTGGAGCAGGTATTCCTTTAGAGCCTTGCAAAGAGCTGGTACAGTTTGGTGACGTTGGCTGCTGACTTAGATGAGTTTGAATCCTTGGGTCCATGTGGTAGATGGGCTGGAGATTCCTTATCATAAGGCTAATAAACACAATTGATGCAAAAAAAGATAGCTTTGAAACTTTCTGTGTAGTGTTTTGCTTTTCCAGTAAAGCTTACTCATTTGTAATGTTTTTGAAATGAGAAGTGCATATCCTGAAAATAAACTTGGTCCTGAAACTATACACCAGTAAACTTTTCTTTATTCCTTGCAGTCTGATTGACCAGTTGTCTGTTCATCCTAGTTTTGTGCCTTTACACAGTTTGTTAAAATAAGTGTGCACCTATCTAAAATGCCTTAAAACTCCGTTTAGCCTTGTAGCAAACATTTGAGTCCATCCAAACCTCCGGGAGAGAAGTAGATTGAACTTAGTTGCAGTGGTGTTTGCAATATGTCAATGTGTGTTTTGTTGTTGTTTCAGGAGCTCTTGGACAAATATTTAATAGCTAATGCAACTAATCCAGAGAGCAAGGTCTTCTACCTGAAGATGAAGGGAGACTACTTCCGATACCTTGCTGAAGTTGCCTGTGGTGATGACAGAAAACGTAAGTACCTTGTGGCCTTGGGTCTTTCACAGCTCTGCTCCATGGGTGAGGGGTCAGGAAATGAAATACAGACTCCAAATTCACATGAGTTAGCTGGGTTTCAGTTGGAAATCTCCAGTTTTCATACAGACAGAGAGCAAAACTCTGAATAGACCTCAAGTATGCCAGGGAATTTCAGCTGGTGTTGCTGTCCTCTACCCTAAACTTTTGAAAAGTTTCTCCGTAATGCTTATTCAAAGCTTCTGGAAGACAGTGTAGGTGAAGGTATGGTAATATATTTAACATTGTTTGTTTGTAATTCTTTACTAAAATAAAGTTGGTGGGAGAGAGTAAACAAATCTCTGTAACATTTTGTACTCCATGGTAGAGTCCTGTTGATCTATAAATTTTAACCATTTCACTGTGAAGCAGTCTTCATTGTAGTCACCTGAGTTTATAAGAAGCAACCAAATTCTTAGGTCAATACTCTAGCCAAGAAGCATGAGCCGTACCCTAAAATAATTGATTTTCATGGGAATAATACTGTTCCTGAAATTTTAGTTTGCCCTTTTGGATTCAGCAGAAAAGGTCTGGAAATTGCCACTTGATACTGGGCATCCTGAGACTGTAGACCTTTCCTAGGAGTTAGAACATGTGCATAGGTAGTTGTAAGTACATCAGGAACCTCTTCTGGGGAAGATTTTAACCGTGTATTGAGAAGATGTGTTGAATTAATTATTGAAACTGTCTTTCAAGGTGCCCAGATAGTGTTGTGATGTTAAAAATTCTTGGTATGGCATAAGCTAGTGATCTATTTCTACGTAACAAACTAAAATTAGTTCTGCAGTAATGCTGTTACACAAAGGAGAGGGACTGTTGGAGCACATGGGTGCTGCAGTGACTGTCCCCTGGGGTTGGCCACGGCAGGATCCGACAGTGTTGGCCGCCTGAAACTGATTGCATTGCGAAGCGGAAGGATGGGGGTGGTTGTCACTTCAGTAAAGTGTTCGTTCGTCTCCTTGTATTGTAGGAGCATTCACGTTGAAAGATGAAGACATACAGAATGGAGTAAAAGTCATTGCGTTCAGAAATTCTTAACCCTTAACCTGATTCACATACCAACAGCAAGTCCAAGGGTAGCAGAGAAAACTTGCTTTGGCTTTCTCAAAGATCATCTGATTTATACTTTGTCTCAAGAAGCAGCGCAAATCTGGGCTTGTCCGAGTACAGAAATACCAGCTCCTCTTGGTTAAAATGACTGCAGTTAAATGCCACACATGCTGATAGGGGATACAGTCTAAGAGAGATGGATTGATATAACCCTGTTAACAGATCCTGCTGGGGTTTAGCTGTGAAGTTACAGCTTATGTGTATCATCATGTGGACATTTTCTGCTTAACTTCTTGCAAACGTCAAGACTTGAAGCTTTCCTGATGTTCTACCCCTAAGCATCTGTTTATTTTCTCAGCTTCAGATATATTTTATGTATTTACAAGCTAATTTATCTCCTGGATTTGCTAGTTTTTTGCCTTTTTTCACCTTTCCTCAACAAATGGATAGTCCTTTAGCACTCATTATGTGTAAATACTGGAAAATCCAAATCTGTCTTGAGTCTTGAATACTTACTAGATTATACTTGCCAAGCTCTTTTATCAGCATTTGCTAGAGCAGTTCTAGTACTAGCTCCCTCAGAGAGCTGTATTTTGAGCTCTGACAATGACCTTTCTTTTCCTACAGTCTCCTTCCATTCTGCAGGACGTATAGGGCAGCTGTTGGCCCTTTGGTTGTCTATCAGAAGTGAATCTGGAATAGACTATAGGTAGCACTCCTGAAGTACTTTCTGACCTGGTAACCTCTTTTCTCTGTGGTGTTTATCCCAGTTATTTTGGGCACAACATTGGGGCTTTTTATCTTGACCTGTCTACATGCAGTTTCTGGAGGCAAACCTTCAGTTTTTCAGGAACATGCCGTACATGCCTTCCAGACCTCCCCAAGAAGTTGGGTCTTCTTTACTCTGTGCACATAACTCAAATGAACATGTCCATCCTGTGCAAGGAATGAAGTAGGAGTTCTGTAGAAAAAGTAATGCACAAATGCTTCCCCCCCGTATCAAAAGCAACTGAAGCAATACAGTAATCTTGAATGCTTGTGTTTACCAAGTTCTGTGTGTTTATCTCTCTTGAATACCTTTGCTCTGTAGTAGCTTAGTTTGCTCCCTGTGTTTTGTCAGTGTGGCAGCTGTACTTAACATGGGTGTAAAATCATTACTTTGACTAAAGTAAGTGCAGTGTTTTCCTAAGAACAGGCTTATGTACAGCACTGTTCAGTCTCCCACTAATGGAGTGATTTAAGTAGTAGTGTATTTTTAAAAATTTAAACGAACCCAAAACCACTTTGTTTGTCATTCTTTTACAGAAACAATAGAAAACTCACAGGGAGCTTATCAGGAGGCGTTTGATATCAGCAAGAAGGAGATGCAGCCAACACATCCAATTCGCTTGGGTCTAGCTCTTAACTTCTCTGTATTTTATTATGAGATTCTCAACAATCCTGAGCTTGCCTGCACACTGGCAAAGACAGTAAGTCTCTTTTTTTTTTTTTCCGGTATGCCTGCAGGGAAAGTAGAAGAGTGTTTATGCTTAAAACTGTACAAATTATTACTTCCTAGAGTTTGTGAAGGAAATGATCCTATTTAAAGTTTCTGGTCTCCAAGCTTGTTATTGTTAGTGGGATTGAAGGGGTACAAGCAGGCTGTATTTACAATGTGACTTAAATTTTCAGCAGCATGGCAAGCTTTTATTATGCCTTTATTATGGTTTTGTTTCAAATAGAGCAATTCAGGTCATTAACTTCTCGTGTTGCTTTTTTCTTAAGCTACCTTTACTTATAGGTTTAGCTTCTGCTGGCTTAATGATCAGTTAATAAAAAGGCTAAAGATGGTTTAATTATTCCAGGCATTTGATGAGGCAATTGCAGAACTTGATACACTGAACGAAGACTCATACAAAGACAGTACTCTCATCATGCAGTTGCTTAGAGACAACCTAACAGTAAGTTGCTTTTTTATGTATTATCTGGTTCTGTAACCAGGTGTTTGCTTAGACTGAATTTGTGATGGAAAAAACCCCTTATTTTGCTCTAGTGCAAAGCACAGCACTGACTTGGGCTGTTTACCTGTGATACCTTTTCATAACTTAGTTTGAATGTTGTATAAGTTGATGTCCAACTTCATGCTGTGTAATCTGGAACAACAGCCTGGTTAGCTCACATTCTTCCTGTTTGATGGCCTTGTGGTGGACGGGAGAAGGGGCGTTCTGCCCAACCTAACATATAAGATAGGACAAGGAGTTAAAACAGTCATCTGTGATCTGTCAGGGAATCTTACTCAAACTGTTTTGGCGACTACCTCAAAACAAAGTTTCTCCTGGTGTACATCCAGTGTAGCTTGCTTTATTTGTTGTCCTGATTTTCATTTAAAAGCTCTGAAATTTCAATGTACTAAGAATAAAATCAGTTTGTTTGTGTATGTTATTACAGTGATTAACCATTTAAGAAAAGTGCCTTATGGAACAACTAAGTTCTATTAAAATAGGCAACTATGGCAGTTTTTCAGGGAATATCCTCTCTGACAATTCACTGTATTTAAAATTACAGCAACACTTACTATTTTGCAATACTCCTTCAGTAGAAATGTCTGTTGTTAGCAGTGTAAAGTACTTAGCTTTGATAACCAAACTGGCAGTCTATGCTTGCAGGATTCAGACTGTTGCATGTGAAATGGAAGTTGCCCATGGAGCTGTTATTGAGGCTGTTGAATGGCCTGGGATCGATGACACAGCTCACTGTTAAGCACAAGAGCTGGAGCCATTGAGAACACGTCTGCTCTGCCTCTCTGCCTGAGGGACGAAGCTCATTGTGCCCTGTGCATGGAGAGCTCTGTCCAGTTCTCTCCCAGCAAGTACTGGAAGCCAGGGTTGTGCAGTGCCAGTGCACTGGTACTTTGTGGGCATCCTTAAGTCTAATTCATTATCGTTTCCTTACAGTCAGTAGTTGTCCCTTTTTGGACTTCAAGGTGGACTTCTGAAAGCTGACACTGTTTTTCTTTTCTTTCTAGTTATGGACATCAGACAGTGCAGGAGAAGAATGTGATGCTGCAGAAGGTGCAGAAAACTAAACTGCACATGGGGTGTCATTCTCCCTTTCCTTCTCAAGAAACCTTTTTACACGTCTCCATTCCTTATAGCTCCACTTGGATTTCCTATAGCAAAGAAAACCCATCCATGTGTATGGAAATCAATTTATAGTCTTTTCACACTGCAGCTTTGGGAAAACTCCATTCCTTGATTTGTGTTTGTCCTGGCCTTCCTGGTGTGCGGTTACTGCTGTAGAAAAGTATTAATAGCTTCATTTCATATAAACATAAGTAACTTCCAAACACTTATGTAGCGGACTAAAGTGTACCTGGTATTTAAAAACAAATCTGAACCAGTTCCTGCCAGTTGACTGTGTTTTGTATTACAGTAAGATATGAAAACGTAGTTAAATGCAACTAAAGAGTGTTCCACATAGCATTTAATTCTCCACATTCCCTTCTTATTCTGCAGGGTTTCCTTTCCATAACTGACTTTCACATGCTACTGTGTATTTGTTTCAGTAGGAATATGGAAGTTCTGGGCCAGATCAAGTTGAGCATTTAAAGTTTGGAAAACCACAAATTGAGTTGCTTCCCGTATCATGTAATACAGAAGCTTGTGTGTTTCAAAAACAGGGGCTTCTCTTAATCTTCAGTTGCTGCTGTTTAAGTTGATACCCCTTCCCAATAAAAGTTCACTTACACTCCTGCCTTTGTAGTTCTGGTATTCACTTTACTATGTATTAGAAGCAGCATGTTACTGCTGGAGTACAGGCAGTGCTTTTTGGCAGACTAAAGTGCATGTCATTTCTTAATACACTGGAATGGGAAAACCAATTGAAGTTCACATGTCCAAGTATAAAATTTAGTACTTTTCCATGCAGGTTTGTGCACATGTGAGAAGGTGTCAAGTTTGTCCAGTGATTGTTAGAGAGTTTGGACCACTATTGTGTGTTGCTAATCATTGATTGTAGTCCCAAAAAAGCCTTGTGAAAATGTTATGCCCTCTGTAACAGCAAAGTAACATTAAATAAAATTACATTTTATAAACCATCTACTGTTGACTTGTAACAATTCCATATAATAACTTAAGAGCTGAACTTAAATGTAAGTATCTTGTGCTGGAAATGTCTTTCTCAAATTTATTGCATACTTCTTGAAAGTCTGCTTTTAAATGAACTTGTTTTTAAAAAGTATCCCAGATAACTTTTCATAGTTACTCTGACGTGTGGACTTCTTAATAACTAAATCTACTAGAGGAAGTGGATTCACATTAGCAATGACCTAGGAAAAGATAGCCAGTTTCTTGATACTCTTTCATGGCTTGCAAATATTATCTTCTCATCTAAATTATGCTTTTTTTTTGTAATCTATTGGAATTCTCTGCTGTGTTCTCCTGTTGCGTTCTTCCTGATGGACCTCATTACCGTGTTCCAGCTACCTGTTCAGTAATGCAGAGGAATTTGTCCTGTTCTAGAATGTTAGCTTGTGTGCTGCCACATCATAATGTGCTTTCTCTTGTTTGTAGACTGCATTCAGTGTTACTGTTTTCCCTCATTTTTGGAGCTTTTTGTAACAATATGTTGCTCTGGTTTTTTCTCTCCCCCCATAGATCCCTTAAGAGTTTTTTCCTACATCTCTACCTCTTACTTTCCCATGTTGGTGGGTTTTTGAGAATATTTAACTCTTGTTAGTGTTGTGGCTGGACAAGAAATTACATTACGAAAAAGGATATATATTACTAGTCCATGAAGGCTTCTGGTGGTACATCTTCCACCTTCCATGTTTTTATTCATTCTTTGAGTGTGCACAATGAATGTTCCTACAATAAAACTGTTCCAATTCTGTGCTTCAATTGACATACATTACTCTAAAAAAATATTGTATCAATCCCATTTTCTTCATGTAGTCATTCTGAATTGCTGTCAAGTATTGTGTGGCAGGACTCTACATAAACTCATATGCTTCTTGTAATTGGTGTTTCGGTTTCGTAATTTCCCCTTGCCCACGCATTTCTTACTGATCCTTTATTTGTTTCATTAAGGTTGTAGTTCCTAAGTGCTGCCATTCTCTAGTAAAGCTGTTTGGGTACTGACATGTAGCAGTCAGCTTTATCTGCTCATTTAAGGGTTTGCTTTCTTTCCTGTCTTCTGGCTGCCGTCTTAGCTTGCTAAGTTGTCAGCTAACACTGTTGTCTTGTTTCTTTTCTTTTGCACCTTGTTGAGAGAGTTGTCAGTTTTCCTTACAGGAACAGGAGCTGGGCCTTGTATCTAGATTGTAGCTTAATTTATTAAATGTGCTTTCTGATGTTTACCAAGCTGGGCATATTCTAGCTGTCTCTTGTTCATTGCATCTACATTTTACATGAAAAAAAAGAAGTCTTGAAACTGCAGCATCAGCTTTTAAATTTTAATAATAATGAATACAGCAGCACCTCTCCTCATTGTTACTTCCAAATTTTGACCAAATAGTTGCATTGTTTTGGAGGAGGGAGGGAATGAAATGTGTAGGGGAATGGGATGATATCACAAAGAAAGGGATGGGTTGTAATTCCCTAAATGACTTCACAGAGTCTTTCCCTCCCAGGTAAACTTGGGTAATAAATCATATGTAGGAAAAGGGCAGACTCTGTAATTTATTCCAGACATTACTGGAAGAGTACAGACTTGAGATTCTCATTGTACAGCTGAAACCCCAGACTTGTGTAACAAAAACTAAATGCCCTCTTTTGTGTGACTGTGGCTAGATGACACGGCTGCTGAAAGCTCCAGCAATTACAGCTTGGCCAGCTTTCAGCTGAATAAAATGCCAGAGTGGGAAGGGTGAAATGTTAGTACCAGCTTTGGATTACTGCCATGATATTTTCCACTATGCTGCAAGGTCTCCAGCTTCCTAAAGGAATGCTTTGTTGTCTTCTGCCACATAGTTATGAGTACACCCGATAATAAAGTGTAGCCTGAAACTATGACATCAAGGATTTTAAAACTTGTATTTCTGTATATGCCAACTAGTTTAGGGCAGTTTGTCTCTAGTGTAGGATCTGTGAGTTGACATCAGTGCTTATAAGAATCCCTGAGCAGAGATTCTGTAAATGCCATTAGAAGCGGCTCATAAGCTTTTTTATTGCAAATTACATTCTCTGTTGTCCAACCTCTTCACTCAGTTAAATCCTCACTCCTGTTGTTGTGGTCATTGTCATTGTAAAATCCCTCAACTTTGGAAACAAAAGGACAGTTCCTAAAACCTGTTTGGAGGGAGAAGAGTGGAGCTTTTTTTAGGCCTTGGCTTCAAATCACATATGGCTGCTGAAGTTGTTATTGCTGAGCAGCTGTTGGGTATTTCCGATCTGTTGTAAATCTGTTGGTAACAATAAAAGGGGCTCATTACGGTCTCGTAAAAAGGAGGAAAATGCGAGGGAGAAGAGATGTTTGTTTCTGTGCTATGAATTACTTAAATTGCATTCCCTAAGTTAATCTGGTGTGTGAGAGCCAGGGAGTGACAGAGTTTGTCTCAGCAGTGACAGCAGTAACAACGCTGTACATTATAGCATTCTTCACATAACTCAAGGCTTCCAAAGAGATTTTGTGCATGTGTTAGAGATACTGAAGCCTCTGTAGTACAGGATGCATCAATCAGCCCAGTGAACTTTAAAAAATACTTGTTTCTATTCATAGAACAAATTATGCCAACGTGAACCAAGAGGCAACAGAATATTTGGGCTACTTTATAAAATAGCAGAGCTAAGGTTTTGCCACTCTCATTCCTTCTGAAAAATCCAGGCTGACATAAAAGTTTTGTTCTGTTAGCATAATTTCATCAGTGTCAATGTATAGGTGACTTAAACTTCATTTATAGAGCTAATTTGATCAGACTAAATGGTCTGAACAAGATCTTGCTGTATGATTTAAAAGGTTTCAGTAGTTGGTGAACTTTATTCATGACTTAATTCACCTTTAATGATAGAATTAATCAGTTTAAATACAAGACCTTGAGAACATAATATTCAATTTTCATATATTAGGTCTTCAGTAGGGTTTTATGCAAACATAGAATAAGCACCCACATAAAATATATTTTTATTTGGACACTTCAAACTATAGATGTTTGTTAATATGTAGCTATGCCAAAATGCTTCAAATAAATATTAGTGCTCAGTAAGCATTGTCTCAAGTGGAAACTCATGCCAGTTTATTGCTGTTAAGGTTTGTGGTTGAGAGATGGTTGACGGGTTCATCAGTGGGAGGAACAGGAGGAACTTCTCAAGGAGTACCAGAGCATCACCAAAGAAGTTTATGTACAGTGGAATTGGAGCTAGAGGCAATTTAACTGACTCAATTTTTGATATTCCATTTTGTCCCTCCCCTCAAGTTTTACACCATCTGGGAACAGTTTCAATAATGCTCAGTGGGAAACAAAATTAGGGCTTTTGCTAGGCCCACTTGAATTATTTACCGGCCAAGTTCAAAACTACTCTGCTGTGAAACTTCTGTCTCTACAAATGTGCTTCTAATGTTCTAGTTACTCTCCTGCTCTGCTCTACTGCAGTTGTCCTTGTTTTGCTCTTCTTTTCTACTCTGTCCTTCTCAGGCTCTGGCGCGAGGGCTGAGCACACTGGATGGTTGGCGGGGAGATGCTTGAAGGCACAAATTGCTCTCATCTCTTGCACCTTGAAAATACTTGAGGGGATGGTCTGCACCCAGGTGCCAGGTGTGTAGGATCCCAGAGGGGAGAAGATACAGCAAGATTATCACTCCTGAAAGTGTTGTAAGGCAGGAGAATAAAAAAACCCAGAGCCTGTCTATCAGAATATTGAATGCAAACGCTGCTGTCTCTTTGTTACTTCCTCCAGCGTGGAAAGGACTTAGGATACTTTGTCACTTAAAAGTGATGCATGTGAAGTGTGTGGTCAAGGCTGAAAAGATGTTTCTATCTGCGTGTGCTGCTCCATTCTACAAGCAGTGAGATGGTTATGTGCTGTTCTGTACCAAGAGCACATGGTCACCTCTAGTGAAGCTGTGGACTACACAGTATGTTTATCTAGGGTGGTATTAGATTCTTTTCTTCCTTTGGTATTGGAAGCCTGTTCTGGGTCCTCATCCTGCTGATAGCTAGAAATCCAAATAAAAGCTTTCTCTTAGCTAGTTTCTATCCACTTGTTTTTGTGTCAGTGATGCCTGTTGGCTAAATCTTGTAAGCATTCTGCTGTCAGCTGCTCTGCAGAGAGAGGAATCTTAGATTAATTGAGTGCTCCAGGAACATTTTGTGGTATGCAGGGATAGTACCTAGTGCAGAACTTCAATACATCTGTAACAGTAATTGGTTTTCAGAGGTGGGTCCTAATGCTGCACATTCTTTTGCTCAAGGTTTTGCTGATGTTAGTGAGGATTCAGTTTATTGATAGTCTGCAATACTTAGATTTGTATTTTATTAGTGATAATTTGGCTGGTAAAGGAGGCAATTTGTTTTGGAGTGCATCTGCAAAGAATCTATTGCAAAGGGACAAAGCAACTGAGGAAGAAGGAATTGTTTTGGTTGTCTAATAGAATGATCTTTTAACAGCATGGGCATTGACATTTGAAAGAAAGAAACATATTTTCTTTTTCCAAATGGCTGCTCTTTATAAAAATGGCTCACTTGTTAGGTCACTGTCTTAAAAAGGAAATGTTGCTTATCTGTCTGTCTTGATTGATGAGTCAAATATTTTTGTCAAATTAGAACCGGGGGAGAAAAGGTGAAACATTCTTTTTAAAGGTGCTTTAATTTTTAAAAGGTGCTCAAGCTTTCCAAATGTAACTTTTTTTTTCCAGCCAGGTACAAATATGAGATTGCTATCAGCATCCTGGAACTTCTTGTTGTATTCCTTGACTTTCTGAATTTCACTTGTTGAGACAACCAGGCAGGCCTTCCTACTAATTAATAAATTACTAGAAATAAACGGTGCAGTAAGAAGAGTAACAGGAAAGAAAACAAGTTGACTGTTGAGTGGATTTGTAATACTAGAATGTTTTGTTTTTCTCTTAACAGTAGGAAATTGCTGCACCCACAAAAGGTCTATAATTCAGTGTTCTTCTGTTAGTAACCACATCTTTCCTCATCAAGTGGAATCTAGAAACCCGTTACTGCAACAAAGCCAAGGCAAATTGTCGTGTCACCATGGATCTAATCATTATTGTTATTACAGGAAAGCTTCACAGCCCTGCTATGGAGAGCATGACATACACAAGCATCCAAACCCTAGGAACTCCCACCTGGCATGCTGACCCTTTCATGACATGAATTTTGGACAACCTTTGGTAAACTCAATGACTACCTAAAAATATAAGATAAAGTCCATTTAAATTAACACAAGGTCAAGCATTATTTATGTAAAGGAATGAAACACAGAGTGCTCTAATGCACTTTAAAAGACAAGTAGGATAATAACTTGACAATGACTTCAGGGTTTACAGTAGAGATGGAATAACCCTGCAGTGTCTTTGTAGTTCTGCTGGGGACAAAAGGAAAAGCTATGTAGATTAATTTGAAGATTTAATAAGGCAACTGGAGAGAGTAACCTATTTGATTCCTGAACTCTGGAGTACCTGAGAGCACTCTTCCTCTGTTGGAGAAGGAAAAAAGGCATCTTTTATCAAGAAAATCTTATGATTTCTCTGGTGAGACGTAAAAAGCAACCGCATGCGCTTGTACTTGAGGTTGCAGTGGTCGTGATCTTTTCAGAGAAGATCTAGAGAAGACATTACTCATGATGAGCTTGTTTCTGAACTGCTGGGTTTCTGCTGAAGTTCCTTAAATGCTTTTGAGTCCTCTCTGGTGAGAATGTTGCTGCAGGGTGAAGTTCAAACAAAATTCTCTAGTGAATGATGATGGTCTTAAAACATCAAGAAATGATGTAAGTGTGAGAAGGCAAAGAAGGATGAGAATTTGGTAGGCAAAGGAAGTGCTCCAGCAAGGCTGAGTACAGTTTGGAGAATCCCTGCCTAACTTCAGAAAGGGAATCAATCCTTAAACCAAACTACATGGCCACATCTCGGGAGTAAAACAAAGCAAATGGGTCCTTTGGGAAAGGAGATCAACCTTAGGGAAATACTTGGACTGCAACTTACTAACTCAAATACTGGATTTACTCAATGAGCATGGTGATGTAGTGCTAAAAGATGGGGGTTTCTTGCGTTTGCAGGCAGCATGGAGGTCATGCTAAAGCTGCTGAAAGGGAAGTAGTTTGCCATTTCCTTATGTGTAAGCTCTATCACTGTTTTTCCATTAGTGTTTATTAATTTTCTTTCCTTAATAACCAATCCTGCTCTGTACAGTCTGAGTGTTTGCCCATTGAGATGTTCTGCTGAAGGATGGCGATCCAAGCACTTGGAGTAATTTATCAAGGCAACCTGGAATACCTACAGTCAGCTAGCACTAGTGCTGGGTCTCCTGATGACAGTCTGCTCAGAGTATCACAAGTACTGGATGCTTCCTAAAATACTTACTGAATTAGTTGCTTGTTCTTTTTAGCAGGAAACCTATTGTTTAATTTGTAGAACTGAGTCACAGAAACTATTTCCTGTCAAATGAAAACAGTGTCCTCAATTATCCCAAATATTGCACAACTTTTCTATTAAAAAGTTTTCATTGAGAATGAAATTCTGAGATTTGCTTTTTTTTCTTTGAAATGTATTTAAAATTGTTTGATCTGATTCTCTCATTAAGCAGTCTTGGCCAAATAAAAAGTCCTCAA
The DNA here is from genome assembly GCA_013397775.1 of Eulacestoma nigropectus. Lineage (NCBI taxonomy): Eukaryota > Metazoa > Chordata > Aves > Passeriformes > Eulacestoma > Eulacestoma nigropectus. The sequence goes on along the minus strand of VZTE01001600.1, from coordinate 3,062,574 downwards.
AAGCTCTGGAAGCCATAGCCAAATGGGACTCTGAATTGCATTTCCATCTTGTAAAACAGGGTTGGAAAGATAACTGTGTGGGAAGTGAACAGGGGACAGTGCAGGGAGCAGTCATGTCCTGGCAGCGAGGATGGACCAGATGACCTAATTTCTCTTTTCCATTAGAGTTGTCTCTGATTCCCCAACTAGTCATGCAATCACATGACTGACAACAAGGATAAAAAAATACGGAAAATATATCTCCCAGTGTAACAAATAAATCCTGTTATTCTTGATTCTATCACCTTGCAAGCGCTGATTAATTGAATGCTATAGAGTCCTATATAATTATGTTGGTCTTTTAGATGAAACCCTTAAAACTGACTTGCCATCTGCTCTGCCTGGAACTCAGCACTGCTTCCTCAGCTGCATGAGACATCTGCTTGGTGCAGCTGATGTATGAATAGAAGCAAGACTTGAGAAGAAGAGCTCAAAGAAGCAGTTGCAGGGATAATATAGTCTATTGCCCAGTTTTAATACTATCCCATACAACTCCTCTACAAGATTTTGGAAGTGCAGCACTGTGCTGACTACTTCTCCATTATCATACCTTGTATACATGGGCATGCTGTGCCAAAGTCTGCAGTTGGTTAGACTGGCCTTAAGATGGCTTTGACCTGGCTGTCATGATCCAAAGAAGACTTTTTTTTTTCCACCCCATCACTTGGTGCTTCTTGCTGGCTGAACAGGCTACCTGTTCTCCCTCAGCCAGCTAGCTCAAGGTCTTCTAGTGTCAGATCTTATCTGCAGTAATGAATAATTTTGGAATCAGCATTTAGATTACTATCAATAGATAAGTCTTTGAAATACATTTTATTAACATAACCTCATGCTGCAGAGTTTATACATAGAATCTTATTCCCACTTGGTGCATACCATCTGTAATCATTCTCCATTAACATTATCACATCATACCTACAAACAAAACCAAACACAAAGGCCAAAAAATCCTGACTGTAGCATTAAGATGAGAATAGATTACAAGGATGCACTTAAAAACACCTGCATTTAGGCAGAGAAGTGAGGGTGTACAAGATAAAGAACTTTAAAAAGCAGAATACACAGACCAATAAAATACTTTGCTGTTTTGATGGAAACTACACAAAACCACTGTATTGTCTGAAAGGATGTTTACCCTTGAGATCCTTCACAACTGATTTGCAATTACTAGATGGATGCTCATCTAGCCAACTCAGATCCGGGAAGAGTTTGCCTCTCAGATCCACTATGGAAGAACTGTGGTAAGGTTGATTTCTTCCTCGGAAGAGAAAGTGGAGTAGAGTGTCTCTTGCTAGAACAGTATGTCATATACTTTCTACTACTGCAGAAACCAAGGGCCTCTGCAATGCTCAATCTCTCCTGACCTCTTCTTGTATCTTATTTTTTTAATAGCTGTGGCTCTGAGTCTTTTTCTTTATGTATTTTGGGTTAGAGGATATTGAAAACCTGTTTTTTACCTTAGCTTTATTGGCTACACATTTTATGTGGGGCCTTCTGATGCCGACGTCTATTACAGACTTACTTGGATGTATGAGATTGGACAAGTCCTGTGTTCTTTTGGCCCTGGTAATCAGTTCTTTCCTACTCATGTAGCCAAAGGAAGCACTCTCTCCACCCTGCCACCTGTGGGGCCACAGAAAGGGACAAGATACAGGGATGTCAATTGTTTTCCATGCCCTGCATTCTTCTTCTAAAGTATTTTCCTGTGCAAAGCAATCCCAGTTTCTAAAGCAATGAGCAAAAATCTTCAAGCTCTTAAGAAATATAAATGAATGTGTATTATAAAAATATCATTGGTTAATAAGAAAAATACTATGATAATGAATAAAGTTTAACATTTAGAGATGAGGAGTATCTGACTACTGAGGGACCTTTGTGGAAGGAATGACCAAAAATTTAAAATCTTGCATTTAACAGCACATTTCCTGACTGTTCCTGCTTGTTTTTTCCCTTGACTTCTGAAGTTTTTCCATGTTTTCCAAATGGAATAGAGAGATTGCTGCTGTTTGGGGAAACTGCCTCAGAGACCTGCTTCACTAAGATGAAAGTAACTGGTAGATGCAGTTTGATGTATTTTTGTTTGTTTTTCTTCCTTGTCACTCAGCTTTCATATCAATTTGCACCCACCCACTCCCAAAACTCCTGTCTGCTATTAGTAATTTGTTTACTTACTTTCTTAATTCAAGGATCCTTGGCTTAAAAGCTCTACATATTGCTACTAAACAGTGTTGTGGGATAAAATGTATCAGCCTGAGCCTTACAAATTACAGCAATCCAAAGGCTGTGCTGAATCATACTCCCTGCCAGTGATGTCTGAAGACTTTCATTAAATGGGAACTGCTAGGGTACAAATTTCCAGTGGCAGCCTGTCCTCCTGGACCATGTCTCCTCTGCTGACAACCATTTCCTGCACTGGATACGTGCTCTGGAGGATCCCTCTGAGGTCACAGTTATGCAGTCAATTTAGTCCAACACAAATCCATACTGCCTTTGAAATCTTCTGCTGTCTCATCTCTGCTTGTCCCTAGAGCCCCTCTTAGGCTGGCATCAGACAGCTTGAATGCAAAACCACATGCAAGGATGGACACCTTTCTCTTCTCCTTCCCCCACCCACATGCTGACCCCCACACTGCATGGTTCCTCAGGAAGAGAAATGCATGGGAGGAGAGGCCACGAGCACTCCTCCTCCCCATGGCAATGCAAATTATGATGGATGATGTGGCTACATAGAAAAACCCAAGTACGAGGACATTTTAACATCCCTGCTTGTCAGACTCAAGGCAGGCTTATTTGTCTAGTTTGTACTGGATTCTGGGTCTGGTCATGTAATGTTTATTGTTGGCTCAAAGTGAGTGACAATGGATGCTCACTCATTAGGCTGCATAATCAAAGTCTCTTTAGGAGTAATATCTTCCAGCAGTGAAAGCTCCTGAGTCTCAAACTGCACAAAAAGAAGAGTTGTAAATAAAAGACAAAAATTAAGATCTTCACCAAGGAAAGAAGCTTGGTATCCTTAGCAGCAGCATCAATCCAAATGACACCCCAGCAGAACACAGGGATGGTCAGCAAACCTGTTTTACTACAATTTCAGGTGTTCTGCATGATCCAATTTCTTTCTACCTTCACAAGCTGGGCTTAAGGGTAAAAAAAAATTTAAGCATCAAAAGGCAAACCTTGTTTACAATCCTCCCGTGCTTTATTGTGTGGGAGGCTGTTTCTGTACTGTTCCAGAATGAAATGTCCTGGTAGTGATGCCTGTAATCAAGGAAACAGGAGAATATGGGATTAAGGCAAGAAACAAGATGAGCTGATAATTAACCACAGAAAATTAGTTCAATAAAGAAGTTTAACTCATTAAAATGAAACCATCTAGAGCAAGACTCCTCTTACTTTCAACTGAGAAATGGATTTGGAATCCTACCTTTAAAATTATAACCAAAAAGATGCACCATATTCATGAGAAGTAAAAGGTGGGAAAATAATAAATAATACACCAAATTGTTTCAGTTGTGCTAGTGTGTGTATACTGAAATATATATTTTATTTATAAGTATTTTGTTATATATATTTACATGTGTTTGTGTACATATGTGTATGTATTCATTAGATTTGACCACGTCTGCCTGCAGAGGACTGACTCATTGCATGTTGGAAATTAGTTATAATCAGATGCTAACAACTTTTGGTCACTAAGGACCTAGGCTGACCCCATGCCAGTAATCACACATCATTAGCTATAACTTTGCAGTCCTGTGAGCCACTCTTCCCTTTGCATAACTCAGATTTCTGGACTCAAATGGGGACAGAAAAATGTTGTTAAAATTTTGTACTAAGTACATTACTTTAATTATGGTGTCTTGGGTGAAGACTATTTAGAAACCACATTTAACAGTAATTACTGGTCATGTTGTCTGGAAAAAGTATAAATAAAAGTCTAAATCCTTAGAGATAAACTCCTCTTTTCTGGCTGTTCTTGTATACAGGTAAGAACAGCCAGTTTACTCATTAATTAAATTTAACTTTTCAAATAGCTCATTTGAACATGGCTTAAGTTATGGTAGGAAATCCTAGAAGTTTGCACAGTAAAACAGCAATATAAAAGCAATAAACTCATACAAAATAATAAAACTGCTCAAGTTTACTTACTGCCATATATGCAGTATCTTTGCATTAACAGGAGCAAGACTAGTAATACACATTAACAGATCTTACAAAACATCTCATACTTGAACTGTTTTTCTACATTGCATAAATTGCACACACATTTATAAAGTACAGCTGTTTGTTTATGGCTTCATACTTTACTGATTACGACTTTTTATAGTTTAACATCACGCCTGCATTGCTCTTATCATTACACAATGCTGTCAGCCACTAACAAGGCAAATATTTCAATAAAAGCAGCTTAGTTTCCATAATGCTTTAGAGTCATAAAACCATTAAGGCTGTAAGGGACCTATGGAAATTATGTGGTTCACATCTCCTCTCAGAGCAGGTCCAACTTCAAAGTTACAGGTTCCTCAGGGCTGTGTCTTTCAAACACACATAATGCTAAATCATCCCAATACTCTACATAGCATTATAAACATTAATGCAGTCAGTTGTTCTCACTAATCCACTAACAAATACATTAAAGTTATCCTGTGTTAAAACTACTCACTCTACTTATTTCATCTTACATAAACAGCAGTGTTGCTGGGGGTTTTTTCTCTCAAGACCTTAATTTCTTTTATTTTTATACTATCTTATTTTTATTTTAGACTCATTATAGCAAAAGTCATTAAGTGCAAATATGTTTGTATAGTCAGTGGTGGTGTTTTTATTCTTGGGGAACTACCATTGCATTCTGGAGATTGGGGCTTGGTGAATTATGCTTTAGACTATTGCTTAGATACTCAGAAAAGCCAATAATCTTTATTCTCAAGGGGAAAAGACCTGGATTTGTATCAGCTGTGGTAAATGAGAAAACCTGTCCAACACACTAAAATTAGCACACTAAAATTTAACACACTAAAATTCAGCTGGTTTAATTTTGTTCTAATCACTTTAGTGTTGTAAAAGGCCCTGAAAAGTGATGTTTTCTTTAAACTCAGTGTAATTGCTTCAGAAACAGCAGCAGTGCATCCTTCCTTTCACTGGCTCCAGCAATGTTTCCTATCAAAACACACAGAAGAACAGACTTTTGACAAAAAGGATGGTTTAATTTGTAGTGGACAGTCTGCTGGTCTTACTGATCCCTACTGGGAAACGACTCCTATGGCAAGGCCTCTGCCAGTACAGCTGGAAGATGCTGGTACAGACATCTGATCAGCCTGTAATCCTGACAAAGGCACCTAAGCAGGATGACCACTGTTACAAGAGTCCAGAGGTCTTGTGCAGATGCTGCTGCCCTTAAACGGAAAATGTAAGTGGAGGCCCATGGGATCCCACCACAAGTGTTCGCCTGTGTCTCAGTTTTCTCAGTCAGCTGTCTTGGAGGAGTTTTCCAGACAATCCAGAAAGCCAACAACTGTAGACCTCGATTCTGCATAACTATTTATGCCTTCCACTCCTTTTTTTACCTGTATTTCTGAACACAAATAAATTAAAAAACCCCAACCGGCCAACAAAATAAACTATGAGTGTAACTAAGAATTCAGTGCAATTTAATTACAAACACAAACAAGGATAAACCATATTCAGCATCATTTGACTGGCCAAACTGGAACAGCATTTGTGAAGCTCAGAGGGAAAAGGAAAGAAGGTATCAAGGAGACAAGAGCAAAAGCTCTGATGACACTACAGAGTTTGGGGTTTTTTTTCTCTTAAGCTTTTTCTTGGTCACCTTATTGACCTCCTCATCTTTCATGGCCCTTTTTATGACCTGTTTCAGGCTCCTTCATTGCCCTGATCCCACAGGTCATCTTTTCTCAGCATCCCAGATAAAGCAAGAAAAGTTACCCAGTGCTGATACCTGACAGCAGAGTAAATTTGATTCAGCTGAAGCCAGGTACCCAAGTAGCATAGGATCAGAATTAGACTTTCCCTGTGTGTCTTAGAGACATGAACTGTATCCTTTGAACCACATTCTTGATGATATTTGTCACACATTTCCTCAGCAACTTCAAAAGTGTTTGAGTCCTTTAATTACAGTGCTGTTTACCTACTATCTTAACTAACAGGCATTTGCTCAGAAGAAACATTTTCTCAAACACTCCCTTTATTATCTTTTCCCCCAAGTGCAAAAATAATTTACAAAGAGCCATATTAACATCCCTGCTTATATATAAAGCAGTATTCTTTTGAGAACAAAAATATTAAAAGAGTGATAACCGAGTATGAGTTTCTGTCCTAGATTTGCAGTAAACTCTGTGTTTGTGCTTTCTGCTTTAGGGATCTTAGAAACTTCTGCCTACCAGTTCTTCACCAATAACAGTTTGCAGTCATGTGTGAGAAACATGAGCTTGGTGTCACTTTTCATAAAGAAAATTACCTAAGATAATCACTTAAAAATGGGTCTAGCACTGTGCTTGTTTTCAGGTTATATCCCAGTCCTTTTAAATTGGTGCTTTAAGTCAGCAGGTGTATAACTATGAACGCTTGGCTCTTACATTGCACATCTAACATATATCAATATTCATGCTCTACCACTGGAAAACTGATTCACACACAGAAAGGTGAGGAGACTTAGATGAAGTCTCTTTAATGGTACCTTAAGTTAGCTACAGTTGAAGTATTTTGGCCAGCAGTTTCCTTTCTGTGGTCCATGAGCCACTGGTATGGACTCTGCAGAATCATACGAAAACAGGGTTTTAAGCAGAATTTTAATAACAGGGTACAGTAAGTTTTCAGAGTTGACTACACTCCAGTGGTCCAAACTGTTTGGAGATTCCTGACCTAGTCTGACATTTGTGATTACAGAATTACCAAAGTATTCTCAGCTGCCTTATTATGGCAGAGCTGTGTTCCCAGGGCGATCTAAGCTACTGCTCAGTGAATAACACAGTTGGTGGCAGTATCTGCTGACCCAGAGGGCAGGTCTCTTAAGGCTCTTTACTACCACTACACAGAATATACTTCCAACCAAACCACTGCTGGTAGGCCAGGAGAAGGATGAAGAGCCTGCACAGGGTCGAAGGCAACATGCCTTCTAGCAGCACTGTCCTGCAGCAGAAGTGTCCCTTGGAAGTGCCCTTCTCTCTGTCTTCCTGCTATGCGTCCTGTATCAGATCTGGCTGGTGAGCACATCCCAGAGCAGTGTAATCAGGCAGGGCTGGGGAGTGGCGATTCTATGAGTCACATTTCAAGCACAAGGAACTGAAAGCGCTGCAGTGGAGAGAAATGAGGCACAATGAAAATGAGACATCAAAGGCATATAAATAAGAAGACATATTAAAAAAATGCTGAAATCTCAGCTGATGGGCAGGTGACTCTTGAATCACATACAGGTCTTAAGGAGTTCAAATGCAGCTCCTTCACCAAAGCTCCACAATGAGGATGGCCAGTCTGGGTCACCTGAACCCTGACTGTTGGATGAAGGGAGGCAGTGGTGCTCCTGAGTCTGACATCAGAAGGCTGTCTGCAAGTCCAACACACATGCAGGCCCATTTTGCAGTGCTGTCCCAGACGCAGGCTGCTCACAGAGATTTCTTTTTCTTCTTGAAAACAGGTGGCATGTGTGAATTCTGGTCACATGAAGATTTTGACATAGTGTTCACAGACCCATGACATTTGGTGAACTTTTCTTTGCAAAGAAATGATGTAAAAATAAATCCTCTTGGTCTCACATACTCAGGACAACTATTTTGTCTTGAGAAAGAACTGTGAGGACTTGGTTCCAGATTTTCTGCTCAGTGCAGGCACTTACATCTATTCAGAGTGTGAAGTACTTGCTGGCCTGGAGCAGCAATGCTTCACACTTTTGTTGCTCAGATACCAGAGAGCTGACAGGGTCAAAAATAAGTAAGGAGAATGAAACCTCTGAACAGGTTGATAGCTTGTAGACACTAAGGACTGCAGCAGCTCAGCAAAAAACTGCCTACATTCCTCCAGTTCTGGGGCGAATGGGTTCACTCAGTCAGAGGTGCAATTTAGGGTAACTCTGCCCTGTCCTTCTGCTGCAACATGAGATCCTCTTGTCCTGGTCTTTCCCCTCTGCTGAGGCTTTAAGATGGTGCCTAGAGGAGCGTTAAGATTGACACACAACTTCTCATCGTACAGAAGGAGAATCACTGCAACATCCCATCACAGCAATCTTTTCAAGAGCATCTGATTCTGCAAGAGGCGCAGGACTCCAGTTCTCACTGTGGAACTCAAGGAAAATGCAAGGTCTTATTTGGTTGGCTCAGGTATTTTTCTCTTTTTAAGCAACTCCTGATGATGCCACATTCACAAGTGTGGTCTACTACAGCTCTAATTAGGAATAGCAAGCAAAGTCTAATGCTACATGCCATGTATTCCATGAATTGCTCTGTATTTTAGATACTGCCAAAAAAACCCTAGAAGGCACAAATCCATTCCAGCACAGCCTTTTTCTAGCCCACTCTTTTTCTGTTTCTTCGTAATGCAGACAGTACAGAATTCAATACATTAATTTTCCATAGCATGTTGAAGTCTCCACTTACACTTTAAGTCCCATATTCCTAACCTAGCTAGCAAGGGAAAAAACCCAGAGTACCACCTTTCAACTCCCATGCATGAGAATAAGTCTCACTTGTGAAGCCACCGAATACTGATTTCGGTTTGCCCAAAAGAGTTTCATTTGTCTCTTATAAATCTTCCCATACAATTCTAAGCCTAAACAGGGACTGCTCATATGTATATACAGACATAGTGCATAAACACTCACAAATGCAGAACCAAAGCAGTCTACGTAAGGTAGAATGCCAGCAGATCTTTCCAAACCCAAATGTGTGCAAATTTAATCAGTTAAATGTTTTGGGGTGTTTGTTTGTTTGTTTTACTATGGTAGGTGTCCAGTTGTCCAGATGACAGGTTTTGCTTAGGCTACTGGAGTATACTGGCAGTCAGTTCCCTCTGTTTCTCATAGATAAAAATAGTACAGCTGGAGTCTGGCCCACATTTCATTACTTTCCACAGGGCCCACATTAGCTGCCTTTACATTAACAATACTCCTGGAATAATGCCTGGTCCTAATGTCTGATCAAAAATACTGCCCAGAAGAAATACATTTTACCTTGTACTTAGATTCTCTTTTCTTCCATTAAATTTCACATCAAAGAAACTTTTTCTTAGGAGAGAAAAGAGAATCAATAAAAAATTTGATGTCCTCTGAAGAGCAGGAATTGATATCAGAGATGTTAACTTCCACCGGTGTCTGTGACAGCTGTTGTGTGGGTAAGAGAAATCACCAGGATGTATGTTAAACCATCAGGATGTATTTCAGAACCAGAACATAACAAAACCTGGGAATTTGAAATTAGGTCCAGTTCTTTTTTTCAGGTTTTTGTTTGTTTTTTTTTACTGTAGCCATGAGTGTCACCAAATAATTGCACTGATGAAAAGAAAATCTGATACCAAATAAACAAAGCCAAAAAATGGATCCTTTGAGCTTAAAAGGAAGTATCTGTGGCATTCATACATATTTATAAATGTGATCAAGCAGAAGAGAACGTGTCTCACCATTATACATTGCAAGGTCTTTTCAGGCCAAATTTCATGAAGTGTGCTCAGTGAACCTGAAGCCACATGACCTGTTAACATTGATGCTAACAGAACTGTCTACATTACAAAAAGTGATTTAGGATGAGTTTTAAAACTGCATCTTGCTTCCATTTAAAGCAGTGTCACAGCTCTTGTTCTCTTAACAGCGCTGGTATGCCTGTGAAAGTATGAACCATCTTGCCAGAGAGTATCCACAGATGTCTGTAAAGGTGAGAAAAGCATGTGTGAAATTACCCAGGAAATCATAAAGATAAGTGGTTTATATTCATCATCCTGCCATGGAACATTAAAAAACTCTGGAAAGTTCCTGAATGGCTTTGCCATTGACATCTGGTGAGTCTTAAATATGTATGTCCAGCTGTACGACAGTAGTAAGCTTTAAATATGGAAAGGTGTTTTCTATTTCCCTTAAGATCCCTATTAGGACAAAAGCGCGCCAGTCAGATGGCAGAAGTATCTTCATTATTTATACATAAACATGTGCCACCTTTCCTAAAAACTGGAAAGGAAGAGATGGAAGAGATGGAAGACTGGCAGCACCATCTCCTGGCAGATAAAAGAAATAGGGACCACTTTGTGTCAGAGTATAGGGAGGGCCAAGTAATTTCTTTGTGGATTTTAAAAAGACTGTAGCAGGAAGTAACTTCACAAGAGTATACTCCCTCCCTAGGAAGATTAACTTTGATACGCTTCAGAGAAGAAAAGCATTATGTGTTATTATAATTATAGAGAACATATGCTCACAATAATGAACAAATTCGGGTTGCTTCTGCCTTTAAAAAGCTCTCTCATGTTGGTCTCTGCTTCCCTTTGTGATGCAGTAATAGATTTCAAAACTAGCACAGCAGGTAAGTCAGTCCAGTTGCAGCATATTTGTATAGTCCTGGAAGACCACAGGAGACGACAGAAGTTCCTCGAAGTCAGAAAATATTGGAATATGTATATTTCAAGAGTTGTAGCCAAATTTCTGTCTTGCTGAGTAGGTAGGGGAAATGTTGGGAAATGTACTATGAACTCGTGGATCACTAATGTGTAGTGCTAGTTTACATATTTTGAAAGTGACAATAGGCCAAACAGTGCTAAGTAAGGGTGAGGCCTTCAAAGTAATGAAGCGCTGTATGGGAAAGAAAAACATCTATGAAGATAAAAGAGGAGACTAAGTCAGATGACTTGGTGAAAGACAGACATGGAAGAGAACAGAGGAGAAAAAAGAGGTAAGGAAGAGAGGAATAACAGAAACTTCAGAACTGGTATGCCACAGGAGTCCAGATCTCATTTACCAGCAAGAGGGAGAAGACAACCTCAGCAATCAGGCCAAAATATTCCAGTCTTCTGCCTGTTAACTCTTGCAGACCTGTTCTTTCTGTTAGGTGTGTGTTCCATGGTATGAAACAAACATGAAGCCCTCCTTGTGCTACACAAACACAGACGATGTTTTGCTGTTGGGTTTCTTCCATGTTTTGGAAGTTATTTCACGTTGAGGAACTCCCAAGGGCTTTTAAAGAATTTTTTTTTTTCTTTTTTTTTTGCAGAGGATCATGAAAGTGGAAGAGACTTATGAACTCATTTATTCCATCCTTCTCCCAAAGTATGAACACTTCTTGTAAGTCACCGTGCTTCCCAGGACATCGCCCAACATAGATTCAAAAGCCACATGTAATACAGGTTTCAGTAATTCCCATGGGAAAATATGCAGCTTTATGAAGCCTACATCTCCCACATGGGTAGGGAGGAGCTCTGCTTATCTCTTTAGCTCAGAACCAAGATCAGAAATTTTTCCTTGGGGGATCATTTACTCTTCAAACATTCACAAAACAAAGGTAACCCACCATCTTCCTCCAGGGCATGCCACAGAATCCACCTTCCTTTCCAAGCAAACTACTAAACTGTATATTTTATGAGTCCCTCTGAGTAGTGGGTTTACCTCTTTCACCAAACAGTTGTTCTTAAAGGAACCCTTCTGAACAGGGTCAGTTACCCAGCTTGCTGTCACTCCACATCTCCAGCTTGTATTATTAACACAGGGAAACACATTCACTGCCTATATATATTAAATTATTTTATTTTTTTATTCAGTGTGCTGTACTTGTGCTATTCCCCACCAAAACACACTAGGTGCTGTTTCCCATTAATTCCTCATCATATCCTATGTATTTATATCCCTGTTTAGTCCCTACTCGTGTTAATAAAACAGCTCAAAGTCCTTACTGTGGGAAGGAAAAAATGCAATTCTATTAATACCGAGTATCAACACACTCCAAAAGTGGTCTTGTACTGGACACAATATAATATATTTGTAAAACAAATTAAGATTTAAAAAAAAAAAAATCACACTTGGACATGCCATTAAACTAACCTACTGATACCAAATCAATTATTGTTATTAATGTGGAATAAACAATATTGCTAAATCAATGACAATTTCCATAATTACTATATACTGTTATGCTATTATTAAATAGCAATAGTCTAAACACTTTAATCTAACAAATCCATTGTGATCGGCTCTGTCAAAGCCCAAATCACAGTTCTATAACCCTAAAAATATTTACTGGCAATCAACTTCTATTATTAAAGTGTCCTGGAAGAAACAAGTCAGTGGGAAAATTCAAGTGCTAAGAGAAAAAGAAACTTTTTACCTGGCTTTCTGTATCTTCCTTCACAGGTTACAAAATAGTGAGAGATAGGATAGTTCATCCATTGATAAAAAAATGGATCTGTATTGGGACCTCTGAAGCCCAATATGTGATCTGAAAACTGGGATAAATTGTTCACAGATAAAGCAATACTATTCCAAAAAGTTCCACCTAAAGTTGATTCTAAGACTTGCAGAAAGATCCTGCAATATTAAATCACATCCATGTTTATAAATGCTGTATGTAACCTTCACCAAATACTCACAATGATGAGCACTTGTTTAGTTGCTATTAATCTGAAAAGAGATCTTAGAAAGCTGGTGAAGTATCATCTACCTTAAACTTCAACTCTGTACTCAGTGGAGGTCAAAAATTACAGAAAGTCACTAGAATCAAACCATGGGTAGAGGAAAATTATTTATTATATACTACAGAACGGCTGTACTGTTATCAAAAAACCAAAAAAAAAACCCCCGAAAAACCCCAAAAACCAAAAGCCAGAAAGATGTTTAGATTAGGCACAAACATGGAATAATCACACACAAGGGATGCCTAACCAAAATAAGACATTTCATTTGGGGAAAAAATCCAATCAAACCTATAAATCAGAGGGTTATGGTAGATCTCATGAATTACATCAAAGGAAAGAGTCATAAAATGCATAAAACTCAATAATAAATAATTTTCAAGAGGATCTGATATTATTTCAATAATCTTAGTGTACCAGGTGCCAGAAGCTGAAACCCACCAACTGAACTGGCTACAAAAACAGTACTGAGAGATGATAAAGCCATGGTGGAAAACCCAAAAGAGCCTCCTGAGTCTGTGTTCCTCTGCTGGAACACTTCATCATTTGCCTTATCTCTGATCTGTTTCAAATGGAGATGTTGACTTAAAAAGAAGTTCATGACACAAAACAAACAGTGGCAAATTCTCAACAGACACTGTTCACCCAGGAAACCCAAGGAGGCAGTAATTGTAACTGCAGTGAAATTCTAACTGTGGTTTAAATTCTTGCTTAAAACTTTCTTGGCATTTAAGAAGTGGATTGTATCAATTGTCACGTTGTTTTTTAAAAATTGTTTCTAAGGGAAAGCTGGAGAGCTAGTGACCATTGAAAGTGACACCTATTCTGCACAGACTAGTACAACTATAATTAGTGCATATGTGGGGAGATGTGATTTACCAGGGAAAGGTCAACAAGGGTTTTGTGAACATTGTTCTTGCCAAGAGAAGTCTTGCCTTATAAACTCAGACTGAAGTCTTTTGAATGTGTCAGCAAGTACTTGGATAAGAGGGACTGCAGAGGTACAGTTTGCTGAGATTTCTGAAAGACTTTCAAGACTTTCTTGCCAAACGTTTTTAAGGAGACTAAACAACCACAGGACAGGAGAGAAGATCCTAGCATGGACTGAAATGCAGTAAAAGACTAAATACATGGTCAGTTTTGACAAAGAAAGGAAGTCACTGATGCACCTTCACATCTCTGTGCTTATTCATAAATAATCTGAGTAAAGTGAGGAGTGACAAGACAAAGACTGCTGAAGATATCTTGTTATGCATGAAAGGAGAGAAAAGGTGTGGCTGAGAATTGCAGAAAGACCTTCCTCTATTCAGGGCTCACACACACTGATGCTCCACCATATGGGGGACACATTGGCTCTGGCACAGGACTCAACAGGGATCCCCAGGCTCTTCTAAAGCCTCACTCAGACCCTCTGTGTCATCTGGAATAGCACTGGACACCCACATGTGGGCAACTGAACAGAGCCCTCAGTGCCTGGCAGGAAAACAACAGATGATCATGAAGACAGACGTAAAGCCATGCACATGGGGAAAAGACAGTCTTACACCACATGTGGAATAATGCTGTCTGAACTGAACACGACATGTCAGGAGTGAGAGGTGGGAAGTTTAATGTTATTTGTAGGACAATGCCAGGTCAGTGGAGATCAACAGCACATGGACAATTAGAAATATTCAGAAGCAATACTGACAACAAGGCAGGGAATATTGTTATGTCACCTTATAAATCTACCACGTGCCTCTGTCATGAATACCATACACAGTTCCAGTCCCACCATCACAAACAGGAATAACAGAAATGGCAACATTCATAGAATAGCAACAAACACCTCCTTGGAAAGAAGGAGATTTCACTTGGGACTTATCAGTCTGCAAGAGGGGCCTTACCAGACTGCAAGGGGATTTCATGGAGGCTCTGAAGTGGTGACTGGCATAGAGAAGGCAAAATTGATGTACTGTCCTTTCCCAAGCAAGAAGCAGGGTTGGGTCACCACATGGTGTCACAAAATGTCAAGCTGAAAACAAGGAAAGTGGCCATTCATACATACAGTGACGTCGTGGAACTCCCTGCCACTGGATGATACAGATGCTACAAGTTTACAAGCAGTAGGTCACAGAAATCACAGAGATCACAGAAATCACAGAATCGATAAGGTTCGAAGGGACCACAACGGAGCATCTGGGTCCAACCTCCCTGCTCAAGCAGGGCCATTCCAGAGCACATGGCACAGGATTATGTCCTGGTGGTTCTGGAATATCTCCAGTGAGGGAGACTCGACAGCTTCCCTGGACAATCTCTTCCAGTGCTCAGTCACTCACACAGTAAAGAAATTCTTCCTCATGTTCAGGTGGCACTTCCTGAGCATCAAGTCAACTGAACAAATGTATGGAGCAGTGAGGGCTGCTAAGCAAGACACAACCTCTGATTTCAGGAGTTACTAGATGCAAATTGTTGGAAGTTCAAAGCAGACCCACTGGAAATTTCCCCAGTGGTTTCACTTCTTATGATCTTCTCATCTTTGGGGACAAGAAGTGGGAGACACACTCTTGATTTAAGTACTGTATCTGCTTTTATGGTGTTATGAAAAATTGAAAAATTAGTAATTTTATTGATGTTATTTAAATATTTCAGTTTATCTAATGAGCAACATGGCTTAAGCAGGATGGGCAATGGGGACACTTTTTCTCCATTTTTGCCAAATCCATTACTTGGAATCATGTTTGCCCGAGGCATCTGCAAAAAGGTAAGAGATCCAGCTAATTCTGGAGAACATTAACCGGAGCACTACAGCACAGCTGTAATGCAAGTACATTTTCTGTGCTTTTCTCTCAATACCACATGCTCTTTGGAAACAGCTGAGTCATGTACCCACCACTTATTATTTGTACTAAGTGCCACAATCCTCAGTTGTGCTAAGGAAACTACACAAAACCTTGTAAAGTCATCAAGTACAGTCACTCACATGGGCTGGGGAGAAGCTGCAAATGCTGCTGTGAGTGGCATCGCTGAGCATGCAAGATCTGAGAACATCAGGGTCCTGCCCAAGCAGGTCCACACCAAGAAATTCTTCCAGAGAGGGCTGCAGAACTCAGAGCCTTCTCCCTTTCCAGAGGTCTGTTCCCACCCTGGGAAAACTGTGAGGGGGCTGTGGTGAGGATGTGCCAAGAAAGCAACAGCCCTCAGCAGGAAGAGCATTGCCAGCAGGTGGAAGGAGGTGATCCTGCCCCTCTATTCAGCCTTAGTGAGGCCACATCTGGAGAGTTATGTCCAGTTCTGGGCTCCTCGGTGCATGGAGCTCCTGGAGAGGGTCCAGCAGAGACTACAAAGATGATTACGAGACTGGAGCATCTCTCTTACAAGGAAAGGCTGAGAGAGTTGGGCCTGTTCAGCCACAAGAGATGACTGAGAGGGGACCTCATCAACTATTTAACTATCTTACGAGACGGGGTCAAGAGAATGGAGCCAGACTCCTCTTGGTGGTGCCAAACAATAGGACAAGAGGCAACAGGCAGAAATGGATGCTCAGGAAGTTCCACCTGAACATGAGGAAGAACTTTATTGTGCGTGTGACCAAGCACTGGAACAGATTGTCAAGAGGCTGTGTTGTCTCCCTCCCTAAGTATATTCAAGAACCGTCTGGATGCAATCCTGTGCCATGTGGTCTAGGATGACCCTGCAGGAGCAGGGAGGTTGGACCAGACGTCCCACTGCAGTCCCTCACACTCTCCCCGCGCCCATGTCTCTATGAGGGCAGCACTCACCGCCTGACGCCCTCACCGCGGAGCCGGCGCCTCCCCTCCGCACCGCCCCCCCGCTCAAGATGGCGGCCCCGCCCGCCCCACAATGCCTCGCGCGCAGCTGCCGCGCTTCCGGGTGCGGGCCCAGGAGGGCGGCGGGCCCGGCACGGCGGGCGGAGGGTGAAGCTGCCTCGAGCGGATGCAAAGGAGCGGACGCGCAGTGCCGGAGGAAGCCGCGCCCGGACCATGAGGCTTCGACTGTGGCTGGTCCCGGCCCTGGTGCTTGTGTGGGGGCCGGGCGGGCTGCAGGCGCTGGGGCACCCGCAGCGCCCGCAGCGCTACGGTGAGGGCAGGGCGCGACCACGGCAACCGCGGAGGGGAGGGGAGAGACGGGAGAAGGAGGGAGAGACCACTGCGACGGGGCTGGGGGGGAGGCACCTCACCCCCGCCTCTGCCAGGGGTTAGTGCTGGGGGATGCGTGCAGTGGGGCAGAGCAGCCCTTTTTGCCGAAGGCATCGCTGATGGGCAGTGTTTGGGCTTACTGCTCTCTGCGGGGGGGCAGGAAGACACCATTGTCTTCACCCCCGAGGTCTGCTGAAGAGTTTTCGTCACAGGAGTTGGCGTTCTGTTAAGGCGGGATAATCATAGAGTAGGTCGGGTAGGAAGGGACCGCAGTGGGTCATCTGGTCCAGTCTCCATGCTCCTGCAGGGTCATCCTGGATCATATTCTACAGGATTGCATCCAGGCGGTTCTGGAATATCTCCAGTGAGGGAGACTGCACTTCCTCACTGGGCAAAGTCATATGAATGGCTTCCCTTCATGGTTCTGTTTGGAGAGTCACCAGAGAGCCCGAAGCCATTGGAGCTGAAAGTGACCTCTAGAAAAGCTTGACATGGAGGAGAACCGCTGCTTTATTTAACTTCTGTAAACAGTTTTGCATCTAAGCTTCTGCTTTGCAATAAAGAAGTTGCGGACTTGTGTTTGATAAGCAGAAGCTTATCACTGAAATGGCAGCATGGGCTCCTGGCAAGAGGCAGTGGCCATGTCTAGCCTTAAGACCCATTTCTTACATACTTCTTGGATCCTTGTCTTTGCTCCATTTTTTCTCCTCTCAGTACCATAGTTCCTCATCACTGGAGCAACAAAATTTTTGTTTCCTTTAAAAGCCTTAAAGCCCCCACATGAAAACTGTGTTTTGAAAATCAAAGGTACAAGAATGATTTTGTGATAAGTTCTGTTGCTTTCCTTGAGCCCATCACTACGCAGGGTGGGGATTCACGTGTGATGGTGCTGACATTCATATCGACAACTGAACTGTCTAAAGACAGTCTCCAAACAGTGTTCCAGTGATTAATCAGCTGTACATTCTCACAGAGATATTTGTCCTGCTTCCAGTCGGTGAGGCCAGCAGGGACTGCTCCAAGTCTCCTTTCTTGGCTTAGATCTCAGCACATTTCCTGACAGGTGTCCAGGCTGCATCTCTACCCTCCTCTCCTGCACTTGAGGTAGATTTGTAGTTCTTTGCACACCTCAGCAGCTGGTGGCTGCAGGAAGCTGGGAAGGATGGGGCTCAGTGGTGGATGCTCCAGGAAGTGTAATAGAAACAAAACAAACCCAGTGTGTCCTTTCAACATCAGGCAGGTCAATGAGGTCCTGAGCAGAGGTTGCACTTGGGCTGTCAGATCTTCATGCCTTCTAAAGGACCTGTCTGCTATGAGTTTGTGCAGTCTTTATCTGATGGCTTTTATTTTCTTGGCCCGTGTACCACCATGCCTGGACTATGAGCTATTCAATTTTATGAAATACTGAATGGAGGAAAACCTCCTTTCTTCTGTTTCTAAACGTTGACCATTTCTCCTGTCAGAAACTGTCAATATGGAAGAATTATTCATTTTCTTCACACCTTTGGTGACTTACATACCTATGTAATTTGTCTCATTTGTACTTTTTTTTTTTAAGTGAGAAAATATTAGTCTATATAATAATTCTTAGTATGAGGAAAGAATCATGTCTGTATTGGTTACTTTTGTCTACATCTTTTGTGTTGGATTTTTATTTCTTTGAGATGTATGATCAAGGCTACAGGACACCATTTGTAATACAAAGGCAGCATAAATTTATGATGATGAATACTTTTGATTTTGTTTCCTTTCTGAGTAGTTTTTGGTCTTCAGTAGTCACTCTGAGCTCTCTTTTCTTTGTGGGTTTTTTTGGGTTTTTTGTTTGTTTGTTTGTTTTGAGTGGTAATAATTATACTGAAATACTTTGCTGTGTAAATACAGTGAGGAATTCTTTTCCCCATGTGTTATTTCACACATTCATACTTTGAATTTCATCACATATTTTGTTTCATTGTCCAGTAAACTAAATTTACAAAAGTATTTTGTGAGGGAGCTTGAAAAATCCATGTGTCCTACATTAGCTGTTACTTTTATCTACACACTACTCCCGTATATATATATATATATGCTAATATATAGGAGGCACTACTTCCCTAGTATCTTATTTAGCCCCAGGTCTTATTTACACTTTGTTGTTATTATTACCTCTTTGCCAGGTCAGGACATTGAACGTATTTGTTGATTAGGCCCTTAGATGGTACCTGGAGTGGAAATTGGTCCTTTCAGACCCCCTTGCACTGCAGCAGTGGTGCTGTAGTCCCGTACCACAGTTAGTAGTTGACCAGTTCTATTTTTGCAGTGCTTTGTAACTCTTGGGTTAATACTTTCATATCCTGTTGATTTATTGGCCATTTTCTAGACTTGTTGTAAAGCCTCTTTTCCTGAGTCTTGAACACAGGTCTTTACATATATCCTGTCATGATAAGCTTTTGGGGCACTTTTTAATCTCCTCTGCAGTGAATACTAAGGTCAATTATTGCCTTACTTTTTGGTACTGGCCTTCAGCATCCCTTCTTGGGGCTGTATTTGCAGCTTACTTGTTTTACAAGCCCTTTTGGTTATTTAGCTGTGTGGTTTCTTCTCATAAAATAAAAAATATTTCAAATATTAGCTTTATGCCTTTTACAAGCTGCTTTTCAAAATACCTTTGCCTATTTTATTGTGGTTTTATGTTTATCTTTTGTTGGAGTTCTGTTGTCATCTTACAGCTTGGTTTTCTAAATACCGTCTTTTATTTCTAATAATTTCAATGTTATTATTTTGAAAGCTCTGTTTAACCATAGCTTAATTTTTTGGAACTGAAATCAGATTTCTGATGAGCACTATCCTTAAAGAAGTTTCATGAATTAACATTTTGTGACTTCTGTTGAGAACTTCTTGCTTATTACTCTGAGTTCAGTTTTTCAAGGAAGAAAAAAAAATTATACAGTGAAAAAAGAATTTGACAAAGAATAGAATAAGTGATAAAAGATGTGGGTCATTTTCCAGCTTTTTTCAGCTGAAGTAATCTTAGGGTGTGGTGCTCCAGGAGTCTAAACTGATCTAAAATGGGACTGCCACAACCTGACCTCAGCTTTCCAATCCCTTCCCCATTCCTATGAGCAGATTCATGGAATATGAGCTGTCTAGAAGCTAATCTCTTTTTTTTGTTTGGGGTTTTTTCTTTACTTTTTTTTTTTGTGGTTTGGGTTTTTTGTTTGTTTTGATGCTTTAGGTTCTAGCTTTTATATTTTTAAATCCTATACTGTCTAGTGTGTAACTCTGAAGTTTCTTGTAGCCTGTTAGTTGCTGCTCTCTTATGCCAGATAGACATAACAAAGCCTCTCCGAGCTTGTTGTTCAAGGACACTTAGGCTGTCCTAGGCCCAAAAGGTGTAAACTAGGGCCTCTGGAGAGGTGGAGAAATTGAAGAAATGACATCATTAGCTAAAGTTTTAATTGGCAAATTTATGCTGATATGCAGATGAACCAAACCTATAAAATTGTGAAGAACTCGTGACTCGACGTCCATCTCGGGGTCCATCTTTGATGCAGCCTTTGGCTCCCCAGGTTGTACCTTTTGAGGGCCTTTCAAATAAATATCCACCTTTATTCCCTTACTCCTGTCTAGTCTCTGTTTCTAGGTAGCCCCTCAAGGCATCAGTTAGGTTTTTTGTATTTTCAGTAAAGGGTTTATTTTCTCTTTGTGAAGTCCATTATTGTGGAGCAGCTCACAGTGTGACTGTCCAAGCACCCGCCCCTTTGTTTTTTGTGGGTGGAAGTGATTGTGTTCCAGGTGCAGGATGAAGGCAGGATGGTGTCCACCTCAGTTTGTTTTAGGTATACTCTTTTTAATAATGTTGACATCAGGGATTAATTTCTGGACAAATGGGACTCTACTAGTCAATACAGTGACTGATACTGTAGTTTGGCCCCTGAAAAATTAATTGCAACTCTTTCAAAATTTTTCTTTGCTGTCATTTATCTCTGAAGATAACTTTTTATAGCTATAAAATATTTATGCTGCTTGTCTTGGAGTTCAGATATATCTGAATGCTAACAAAGCTTAATGAACTCAAAAAACATAACAGTACCAATATCCAGCTTGGGTGCTGAATAGGTGAATAGGTCATTGAATATATCTAAAGAACTGCTTGAATCTGTATTACAATACAGTGGTACAAGTTGTGTGCTGCCGCTAAGCAGCATGTATCCAGGATTTCCCCCAGCACAGTCTGGATGTAAAATGTGTCTTACTCTACTGGTACCTCTTTTGAATGAGAACTTTTTATCATAAACTAGGCAGTGAACTAAAATAAGATAGTTGTTCCTATGATGCTGGGCAGATGACATTCTTTGGATCACTCACTGGGGGTCCTTTTCTATCTGCAAAATTGCACTAATAAAATCTGAGGCAAGTACCCTGATTTTCAGCAGTTTTTTCTCCATACTGCGGAAATACCACACAGAACTCAGAACAACAGTGTGAGCTGGAGAAATGACAAATGGTTCGGTGCAAACCTACCTAATGCACATAGAAGACTAGGATGTAGAAGGTATTGAGTGAAAAAAACAAATGGTAGTGGTGTTAATGAATAAACCAGGGGAGCTAAATTATACAGAGGGCAGCATAAATTGATTTGCAGTCAGTTTTGACTCCTTCACACTTGGTGTGACAAAACGCAGGAAGTCCAAAAGGCCGGGAACTTAACTGGCTGGCAAAGAGTTAAGGGATTGAAGTTCAGCTCGGTGTCAAGAATGTGCAGTGAGATAATTAGTGACAAAAATTTTTATGCAAGATTAAATTTTATCCTGCTCAACTGAAGCTTTGGTTGGAGACTAAGGAAAGACCTAGGTGAGGGTCAAATGATTCATTTCCCTACCATGATATTCCTTTTTTTGTTACTGTTTCTTACCCTATTTGGACATCCTTTGAAGCAAGACTACTGTTTTAGATGGAGCTGGTTTTGCAGTATGTCCCCAAAAACTGAGGGTTGGGAGTGTTTATCACCATGCATCACATGGTGGAGAATTCAAGGACACACAGTCCCACAGCATGTGATCCCTGCCCAGGATGTGGTGGGATTATTTCAAAATCATTGCAGGAATTCGTTGATGCAGTGCCTTTGTCTCCGTATAAACAGCAAATCCTCGGTGTAGACATGGCCTTATTGAATGCAAATTATCAGTATTATTTTTGTGTTGTGGATTAGCAATCTTTTCCATGATGTTACTTAATATCAAGGTTTTCAAGTACTTTTCTCAGGTTTGTTTTCACTTGTTCTTCTGAATAGGTCAATGTTTCAATTTCCAACTGAAAAAAGTGATTGAAGTGTAATTTCTGCGAGAAGTACTCAAGGTCAACAAAAAGAAGAATGTCAATGCTACATTAAATTCTAATTAATAAGAATTACCTTTAACTGTTGCAAGATTTTTGTGATGGGACCATAATCCAGTGCTCAGCATGAGTTTGGTTTTCAGTAGTACCAATTTGTTCTGACCTTTAAGCAGACAATAAGTAAAATTCCTGTTTGCATTTAAGATTTGGGGCGGTTTAATTTTCCCCCACTGTTAAAACTGACAGCTTCACTGCTGCTGTACATTGCTGATATCAGCAGTGACTCATCTCAGTTTCATGCTTCTGCCACTCTGGAATTTTTGTGTGCATATGCAGAAGCCCCAGTTTGGATTTCTGCTCCATGGCTGGAAGGGCCGAGTGAGGAAGCACAGCCAGCCATACTCTAACACTCTGGCAGTCTGACTTTACATTAGGATTTAATTGTGTGTTTAGTAGTCAGCAGAAATTTGTCTTTGAGATAGAAGTTTATATTTAACTTCTGTTATAAACAGATTGATTTTTCCCCCTCAGCTTTTTTATAAATTATAGGAGTCTGAGTTTGCCTGTTTGCCAGACTGATGATGGGAAGTGCTTTGCTGTGAAACCAAGAGCCAGGTTTCTTTAATGAAGAGCAGTTTATCCTGCTGTCCTTTTCTGTGATTTTCATGTGCAGCACATGAACTTTCCTGTTTTGGGGATGCCGTGCAACCCTCTCAATGGTTCTGATGGTCTTCCTGATGTTTTTTATTCATGCAGATACATGTGATAGTACTGCCTTCGTCACTTGTGTCCTGCATCTCTTCACAATATCCATCCCTGTCTTCCTATGCTATCTTACTGTGCATTATTTGTACTTTTTTTCCTCCTTGATAATTGCCTTTTTAACCTATGTAGGCACATGGACTCGGAAGTGGGAAGGCAAGGGGGCTCTGTTATGAAGGGAGGCACCTACAGCTGCTTCCCAGTAGATGTTAATCCATAATTACTGAGATGTTGAACAAGAACATGATATCCCTTGGTTTCCTTTCTCACCTTTTCGGATTGTTACTGAAATAGTAAATTTCTGCCCCTCAGTACCTGTGATGTGCCTTGAATTTTGGAAGATCGTGTGTGAATGAGTCCAAAGTTGTATCCACAAGGAGAAGAAATGCAGTCAGAAGTGAAGGGGTTGGTCTCACAAGTGTAGTCTAGACAGTAATTAGTGTCTACCTAGAATCAGCTCCACTCACACTTATTTTGTGACACAGCGGGATTTTGTGATGTGAGATCTTTGTACAGTAGTGAGGCTTGTAGTCTTTTGAGAGCCGGACAAATCTGTTTCCAGAGAACACTGCATCCTCTGACTGGGCAGTTCCTTTCTGCAAGATGTACGAAAACATGTGATTTGTGGGTTGCGTTGGGTTTTTTTGAGCATTGAGTCATATGATGCTGTTCTAGTGTAAGATGGAATGGCTGTATTGCCCTTGTTTCGCTTTAATTATGAGGATGTTAATTCAGTGGACTTCCTTGTTTTTTATGATGTCGATATTTGGCAGTATATTGCTTTTTTTTTTTCATTTGAAAAGTGGTCTGTTGTCATTAATAGGACAGACTGTAATGAAACCAAGTAGATACAACAGTATAAGTATTGTTCGTCTCTGGTCCTTATTTAAGACATGATTAGTGAACTAGATAATTTGCAAGGTTGGAAGTGTGTGAGGTAACAT
The DNA here is from genome assembly GCA_013397775.1 of Eulacestoma nigropectus. NCBI lineage: Eukaryota > Metazoa > Chordata > Aves > Passeriformes > Eulacestoma > Eulacestoma nigropectus. The sequence goes on along the minus strand of VZTE01001600.1, from coordinate 3,038,768 downwards.
GTAGGAGCCATTGTGGGTATTCAGCTGTGTTCAAAACCACCAGAAAATTACCTGTACAGCTTCTGCTAAACAGAATTTGCACCCTTAAGGAAATATTACCACTGCCCAGAAACAGATGTTTATTTTACTGTGGGGAAAAAACTTCGCAATAGTATAAAGGTGCAGCTACATGACCAAGTTTTTTCTGAGATGAGCTAAAGGGTATTTAAGTAAGCTGTTAGCTTTTCCATGATATCCATCATTGGCATGTCTGAATGTGTGATAAGGAGAGAGTAGTTGCCCAGTGTAACTGCAGAAATACCCTGTGGAGTAGCTGGTGGACAATAAAGCAGCAGCATCCCTGCCCTCCCAGCATGAAGGCTGGGTAACCGTACCCCGAGGCTTCGTCTGCTGCTGACTGAGTGAGTCCGGGCACCTTGTTTTGTCACGTGGTTTAAGTTTGGTGCAGCTGGGATCCAGTCAAAAACGTGCCTTCTAAAACGTTCAGCAGTGCTGACGTGGCTGGCCATTCTTACTAACAGGTTTGTCCAGAAATGTGTTCAAACAGAGTGTAAACCTTTATCTTGTTATGGTTTATTAGAACGCTGACGTATATTTGGTTCTTGCTTTGAGCTTGCTTCTCACACAAGTTCTTCTGTTTACATGTTCTTGATGAGCAAAACAGCAACCATTCTTCAGTGGAAACAAGTAAACATGATTTATCCAAACTGTTAAAAGCATGGGCTGTTTTGTGTGGGATAAGTGTTTCAGTTCACTTTGTATTGTATCTCTGGCAATGGCTCTGTACCAGATGTACTGGAGAAAGATGTAACAGCGCATGCAAGGAGCTGTTACGGAACAGCTTTCCCACGATGAACCTTCTCAATGTGTCCTCTTCAGCAGTCTCCTAAGAGCAGCATAAGCTGCTCAGAGAAGGTACCCACAAATATTTAGGCATGACTGCATCACCTCCTGCCTGGCACAGACTTTGTGTGCCCAGTTGAAATACGAATATATTTGCCTTCTCCATTAGCACTCCCTGGACTGGTGCTGCAGCCAAACAATCCGGCTGTATTGCAGCCAGTGAGCGGCTGTTACCACAAACACAGGGGCAGCTGTTTCATGTAGGGTGATGGAGACCTGCTTTAGCTCTTGTGGTTCAGGTTGGAAAGATTCCAGTCTGTGTTTCCTGGTCTAAATTCTGAGACTCTGAATTATATTTCAAACTACTATATTTGTTACTTTAATTAAAATATTTTAGTGTACTAAAAAGAGCATAAAAAACTAAATAGTAACAATAAAGAATATGGAACCTTCAACTACTCAGTCACTCCTCAGCTGAATTAGAAAAATTGTTACTAATCAACTGCTCATAAGCTTTTGATAGGTATTTGATACTCATTGGAAATCAGCTTGAAATCAGAACCGAGATGTAGTTGATGAGTGCCACATGAAATACAGCCTGGAGCCCTTTTTTCAGTCTTGGAGATGACACTGATTTAACAGTCCCACTGCAAAATCCTTCCTGAGTGTGTTTGCAGTGCTTGTTCTAGGACTGCTCCCTGTAGGCTTGTCGTCCCATTCTGCCTTTGACAGAAAAATTATTTCTGCTTTTATTCCCTTTGGGATGATTGGAGAAATAACCACAACCATTCCTGCAAACCCCACTGATTATATAGTGGTCTTTTTTAAATCCCAAAAGTAATATTTTTTTTTTTTATGTTGGATCTTGAGTTTTAGGTAGGGACATTTTCTATCATGGGATGATTTTGAAGAGAGTTTTAAAAAATATTAATTGTATCTTCTGGGTTAAAACTTCATGCTTCTTGATAAGCTTAACCTTTCCATAAATAATGCAGTGCAAAAGAATGCTTATGAAATGGCTGACTTGCCACATTTACTTGTTGGTTTCCGGGCAATAGATGTGGCATGAGATCATGGGAATTTACTGTTGTACTTATGAAAGCCAAGCTGGTTGGAGAAGGGTGACCTTGGTATTTGAATTGCTAGCTGAGCACTGAAAGAGAAACTTCTTTTGAAATACATGCAGTGGCCTCCAACTCAGGGAGTTAAGCTGTTGCCCAGTGCATTCTTGAGCTCTTTGTGCTGGAGCAGAGTTTATTAAAAGATATTTTCCTGCATTGTCTCAAAGTCTAGTGCCAGGAGGCTTTTAGCCCAGAAACAAGGTGAAAAAAAAGAGGGAAAAGTTGGTGAGTTCAAAGCTGGGGGTAAAGGAGGATCACTGCTGTGGATTTCTTCTTGAGAGCTTTGGAGTATCGTCTTTGTCACCAGTGTTCCTTCCATGTCTCTCTTACAAACTCAGGATCTGTATGTTCTTGGGAGGTTTCCCTCCAGGAAAGAAGGTACCATGAGGTGAAGGCTGGTGACTGTAAATAAATACTTGGCATATCAGGATGGGATTAAGGTGTTCCCTAAAAAGACAGGAATGCAGAAAATCTAGGAGGGTGTGGAAAGGAAGGAACCGCAAAAAAGTGCTTTGGAAAAACTAAGTCAGCTCAGGTCTGTTAAAGCCCATGGGAAATGGCTCTTGGACCATAATGAAGATAATGAGGAAGGAATACCAGAAAGATTTTTAAACTTGAATAAAAAGTTAAGTATATGCTTTCTATGGCTCCCATCCACAGACTGCTGTACAGTTGGACTCTGTACAGGTCTGTGTTTTGTTTAAAATAATGACATTTCATCTTTTATTTTTAGTAAGACATGAACATGGATTCATTTTCGCAATATGAACGTTTTACAGAAAAATTTTGGTTTGAGTGTATAACTGATACATTTTTTCCACATCTGTCTGATACCATAATCAGTTAACAGATTATGTCTGGGAGCAGCATGTCTTAAGCCTCTATTTATGTTGTAAGCAAAATTAAAAGCAAACAAATTTAGGAAGGGTAAGAGGAAATATGAACAAGTGCACTCTTGTTTCAGGGTTACAGGAACTGGGAGTGAGTGACCTGTGTTTCATTTGTTACTTCAATAGACTCATCTTACTCATCTTCATGAACTTTTTAGGTCTTGTTCTTACTACCCTTCCTGTGTCTCTGTGAGGCATTTCCAGAAGGGTGTTTGTCTATATTAAGGTGGAGCAGCACCTGCCTACCAAATAAAAAAACCTGAGTTTTTTGGTAGACTTCTCAGTTCTCTTGCCATGAAACTGAGACGTTTTGTCTGGCCATAGTGGCAACTGCATCTTGCTCTTTGGCATGGCTTTCTCTTGGTTTTGGTCTGTACTTCACAGGCAGAGGTGCAAAAGGACAGTAGTGTTTTATAGTTGGGGTTGTGCCTCTCGGGCAGACCTTGTGCTTGGCAAGTCCCCGAACAGCGCGGCAGTGGTACCACACCTTGTTTCCTGCCCCACGTAGCACACACTTGGTCTGTATCATAAACCAATGTTGGATATCCTGTATATCAACATTCACTTTAACTGAGTGGTGAGCTCTAGCTGAGTGTGGCGAGAGAATCTCGAGTTTGATTAAAAGAATTCAGAGCTAGGCAGTTTAATGAGTTTTTGGTTTTTTTTCCAGAGTTGATTTCCCTGCCTGTTCCTACCCCCTTCCTAGGTGGTTCTGGATGACAGCAGGTGCCAGACCAAAAGCAATTAATTTGAACAGACTTATTAATGAAAAAAGGGCTGTTTGGGGGGGAAGTTAGGCATTTTCTCACTGCATGGCTCTAGTGAACCAGCTCTGCAGCACGTGGCAAGCTAATGATGAAGGCCCTGCCCAGCATGCAGCAGTGGGGCACATACAGGGAAAATCCTCACAACAGAAAATATGGTGATAGAAACTTGTTTTTGCATATAACCCGAAACACATGGTAATAGATTGCAGGTGCTCTCGATCTGTGGGTTGTAAACAGAAATCAGGAAATTGCAACTGCACTGCCCTTCCTGTGTTGCTCAAGGGCCGGGGAGGAGCAGCCAGGGAGGGAGAAGCCTGGGAACCGCTGCTCGGTGGCTTGTGCTGCCCAACAAAGCAGCTGTGTCGCCTGTCCCTCACTCTGCAAGTGAGTCTGGTGCAGGGCTGGGAGGGCTGTGAGGGTCATCTTTGCTTCTGTGCCTTCCTCACTTCAGTGTACAGAAGCACACGTGTGCCCATACACTGCTGGTTAATTCTCTCCACCCACCCCCTCGCAAAAGGAAAAGCAAAGTGCTTCCCTTGCCCTGATCAGTGCAAGTGTTCTTAAAGCTTTCCTGGGCTTTGGAGGCATGGATTTGGGGATAAATTATGGTACTGAGTGTCAGGTTTAAAAAGCTCATATTATTTCAAGAGCTATACTCATCTAGATTTCAAGTTGGCAATCTTGGTTTGTTGCACAAGAGCTGGTAAAACAGCTTATTAATGATGCTGCTTTAGACACATAAAACACATGAGGTGGCTTTGTTGAGTGGTATAACTAGTGACCAGGGGCTCTGAAGGAATGCCATCTTCCTAACAAAAAACCTCTTTGGTAGCTATCAGGTCTGGTTTAGAAGCATAGCTGGAAATGGAGGGGAAAGAAACAGGGAATTTTTTAAATGAAGAATGTCTTTATTAAAGCACTTCTGTCTCTTGTAAAACACATCTGAATCCTCATTTGGTGCAGTGAAGACTGAACATCTCTGTCTGAGAAGGCAAATGGCGATGTGGGAATAAGAGCCTCTGGTTAAGGCTGTAAATAGCAACTGAATCTATCAGTGCTGGTGGAAGCCAAGGTGGTTGTTGGGTGTCTCGCTGGGTGGTGGGTGCTCCAGAGAAGGAAGAGTGTGGATGGGTGCTTTGGTGAAGGAATGCCTTATGAAGTAGCAGGAGGCTTTATCAGTAAGAGCCAAACACTGTTGGCAGCTGTTGTGCACTTGTTAATGGTGGAAACATCTGCAGAATATTGACCTGAATTTGTAATTTGTGTACGGCTCCCATAGGAATTCAGGCACGTGGTCTCCTTTCTCTGGTCAAGTTTTTGGGTTCTGAGTAGGAAAAGGAGTTTTGCATCATGGTAAGGTATTGGGAAACCAGGGTATCTCACATGAGTTGCCTTGTTAGTTCTGATTGACTGTGCTATGCAGATACCTGTTTTCTAGCTACTGTTGGGCAGAAAGGCCCAATACAGTCCCAATCTGCAATTAATTTGGTGTAAGTCTCCTAGGTTAAACTATTTTCTTCCTCAGGCTCATGTGCGGACCAGCAGATGAAGAGAGTAATTCACTCCAAAGAAATGGGGACATTCTCCCCCATTTAGTTTCTGGGGGGGCAACCAGGGAGGACATTAGTTCTGCATTGCTGTGGCAGTAAAAATGATGAGTTGGTTGCTTAGAAATTGTAGAAAAAGTGAAGCAAACTCTGTTTGTCTCTCTCAGACTGTGTCTTGTCACACTCTGTGATTTCTACTTGCCTATGCAAAATGGACCTTTACAGAAATGTACAATAGTTATCCTAAAATTAGAGCAAAGTGTGGTCTTGCTGTTGAAATGAGAGGCTCTGGTTTGCTCCTTTTTTGTGTGTGCATTTGGAAAGAAAATCTTTTGAAACTAAAACTTTCCTTGTTGGTCTCCCAGACACAGTTGAGTCCATGCTTTCCGAGTACGACATCCTCTCTCTGTCTAGCATCCAGCAACACTCACTGAAGAAGAGGGACCTCCAGCCTGAGACACACGTAGAGAGGCTCTTAAGTTTTTCAGCCCTGCAAAGGTAATTAAATCATCAGCAATGAAATAGCATAATGTGATTAATAATATGCAGTTTCAAACCAGAAATTGTTGTCTTGTTTTCTGTCATGGCTGGCCAGTTCTTCTAGATTAGTGATCTGTGTGGTTATATGACTTCAGAGAGGCTCAGAGGAAAGGGGAAAATAAGTTGTATTTTATTGCTCTGATGGCTGAAGTGGCAGTAATTTAGGATTTCTTATTCTTAGGTTTAGTTTCATGTAGATTACTTCCACTTATTGGGTTGGATCCCACTTAGACTTCATCTGGCAACGTTGTCAATACTTCTTGACTGTCCTCTGGTTCTTGTAAATCTCAGTAAATCTTCAGTTTGGGTAGTGCGTGTGGTGTGTTGCCCAAGAGATTTACTGTATTTATTTTTGTGGAGGTTTAATCCTTTTCCCACTGAATATAAATGTCCCATTAAATAAAATATTTATTTTGATCTTTTGTTTGTTTGGTTTGGTTTTGTTTTTTTGTTTTTTTGTTATAAGATGGGAAATAAAAGCTCAGGTGAAAGGGGAAGGAGAAGTAGAAGGGAGCAGGCATGAAAATTTTATTTTATTCTGAGAGTCAGAAAAGTGCCTTGCAGGTATTTGAGTGCTGAAATTGTGAATCTGAAATGGGGAGCAGGGTGAGAATAACACTTTATATTAACGAATGTAGATAGATTTTTGTTCATCTGACATCTTTTGTCTTCTGTGTTCTCATGTGCCTTCCCCTCTGTCATCTTCAACTGTCATGCAAGTTATGCATAATTTTTGAATCTCTGAATGTTTGGAAGGGCAATTTTTAAGTTTGGAGGGTCAATTACGAAAGGTTGATGGGATCAGATGTCTTGACTGTCCCTATTTTGCACTGCCTCATGCACCCTGGCTTTAGGGTGAGGTTGCAATACTGCCAATGATGATTACAGAATAATTGCAGAGGAGCATGCCAAAAATCTTTGACCCAAAGTCCACACAAACCAAGAGCCCATGAGACTTCTTCCAGAGAAGGTTATCAGCTTACTTCTTGGGATGGTGTTTAGTTTTTGTGACAATATATTGTAAAAAATGTACGAAGTTCAGATTTCTGTTTATGGTCTTCTACCTGTATTATGTCAGAAAATAAGAACTTTAAGATAATTTAATTTCAAATAGATGAAGAAATTTCTTCATCTGATTTTTTTTTAAATAGTTACCAGTAACTGGTTTTGCTTGACTGCAAGTGGAGAAGGCGCATCATGAGCAAACTTAGACTGTTTTGGATTTTGGGGGTTATTTTTAAACTTTTTTTTAAATTAAACATCTGTGACTCTAAAATATTTATAGTTATCAATTACATAGTATATGTTTTTGTAGCCTGCTTATCAGAATTAATGCTTTTTAACTTCTTTTGGATCCTCAGTAAAATGGAGATTGAATGCATCTGTTATGTGTATACTTTGCTTAAAAATAAATGTAAGTAAATTCTTTTACAGGCACTTTAAATTATACTTAACTGCAACTGCTGAACACTTTTCAGAAAAATTTCAAGCATTAATTGTGGATGGTGAAGGCAAGGAAAAGGAGTATCGTGTTCAATGGCAAGACTTTTTCACCGGACATGTTGTTGGTTAGTATGAAGTAGACTATGGGTCAATGCTGAGAAACCACAGCTTTGCTTGAGTCTCTTGGGCAGAGTAAATGGTGTATTTCCCTCATTTTCATCAGATATGGTTTGGATGAAGAAATAAACGTAATTCTTAATCCCCTTGAGTTTTCTGGTTTTGTTCTTGTGGTGTGTTTGGGGATTTTTTTAGGTTTGGTGGGTGGTAGGGTTTATTGCATCAAGCTCCTATGATAGGATTCTGGTGTTTAGTTTGGCAGAACACAAAGGTATAATTTGCTTAAGCAGCGTCTTACAAATTATTATTTTTTTTAAATGCTGATGGTAGCTTTAATTCCAGCTGGAATGTAGGACTTGAATGTTCCTTGCCCCAGAACACAAAGCTGAGGTAGAGGTGATGCACTGATACCCAGACTGTTCAATTAAAAGACTTAAAGATAGTTCTTTGCAGATTACTTTTCTGTAAAGAAAAGTAATGCTCCACTTTCAGGCAGTACTAATGCTTCTGCTAAGTTGTTTTGATTTCTGTGTTGCCTTTGTGATGTGGTGAGACTTTTCCACTGGAATGCAGGCTGACGCCTTGAAATTGCGTTAGTTAGATGCACGCTGCTTTTCTTGGCAGAGATATTGTGTGTCCCATTACTAATCCCCAGACCATCTCAACACTTTCTGCAAAATTATCTGTTAAACTTGAGTCTCATTGACTGTGACTATTGGAAAGTTAATACTTAGGGGAAGTGCTGATTAATTTCTTTTTTTCTTTAAATTGAACTGTACAGAGACTGAGAAAGGTAATCTGTCATGAAGTGTAGAAACAATTAAAAACCCCCAACAAACTCTGTGTGTGCAGGACCACATGCAAACAGCTGAATTAATTTAATTCTTCCATGCTTATGTTAAAGGAGAACATGATTCCAAGGTTGTGGCACATATTGGGGATGAAGATTTTACAGTGCGTATCAATACTGATGGAGAAGAATACAATATCGAGGTATGCTTTGCTGTGGAAAACTGTATCCAGACAATCACCTTCTTTTCCTCTGGGTGTTCCTCTTCCTAGTTAGTTGTGTTGACACTTCTGTAGCTCACACTAGATTTGGTGGTGGAGTTTGTTTTGGGGTGAGGAGGGAGAGAAATACTAAACCAATTTGGCTTGCAAGTGTTGACTTTTATTAGTGAGTGACATTCTCTGACAGTTGTATGGTTTAGATGCATCAGGGAGAAGGTATATTTTAAACAGGAAAGGGTTTCCAAAACCGAAATGGATAATGTTAGTAATTAGTGGTGATCATGGCCTCTAACAAACTGTGGCAGTCTAAACAGAGTCGATGTCTGTGAAGCTTTTTAAAACGGGCTTTGTTATATCTTGGAAGTTTTCCCATTCTTAGAACTTCATTGAAAATCTGATATTTTATCTGAAAATCTGGTTATTTTTCCCCATTTTTTCAGCAAATGGTTTTTCACCATTTTCATTGCTGGTGTTATTTTGAACTCTTGGTTAAAAAAAACATATTCAACAAATATATAATTAGAGACTGTCATAATGAGAATTGTTCAGTGCAGTATATTCCCAGACACTAGCAGTATTAGAATGGCTGAATAATAGTAATTATGGCTGAGTGTTATATGGATATTGTAATTGTCTCCAAACCCAAGGATATGCAGAATTATGGGTAAACCTGAGAAATCTAGTCATGTTAAAGTATAAAACTGTGATCAAAATGCCCAAATCACTGTACTTGTGTTTTACATTAAGAACATACAGTAGCTGTTTGATTGTGATGTAAAGCATTTATGTGTGGATGTGCCTTGGCTCTCCATGCAGCCAAGCCGCTGCTCCTGGCTGGCTGTGTCTGTGCAGCTGAGGGCAGGCAATGGTGTGCAGCCTCTGGGTTGCCCACGCTGCCTCACTGGGGATGACCCCAGGTCAGCTTCAGCCACTAACCAGCCCTGGATGAGACGATTCCCGTGCGCAGTCACAGAGGGAGCGTGCCTGAGTCTATTCCCCAAAGGCCGCATGGACAAAGCTGCTCTGCCATTTCCTGCCTTTGTTTTCAAGGTAGTTGTGTACATTTGGAAAGGCTGTGGGCCTTTGTGTAAACCACTGTTGCCCTCACACCTTGCCTTAGTGTGTGAAACCCTCACTTTCGTGCTGCAGACATGTGGCTGCTGGTGTGGCACAGCCTTCACATTTCAGGACCTTTTGGCTGTGAAGCGAAAGCACAGTGTGCTAAATAATGGCTGGCTGAAGTTGCAAGAGCACTGCCTAAGGGCCAGAGGAGACCCAGAGCCAGGTGCTCTATGTTGTGGATGCAGGCAGTCTGTGCTGCTTGGCTTTGGCCAAAGAACTGACCCTGTCCGTGCTGTATTTGGTGGTGTTGCTGTGGCTTTAACATTCAGATAATAATAGGACTTGTCAGTAAAGTAAAAAGATGGTTTGTATGCATATGCTGTGGGAATTGGTGTTTTTCCTTGAGATTTCATGGTCTTCTTTGGTTTTGGAGAAATTTTCATGCTTATGAGTGACTTGGGTAGCTATTGAACATCGAAGAGCCCACATTCTGCTGTGTGTTTAAAGGCTCTCTGTTACCTGCCACCTCCTTGTGCTTCTGGTGAGTGCATTTGTTAGCACAGTTAAAGATCTCCTCCTGGCTCCGTGCTGTTACAGAGGGGAGGAGAGGAACCTGAGAAGCCTCTTCAGCTTGCTCAGATTCTGAGGGGAAGAAAAATTCTCTCCTATGGCCTTATCAGGTACTTGCCACTACTCTGTTAAGGTGCTCTCAGACTTTTGGATTCCCATGTAGCATGAGAGAGTTGACTTCTGTTGGCTTTCTTGGGGATGTCATTTTATCAGTAGATTTATTGCTGTGGGTGAAGTACATTTGTGCATTTGTGTGTACACAGAGAGCTGTGGAGATATGATGGTACATACATAAAGTTTTTTACTTATCTAGACTTTGCATTCACTGTGTTCGTAACTTCTCCTTGTGCTGTCAGCCACTGTGGAGATTTGTAGATGATGTGGAAGATGAAAGACTGCTGGTCTACAGATCTGAAGATATCAAAGATTTCTCAAGATTGCAGTCTCCCAAAGTGTGTGGTTATTTAAAGCTGAGTGAAGATGAGCTGTTGCCAAAAGGACTGGAAGACAGGGAGCAAAATGAAGGTGAGTGTCTGTACCTTGGGAGAGCAGCATCTTTGAAACGAATTAGTTCTTTCAATTAACTGTGAGGCTGGAGGGGGAAAGCAGCACTCCTCATGCCTGTTAAAACAACTTTGTACTTCTGTGCACTGTGCAGCAGGACCTGTTTGGCCTCTGTGGTCACTCAAGGAATCCATCTTGAGCTATGATGGGGTTTTGGGAGTTTTTGGTCCCTCTTTCCTCTGTCCTTTGCTGTGTCAGCAGAAGTTGGGGTAACGACTAGGAACAGGAGGAGGAGAGGTGTTAAGGCAGGTGGTGATGACCATAAAAGCTCCATAGGTAAATCTGATGAATAACTCAGTTTCACTGCTATGCTATTCCTTCCCTTACAGTAAGTTGGAAGACTGTTAGGAAGACAAAATTTAAGAACAGCTATTTAAAAAAAAAGCCCCAAACTAAAACTAAACATCCCCATTCTCCTGCCAGGACCCCACCCACACTCACATTCAGGTCTTAAATAAGGACAATAGACTCAGCAGTGGTAGTAGTATTGAGTGTTTGTTTGAAATACTCACTTTAGAAAGCATCCATCGGAAGAAAAGAGCCATCCCAGAGAACTCCAAAAACACGTGCAAGATGTTGGTAGTGGCAGACCATCGTTTCTTCAAGTACATGGGCCGTGGGGAAGAGAGCACCACTATAAACTATTTGGTAAGTAAATGTACCCTGTTAAAATTTCCTGGCATAGATGCAGCGAAACACAGTGATCCAGTGGTTAAAACAACATACAGCTTATACTAATTTTGTACGTACAGCTTTTACCTGGGAAAGTGCTAAATCATGCTTTAAAAATATTTTACAATGAAACTAATGTAATTCAGTAGTTTTCAAATTTCCCTTAAAAGCAAATACCTTCTTTTCATATAATTCTGTTGGCTATGCCATTTTCTTCCCAGGAACTTCTCTTTTCTTAGTCATTGCTCTAGAGTCTCCTGGATTTTGAAATCCACTGCAAATGAGCATCTTTAAAGTTCTAGCATGTTTAATGAGGTTAAAGCAACTCATATAGATCTTCTTTTCCAAATTCTTTCAGGATTCTCTGTCCAGAACAATAAAATTAGAAGCAGGCCCAGTAAACAACTTGTTCGGTTGTGCATTGATGTTGTGGATTAACCCCAGCAGGCAGCTCAGCCTCAGGCAGCCACTTGCTCTCTTCTCACAGCTGGGATGGGGAAAGAATCAGAAGGGTAAAGGTGAGATAAACTGTAGGTTGAGGTAGAAACAGTTTAATAGCAAAAGCTGTTCACAGCAGCAAAGCAAAACAAGGGAATTAATTCACTGCTTCCCATCAGCAGGCAGGTGTTCAACCATCCTCAGGAAAGCAGGGCTCCATTGTGTGTACCAGTTGCCCAGTGGCCCAGCCAAAACACTGGGGTTGTCTGACAGGTTTTTGTGAACTAGAACAAGGCCTACCCACAGTCTTTCAGCAGAAGTGGAGAGTATGGGCGTTTGGGGACTGGTGACAAAACCAAATGAAAACAGGTTTGGAGGCCTGTTGTTTGTCAAAAGTCTCTTTCTGAGCTTGACTCTTTGAAATGCTAATCACTCTGTTCCACTTTTGCTGACTTTTTGACCTTTCTGTCCCCAGAAATGCTTTTACATTCTTCAGGTAAGGGGGCCTCATTTGGTGTGTTTGCAGAGGTGCTCTTATCTCAGCATCTGACATGTGCTGAGGCTGACCCCTGCTGTGTTTCCTGGGTAGATGAGTACTGTTAACGACACAGTGATTGGAAAACTAAAGCATAAACTATTACTGAGAGGCTCTGAATGTCACTTCTTATTCTCAGCAAGTTTGGTGGTTTATATTTAGTAGAAGGTGTTTTTTTAAGACAACAGCTTGAAAAGGGAGGTATTGATTGTGAGCACTGACAAGAGACTTTCTGGAACCTTGTGCTTGAACCATAATGAGGAAAATAATATGTTTTTGGCTGGATGAGGGAAGCAAGCCTGGGGGTCAGTTAAACTAGTTAAGCACGATGCTAAAACAAAGCAGTAGAAACAGCTCCCTCCTCTGCCCTTCCCCTCAAAGAAATCTGGAAAATTAGTGTTTGAAAAAAGGGTTTCCCAAAATGTCTTGTTCTTAGTATTATTGCTCTTTCACTACACAAACAAAAGTGATAAATGGAAAATTTTGTGCTACTTTTTTATGATGGAAAATTTTCAAGTATATTGGATAATACTGATCCAAAACCAACAGTACTTGGATCCAGGGAGTTTGTCTTGTTACCTTATATGAGGTTCAGTTTTAATTCAAGTGACTGTTTCTAGGTAAGTGTGTTGCAGTTTCTCTGACTGTGTTTTGCTCCATGAAAGCTCAGCTGGGTGACTTGTCTTTCTCTTCTGCACAGATTGAATTGATAGACAGAGTAGATGACATCTACCGAAACACTTCCTGGGATGATGGAACCTTCAATGGGTACGGCATACAGATAGAGCAGGTATTCACTGGACTCTGCAGACAGCTTCCAAATTAAAGGAACGTGGTTTAAATAGCAGGGTTTCTGATTATTTTGTCTGGGTTAGAGCTAAAATAATAAAGTCCTGCGTTATCAACTCCAGCCAGGAGCACTCTGAAATAGCATCTTGCCAGTGTTAGTGATCTGACACGTTGTTGCTGTAGAGCCAGGAACGGAGAGATGTAGCAACACACAAATCCAGCGAAAGAATGAATTATTTATTAATTTTACAATCATTTTTATATAGTCTAGTTCCATGAAGCGATTGGACAGTGTTCACACACCTCCTAGAGTGATTGGTTCAGGTTCTATCACATCCACGGTAAAACCAGTGTACCATAAACAGAACTTAGCAAAACACCAGATGTGACTGTGGTCTGGATAAACTATCTTACTGTTTTCATATCTTGCGTGAGAAGGGAAAGGTTCTCAAAGAATTAATGCAAGAAGCTGGAAAATTCATCTGCTAGCAGCATTTCGGTATCCACAACACATGATGCCCATTTTCAGTTCCTTGCAGTGTTTGAGATGTGAATTCTCAGGGAGAATCTTTCCATATTTATTCTTGATTCAAAAATGCTTTTTTTTCCCTGAATATGAGCAAGTTTTGTTTCTGTCAGACATACTAGTATGCATTTATTTCATATTTCGGTCATTAGTGCTTGGCTTGCAAAGCCTGAGTGGGCCTCAAACAGAGGTGAAAACACACAAATCTTGCCTGAAGAGCTTTAATGACTCCGTTAGACATCATGCTAGTGTAGAGGCTGGTATATGGACACAGGGATGAACTGACTTCAATTTCTATGATGGTGTTTCAAAGTTAGTGCACAGAAATCTGGAAAACAGCATTAAAAACAGGAGGAATCCATCAGCTCAGCGTACTGCAAGAGCTGTGATGTGGGACATGGAGACTAATAGTACAAGCCAGCTGCTCCTTTGCTGGGAAAAGATCTGCAGGAATAAAGAAGGAGCATTGCTTGGGCAGGGAGAGGGTAGAGCACATGATGAACTAATTCTGGGTTACTGGGAAGGTAGCAATCCTTTAACATACATTTTGGTTAGTTGGAACTCTGAAATGATTTGGGGTTATTTATACTGGTTGTATTTGTTTGGGGTTTTCTAAAAGTAAGATGCATCTCGAAGCAGAATTTTACACCGAAAACTTCTGACGTTATCCTGTAAAAGGGTTACTTACAATGTAGTTACTTACGATTTAGTTGGTGTATTTAACTAGCAGAGGCTGGAAAGTTAATATTAGAATCATGCTGAGTCTGAATTTTTTCCTTACAGATCTATTGAGATGTTTAAAATTACATTGAAACCTTTTCTGTAGCTATAAAATTGACCAAAATTCCTCTTCATTATTGTTGTCCTTTTTGAAATGTAGATTATCATCCACAATGAGCCAAATCCTGTAAAACCTGGAGAAAAGCATTACAATATGGCAAGAAGTTACCCAGATGATAAGAAAGATGCCTGGGATGTGAAAATGCTGCTAGAGGTAGGTTGTAAGCCTTGAAAAATCGTGCCCTTTACAGAGAATTACTCATTCATACAGCTGCTCTGTAGTAACGGGTGAAAGTCCTCTACATCCTCTGCATGACGTGTAGATGTCACACAAAGTCAAACCAGCTGCTGTGCCCTGTAGCCCGTGGTAAAGGGCTCCCTTGTGTAATTACAGAGCAGACATTAATTAGTCTTATTAATGTGGTCTGAGTCAGAAAGGCAATCCTGATATGTCTGGCCCTGAGACTGGCTGCCGTGTGACCTTCATCAGGTTATTGTACTTGGCTTTGTCCTCCCTGTGAAAAGGGAAAATAATTAAACAAGTTTTGTAAATGTATGCGTACAGTGTACTTGGGCGTTAGTTTAATTTCCTGCAGCTCTGTAGGACGGCTAAACAGCTGCTGTTTTCTGACTTAACCAGATCTAGGAGGTACTTGTCTGGCACATTAGATAAATGTTACTGTCTATAGACTTCTAACATGCACTGTAAGCTAACAGAGATTTTTTTTTTTTTGTTAAGCAATTTAGCTTTGATATTGCAGAAAAAGCTGCTCACGTGTGCCTTGCTCATCTCTTCACGTATCAAGATTTTGATATGGGAACGCTTGGACTGGCTTACGTTGGCTCTCCCAGACCTAACAGCCATGGTGGCATTTGTCCTAAAGGCAAGGCTTCTTTTTTTTCTGTCCCAGTTGTGGGTTAGAAGCTAGTTTTTGTTATTAATGTTTAATTCATTTCTCTAACTTTAATGGAGTATGTTGTGTTATTTGCTTAGACTCTAGTAGTTGTTTTTTTACATAGAAGGGATGGCCATTTTTTTGGCTGGAGCTGGAAAAAGCAGGAAGGATAAAAATCACTGAACAAAGTCACTAAGCTATCTGGTGTGAAGAAGCTGTATAGAAAAAATCCTGTTCTAAGAGCTGCTTTGTGTGGGCACATCCTGCAGCAGTTCTGGAATGGCAGATGCTGTTGTCTTGGAAATTTCTGCTGTTTTTGCCTTTACTGCAATACATGAGCTGTTAGAGCTGGGCTTGAAAGATTCCCAGCTCCAAAAACTGGCAAGAGGCAGGGTCTCACTAGTGAGCCTGTGAGAACTATAAAGCTGTTCATTTCCCCAGACAAGTGTCCCTGTCTCCCCAAAAGTACCCTGAAACACAAGAAAAATGTTTATCAATTTTAATTTGTTTATTTCTCGCTTTTGTAGCTTATTACAGTCAAATTGCAAAGAAGGATATTTATCTGAACAGTGGCTTGACCAGCACCAAGAACTATGGGAAGACCATCCTCACAAAGGTAGGAGAGTATCCTCCTCGTGTGTGTGCTGGTGATGTGTGCCATGGGATTGTGACAAGTTTCTGTGCTCTCTCAGAAAAGAGCTGCTGGCTCTCCATTTGAGTCAGATCTCTGGGTACAAGGGTATAGATCATAAAACAAAAATAATCTTTTTTGTTGTAGCTGACAAGGGGAGTCAGGACTGAATGGAACTGAAAATTGAATTCGCTGTGAAACAGGAATGAGGAAACAGCTAGTGTCTTATAGGAGCTGTAGTTTTTTAGATATAAACAGGTTTTTGATGTCTGAAGATGAATTTAAACATATTTTGCTTTAACAGAAAATCTCCAAACAAACAACAAAACTCTAACAAAACAAACTCTCAAACAGAACAAGCAGGCAAAGTAGGAGGTTTAGTTTGAGCCTTTTAATGAAATTCTTCCACCCGATTTTTGTGTGTCCTGAGTAACTAGAGCAGAGAACAGTATAGTAGACAGGGCTTATTAGTGCTAATACTAAGCTTAATGTGCGCTGGCGCTTTCTGGATTTTTTTCCATCCTTTATGAGATAGTAAATACACAAATGAGCTTTGAAAGCCTGAATATGAGCTTTGTCTCACTTGTAAAGACATCAGAGCAGTGCCTATGTCTGCATCTATTAAATCTTTGCAGTTGGGCATATTTCACTTTTGCTGACTTGTGCTGGCTTCTCAGCTGTGCTTTTCTGTAGTGTGATTATAATAGGAATTTATAATTGATGTGTGGGCTAAAGCTTGGCACAGAAACTGTCAAGAAGATAGGGAAAAAGACAGTGAAGCTTTGTGTTAGAGGGATTTTGACAGAGAGCTCTAGCAATAGTGGTTGCCATGCTATTTGCATTTGTTGTTTAATCTCCAGACTGGAGTTCTGCCTTGGTTTACAAAGGAAGTTGAGTTTTCTGTCTTCCCAGTGGCAGGCTTAAGGCTTGGGACGATGGTTCACATGGGTTTCACAGGGAAAGTGCTGCAGGATGTCCACTTTGGTTTAAAAAAAAAGACAAACGAAAACAACATTCTTAAAACTCTTCTCCAAATGAAACACAGTGAAGCACAGGAGGGATGCCCGGGCAGCTCTCCTGTCTCTGGCTCCCGCATTAGCTGTGCTTAGACATGGACCAGGGCAGCTCATGGCAGCGCTTGGTCTTTCTCATGCCCAAACAGCAGCTGCAGTAGTGAGTTCCTCTGCAGAACTGCCTGTTCTCCTTGTGGTTACCTTTATTTCTGTGTGAGTTTAACTTGTAGTTGTCACCTTGTGAGCTTGACACCACCTGCTGGGGAAGGCGCCATGGGAGGTGCACAGTGAGCAGAGCCGGTTTGGGATCATCAGCACAGGCAGCCCTGTCTTGCATAAATGGTGTTGGAAATCCATCCCTGTTGGGCCACATTTGTAGGTGTCTTTCCTAGAAGTCATGCACTAGCAGAGTTTTTTCAGCACTCGTAATGTCATCATCCATTTAGAAGAAATAATTCTAATGGCAGGAGATTGACTAATCGTAGTAGCTGGTGTTTGTTTGGATTGGGTTTTGTTCTAACTTTTTATGCCTTACAGCTACATGAAAGCAAATTTTCGTATTTTAAGCATCTGCATTGCCTTGAAAACAAGTTTGAATTGATATTCTAGGACAGCATTTTGCCTTTAAAAGTTATTTAATGTTCAAATCTAGTCCTTGAACTTGACTTTGAAATGGACCACGATTTTATTTAACTTCATTTCTCCACTTATAAAAACAGAAAAATGTTCATAGGAAATTCCTGACCATCTTGGTGTATCTTAGTATTGCTGGTGGCCTGGAAGTAGCTGGGATCTTCTGTCCTTTACTGCTCAGACTAATTTTTTTCAACATTTTTTTCATGTTCAAAAAAGGAGGCTGACCTGGTTACAACACATGAACTTGGACATAACTTTGGAGCAGAGCATGATCCTGACAGTCTGCCAGAGTGTGCCCCCACTGAAGACCAGGGTGGGAAATATGTCATGTATCCCATTGCTGTCAGTGGGGATCATGAAAACAACAAGGTATAGTTGTTTAGTTTTGCATCAGCACAAAAGTTTTTGCTATGGTCAGTGACCCTTTCATGGCAAATCTATTTAGTTAATGATTCCTGTAGTTTGAAACCACCAGAATTAATGGATTAGCCTTAGCAAAGAAAACATTTGCATGTAATTGGGTTCTCTGCAAGATAAGCTCATCTTTGGAATCTGGGTTTCACTGGAGTTCATAGCATGTCAAGGTGTGTTTTAATTAGTTGTTTGTAATTAGCTGTGGCCATATGCTGCTACCAGAGTCTAGCCCAGGACCTTCAGTACCACACAGCATTGGGGTGGTCCGTAGCTGCTGTTGGAAAGGGGCTGCCAAACACTGTGATGGAAGCTTGCCCTGGCAGCGTGGAGTTGGCATTGTGCCTGTTCTACAGATGAGAAACCTAGATTACCAGGGGTGATCTGCAGTCTGGTCTGACCTGTAGCTGTGCCCAGCCCCACAGTCTGTGCCTGTTGCTGCAGCTTCACGTCCTGTCCTGGGGCCGCTGAAGCCCTGAAGCCGTGGGAGAGCTGGAGTTGTCTCTGAGCCAGACTGTGTGGGGGAGTCCCTGCAGTGTGTAGCAGTGTCCATTACTGACCCAACTGTTACTTTCCCATCTTAAAATTTTTCCAAGGTATCAAACTGACAGTATAGAGGGAATAACTGCTTTCTGGGATGCCAGAACTTGGAGGCATAGGGAGGCTGGGGCTGTCTTAGATGCCAGTTGTTGACAGAAAGGTACACTAAGTGCTGCTCTTTTCCCCTTTGACTCTCTAGATGTTCTCAAGCTGCAGCAAAAAATCCATCCATAGGACCATAGAGATCAAGGCCCAGGAGTGCTTCAAAGAGCGCAACAACAAAGTGTGTGGGAATTCCAGGGTGGATGAAGGGGAGGAATGTGATCCTGGCCTCTTGTACCAATTGGCTGATCCCTGCTGCTCTGCAGACTGTAAACTGAAAGATGGTGCCAAGTGCAGGTAAGGGGAAATGAGCTGCAGCTTCTCTTTACACTGGAGAGAACGATGGGCTGGGCTAAAAACTCCTAAAGCCCCCTGCAGTGTCACAGGCCTCTTTCCTGGCTTTAAGGCTAAATGTGTGAGCTTGCAACAGTGAAAGATTTCATGAAAGGCTTCTATGTGCATATATTAATTTTTATAGCATTCTCTTTTCCTGAGAAGTGTCAAGAGCCACAGGCTTGAAAATTATTATTGCATTGTCATTGTTATTACTACCATTATTATTAAGCAAACTTAGGCAATCAAAAAGCATTAAAAATTTCCTGTGCACACTTTCTGTGCAAATACAATTTTTGTTTGTATTGGAAGGTGGCTTTTTACACTGGTGCATACTGGTATTTCCAGACTGCTGCAAAATGTGTTTGAGCAGACAACACAGTGACTGCACTAAATGACTCTTCTTTCTGTTGTTGCTTTCTGGGATGTTCATGGCCTTGCTGCAATGCAGTGTCCAATCTTTTTTTTCGTTGTTCAGCTCTGCACCACGTAACATTAGAGAGCTTGTGCACCTCCTGTTGCTTAGCAAGAAAATTCATCCATTTTAATGAGTGGTTTTTGTACTAAGGGCCTTCTTGCATTAGGTGAGAACAATGAAAGTAAAGACAATGCAGAATACAAAGTAAGAAACCTTCAGGACAAACAGAAGGGGGAGAAATGTTTGGGGAAGGAAAGGGTGAAAGATCTTGTCCTAAGTTGCACAGCAAGATAAAAGAGGATGATCCAAGTGACTTGAATAAATACAAGGGTCCCTCTGTTGTCTCTCAATTTGTTGTACTTTCTAAGAGATTTTACCTTTAGTACATGAAGAGTGAGTGAGTATGTAGAAAGGTGGTTGTGGGAGAGAGCAGAGAGGGCAAGGGTTGAATCAGTGAGTCAGTCTCCAAGAAGTAGCTTTTTTTTTCCTAAACAGCTTTTTTCTCTGGCTTTGTCACACTTGTACTTATTATTTTAAAATTGGTTAATATTGATTTCTTTCATTTTGATCTTTCCCCAGTGACCGGAACAGTCCTTGCTGTAAAGGTTGCCAGTTTGAAAGTGCACAAAAGAAATGCCAAGAAGCCATAAATGCCACTTGTAAAGGAGAGTCTTTTTGCACTGGTAGGATGTGGTTCTGTCCCCTGTATGTCAGCTAGCCAAGTGCTTCAGGCTCAGTCTCCTGTTCAACCCCCTTTCAGTCTACTGCCCTTCAGTCATCCAGTACATGTAATTTTAGAGACCAGTTAAGCATCACAATATGCTCCTATAATGAGTTTCGTTGTAGTTCAGGAGTTCACTCTGTGATTTATTGCCCAGAAGAACATAAAAAATATTGAGGGTTTTTTTTTTTTAATTTTTTGTTTCTTTCCCTTAAAAGAAAAAAAAAAAAGGCAGAACAGAGCGTGTCACTGGGAGGGGATAAGAATGAATTTTGCCATAGAAAGGGTGGAATTACTGCAACTCTGCTTCATTTCCCCACTTGTGTACTTCCTCCTCATAATCTTTCTTGGAGGCAGGGAGTCAAGCCAGAGTGTGTTCTTTGCTGAGGGGGGCTCCAGGGTCTGCACCTACTACTTGGTTGCCAGTGCCACAATGCCTGAGCTGTTGAAAGCCTCCAGAGCTTCTGCTGCCTCTCAGAGCAGCTAGTGGGGAGCCTGCAGATGAAAGCTAAGAACAAGCTATTGGGGTTTTCCTGGGATACGTCTGTATTTCCATTATTTTCCTTCTTTCTTCTGCACACTTAGGTGCTCTGCCCTTTGCTCTAACACAGTCCTCCCACTCTGCTGACTTCCATCTGTAGGGAACAGCAGCGAGTGTCCCCCTCCAGGGAATGCTCCGGATGACACGGTCTGCGTGGACATGGGGAAGTGCAAGGATGGGGAGTGCGTCCCTTTCTGTGAGAGGGAGAAGAACCTGCGGTCGTGTGCGTGCAACGGTGGGTGACACAGACTGAACTGAAACAGGACTGGGACTGAAATTTGTATTTCATCTATGCACCGTGGAGAGTGCTGGCTTCACTGTGGGCTGGCCTGTTGGAGGGCTGAGTTTGTGGTTTCTGGGAAAGTTTAAACCGTTGGGTTTTGTCAGCTGTTTTCTGTTTTAAAAGGGAATATGAATGTCCTCCTGTCTTGTGGTGGTCTGGGTTGAAGACAGTAAGATAAGACCTATGGTCTGACAGTCCAGCTAAAGGAGAGGACACTCCCCTACCTTCCATCTCTACCACGGATGGACAGAAGAGATTGTAAGGAGATTGCAGCCAACCTCTGGATCCAGCATCTGGCAGAGGAGTAGTGGCCTCCAATAAGGGATTAAAGAAAGATTTCAAAGAGAATTAAGTGCCTTGAGAATATAGAATCCCCAGGTTCATTCCCCTGCTAACCTGCCTGCCATATACTTCTGCCAGTGAGTTTTCCTGCTCCCTTGCTGTCCCTATTATCCCTTAAATGTGGGAAAGCAGCTAGGAATAGGATGAAAGCTTCACAGGGGCAATGCAGTGAGCTGCTGTGAGCCCCACTGTTTGAGATGGAGGGCATAGCCGAGGAGAAAGATGCCTAGAGATCTCAGAGCCTAAGAAATTAGTCTTTTTGGATGTGTTTGGAACCTCTTCACTGGCCTGTTGATTCATGCAGTGTTGGGGTATCAGCTTGGAGAACTTGGTCCCACTGTACCCCTTAAGATGTTGCACAGGGCATATGATTGAGTTTTAGGCTTGATTGTCAGAGTGCCCAGAATTGGGTGGCTCAGTCCTGCCTTCCCTGTGGGGAAGCTGGTCAGGACTATGTTCAGCCAGGGGACACGTGGGGTTGTGGGTTGCAGGTGACTCTTTGTGCTTCCAAGGAATGAGTTTGCTGCTTCATTACAGAAACAGATAATTCCTGCAAGGTGTGCTGTCGGGACGAGCAGGACAGGTGCACACCGTACGTGGATGCCAACGACCAGTTCCTGTTCCTGCGCAAGGGGAAGCCTTGCACTGTGGGGTTCTGTGACACAAATGTAAGTGTGCCCAGCTCTGCTCTGCTGGGGGTCTGAGTCGTCCTCAGGGAAGGAGGACTTTGGTGGGGAAGAGAAGCCAAAGCTTGAGCAGGGTAACGGGTTTTAAGTACCTCTTCACGGAGTAAATATTAAAGGGTGTTGGGAGCTGCGGGTGTTGGAGTTCTGCAGAGACCCATGCAAGGGGAAGCTGTTATGTTCTGCAGCTGCCCATTACCCCCTCTGCTGCTCCCCACAGCTCAGCCAGCTGGCACCCTGCACAAAGGAGGGGACTGAGTGCTGCCGTAGGCTCAGCTGGGTTTGCAGCGCTTGCCTTTCCAGTTGTTTCTGTTAGCCCAATTAATTTTTATTCCAATAATTCAGGTCAGGGAGCAATCACATGAAAATCCAGCCAGCAGTATCTGGAAGGGGCAGTGAGCCCATGGCAGGGAGACTGGTGGGTTGCTGGCACTCAGTGGCCCTTTCCGTGGTACAGCTGCATGGACGCCTGCAGACCCTAGTGGCTGGAGCTAAACTTCGTGCCAGCAGAAGTGAATTTGGGAGGGCATGCCCCAGTCCTTCTGCTGGCAGAACTGGAAGACGAAGGTTCTACTGTGTTAAACCCGCACAGCCAAATCTAGGAGTGAGTTTGTCTGTAACCTTGGGCTCTTGAGAGCTGCAGCCTTCTTTATGGATAATGGGAACTGAGGTGTTTAAATCTCTCTGGAAACATCAGTTTTATGTCCCCTAACATGGGCCAAAGGTGGAGTGGATTTTGCACATTTCGAACATTAAAACTTGATCTGATTCAGACAACAATCGAATTGAAACTGCTTTGATAAAAATTAAGGAAGTAAAAATGGACTGCTGCTATTGGGCATGAGTGTAATTCTGTATTCAGAAAGTAAGTGAAGTTACACTGTGTCTGTAGTTCTCATTTCATTACCATCATTGTATCTCCCTTTCCAAGAAGGCAGTACTTAATGCTTAGGTAGCATAAGATTATTTTGTTACTTTTGCAGGGCAAATGCGAGAAGCAAGTACAGGATGTGATTGAACGATTTTGGGATTTCATAGACCAACTCAGCATCAATACTTTTGGTAAGATACATAACCACATCCTTTGGGGGTTTTTGAGTTCATGACATAAACCTCTAAAGCCTTGGAGGGAGTTAGCTGGCTGGATTTATTCACCCATGTGCAAGGGTAGATGGTAGCTGTGCTTGTGATATATCTAAGTATGTTTTTGCCTGAAGTTTGACACTACTGATTTCACCTTCTGAAGCTGAAAGGATGGGGGATTGTTTTGCGTTTTGGTACTCCATTTTTTTCTAGGCATCTTCCAAGCTTGTGAAAGGGACGATAGCTTCTTGTCTGAATACCAAGAACTAGGTCAATTAGAGAAAAGGAAATAACAATCAGTCTCTTTAGAGGTCAGCTAGGTCCAGCAGGGTATGAAGTGGGCCTCTCAGTGGGACTTAAATGTCAACAAACTGGGAGGGGAACACTTCCTTTCTCTGTCATTTAAGAAAACCAGAGGTCATGCACCTCAAGCTGTGCCTGTGCTGAGTCACTCCCTGAGACTGAGTGGGCCTCCTTGGTCTCCATCTCAACTGTGCAACCCAAGCAGGTGTCACCTCACCTCAGGTGTCACCCCCAGTGTCTCGCCCTGTGTTACGGGGCACAAGACAAAACCAGTGGTTAAGCTGGTGCTGTGTCATGAGCCCTAACTGTGTGTGCTCATGGTACTGCTGTGCCTGCACAGTGCAGTTATCTGAGTTGCGGCTTTCAATCTCAAGTTTCAGGGACAAAAAATTGTTTCTTAGGTAATTGATAAAGCTATTTAGTCTGCTTGGATAGAGGCAGTTTTTGAATCTTTGACATTCAAATATTATGTTTGTGGAGGCAGGTAGAGATCTCATGACCGTTACATCAGAATTTGGTAATGGACTCGCAGTGTGTCTTGTATAAGTGAGAGGGACAGCTTGGCTGGCTCAGCTTGGCTGTTCCAAAACAACCCATACTAAATATTACAGCCTTACAGCATTTCTCTTCAGAGAACAACAGAGAAAAACTGGTTATTGTTAACATACTGGATAACATTTTCTAAAATTGTATAATTTTATCTTTGCCTACTCCAAAGTAGGCAGCATGTGCTTCTCTGAGCAATTCTGAGGCTTCACTTGCCTGAGCAGTGGCTGCAGAAGGGAAGGGATAGATGTGTGTGTTCATGAAACAGTATTTGGTAGGTAACTGACAGATTTGAACTGGTTTCACAGGGAAGTTCCTAGCGGATAATATAGTGGGCTCTGTGCTTGTCTTCTCCTTACTGTTTTGGATTCCTCTCAGCATCCTTGTGCACTGTGTGGTGAGTAAACTGTCTTTGAGATGACTGCTCTGTTGGATTTTGCTGTGAGAACACCCTTCATATGGGAAATGGCAGATGGCTGTGGGAGAAAATGATGGGAAGCTTTTAGCAAACGCTGGGGAGAAAGCCACCATATGTAAGGCTTACTGCTCCTTCAGTAGGCAAAACTGCTAAACTCTGCCAGGCCCTGGCAGACCCACTGCTCCCATGACTATTCCCTGGAGCCTTTCCCATTATTTCCCAGGCAGATTTTCTTTCTCTGCCTTCTGAATTTTACCCAAGTATAATTTTGGTATTTTTATCATTAAAAACAAAGTCTTCTAAAGCCCTGTGAAGAAATACGACACCCACATTTTGAGGGGAGACCCAGAGTGGGAAGTGATCTTAGTTGATCTTGGGTGGATGGGTAAAGAGAGAGAGATAGCTCATGGCAGCTGGGAGCGTGGACATGTGGTGTGCTGCCAACAGCAGTGTGAGTGTAGAGCAAAGGGGTGCTGTGCCCACAAGCACTCCTGGGATGCATGGGAAGTAGGGGAAGGGAAAAGAACCCCACAAAGTGCTGTGTACCTGCAGGAAAAAGGAGACCTTGCCTTAGGGAAATTAACTTTCTTATTTTGTGTGTGTTTTTCAATAGGACAAGAAATTGGACAAGCAGTACGAGGAGAACACAAAGTCCCTGTTTTGCCCCAGTGTAAGTTGCTGTCTAAGTCTGAATTGGCAGAATGCTGTCCCATGTGTATTGGAAAACCTAAACCTCAGGTGCTTGCAGAATATTTACCAAAAGAGTAACAACAGAGAGCCCTGGAGCCCCATGCTGCCAAGGGGTGAACCCATGCGAGGGGAAGCTGGTTTCTGAACAAGCCTCTGTTCACTCTTACCAAGCACTGCAGTGTGGCAGGGTCTGATTCTTCCTTCCAGTAAGAGCTGTGCCTTGTTGGCAGAGCCACTCTGGTGCAGCAGAGAGGGGCAGGAAGCCGCTCTGCTCTGCAAGGCATGGCTTCGCCTGTGTCCGGCATCCCCTCAGCACAGCACACTCGGCAGCGCCAGCCACAGGCTGCTTCTTCCCAGCCAGGTGGTGTCACTGAAGCACGAGGCTCAAAAATCTCTGCAAAATGCAGTGTCTTTGCTGCAGAATAGCTGTTTGCAGGAGTTGGCTTCTAGCAGCCAGGTGTGCTGCCGCCTTCCCGTTGCACAAGGGGCCCATCAGTGGCACTTCTCACCTTGCAGATACTGACCTAGGAGAGGGGAAGAGCAAAAAAGTGCCAAGATAAATTTTAAGTACAGTCCAGCCCAGGGCACCTTGTGACATAGAGTTTTGGGTATCCTTTCCTGTGCTTTGACAATCCAGTTCCTATTAAGAACTGAAATAGTCAATTAAGGAAATGTTCTGTAAGGGGAGGGGGAAAAAAGCCTTGCAGAACTCTTCCTTGTACAACCATTGGAGGAAGCATACTGAAGTCAGAGACCACTGAGGCAGACTGCCTGTCTGTCATCTACTGTAACAGAACTGAGGGCGATCTTAGTTGGAGTACCCCACAGCTGGTCTTGAATGCCATGAGGAAAGTTACCTTATTGCTTCTTAGCTGCATTCGATTGAGAAAATCCCAGAGGCGGTAGAGAGTACAGGTATATCCAAGGGGCTCCTTGCACCAGCAACAGTTTAACAAACAGATTTGAGCCTTTTGAATGTGCTGAGGACGGAGCAGTTGGGAAATGGTAGCAGGTAAACACCTCATCCTTCCCAGTATTAGCATTTGCTGAGGTCCTTGGGGATTTTTTTATGCCTAGAGATCTCTGGATATTTTCCAAACCATGCTCAAATAGAAGCAGACATTAATGGACTTGTACTTAATCTGGGTTGCAGAATTTGGTTGTGATGACACTGGTCCCTGCAGTCTTTGACCCTGTGTTCAGTGCAGCTTCTTGTACATGAAACCATGAACTCTCCAAGATGGAGGACCTGGAGTAAGCTGTACCTTGGACTGTTTCTCTGCACTGACCTCTGTGTCATGTGGCTTGACCCTGCATTTCCAGTACTAGGTTTTGCCAACACAGTTTGGGCCCCAGGAAGGTAGGGCTGAGTCCTCTGCTCTTCCCAGTAAGGCTGTCACCTGTGGTGCTTTATACAGAGAAGGAAGAAGCAGAGATAGAACGGCCTTTCTGCCTTTAGGGAGCAGCAGGGAGGAAGTGGTAGCCTTTAAGCTGTTCTAACAGGAGTGCAGCTGCTCATCAGAACGTGCCTCCTCCCTTTGAAAAATGGTGCAAAACCAGAACCCTGGACTAGCTGCTGGTTGCTTTTGGCAGTGACGTGGCTGCTTGTGTCTTGCAGAACGTGGAGATGCTCAGCAGCCTGGACTCCGCCTCTGTTCGCATCATCAAGCCGTTCCCCACGGCGCAGGCCACGAGCCGGCACCAGCCGCTGCAGCCCCTGACGGCCACGCCCGCCGCGCCCGCACCCCCCAAGCAGGACCACCAAAGGATGGACACCATCCAGGAGGACCCAAGCACCGACTCGCACATCGATGAGGACGCCTTCGAGAAGGACCCTTTCCCAAACAGCAGCTCAGCCGCCAAATCTTTTGAGGACTTGACAGACCATCCTGTCATTAGGAGTGAGAAAGCTTCCTCCTTCAAACTGCAGCGCCAGAACCGGGTGGACAGCAAAGAAACAGAGTGCTAGCGTCCTGCTGCCTTCTAAATGTATGACTCGTGTCTGCAAAATAAGGATCTGAAACCATTTCATTTCTATAAATATAAATATATGTATATATATTTTTGTGAGGGAGTGGGAGAATAAGGAAGTGACCTACTGCAGATGCTGGTCATGTGTATGACCTTCCTTAAACTACATTTATTAGAGCATTGTATCTTTTAAAAAGGAAAATCCAAACTAGAACTGGCTTGTTTTTGAAGCTTTTTGGATTTGTTTTTCTATTTCCTCGACCTTTAACATTTCCTTCAACCTGTGGTGCAAAACCAAATATCCTGATGGGTATTGGATTGTGTATATCAGCCTTTTTTTATAATTTAATATTTTGTAGTCTGACAGCACTGATAGACAAAATTAAGGGGCTTTTAAAACCAAAATGAACACTGCAGTATGTTCCATAATAGAGTAGATAATTTAGCAATTTAAGGTACATGTAACCAAAAGCCTAAGCACATGCCTTTGAGAACAGAAAGAGAAGAATAAAACAGATAAAAATACAGTCTCTCAGCATTCAATGAAATGCATAATCAGAATAAAGCAGCTTAGGATGCCCAGCTTCTGTATAAATAAAAGGATCACAGAGGCTGTTAAACTGTATACAGTGCATGAGAAATGCTCCTCTAGCATGAAACTTCTGCCTCAGTGGTGAGGCTGTCTTGTCTTCGTGGCTTTTGTTGGGAGCTTCCCACTCTGCACTAAGGTTTGTGTGTTGCAGGTGCCTGGTTGGAGAAGTGTAAGTGAAATCATTTATGCAGATGACATTTTAAACTGCTGTTTGCAGCGGTTTTGGTGCAGAAATGTTTCTCCAAATATTATTTTAAAATAGGCAACACTATTGTTGAAATGTTCAAATTGCTGAGCTGTTTTCCGTGGTCTCTGTGACCTTTGGAAGCTCCTACTGCATGAATGAGGGGAAAAAAATCACTCCATTGCAGGGGAGACATTTGTTTAAAAACAAGTGGAAATTTAGTAAAGAAATAAACTTTTGTTAAAACTTGCAGGGTAAATATAAGGAGCAGATTTTGTGAATTCAGATTCTCACACAGGTAGTTAAATTGTGTTGTTAAAAGTTGGTACTTGGATGGTGTCTTCCATACACCTGGAGATCTGTCAGGTGAGCTGGGACTGGCACATTGTTTTAGCTTAGTAGCAGATGGACTGACACAGTGGAGTCACAGAGCAACTGTCGTGGTAGTACAGCAGCACCTTCATTCTGCATGTTTTCTCCCACAATAATCTATTGATACAACTGACAGAATGTGGCCAAGGGCAGTACCATGTAACTGTTACAAGCCTGAACTCAGCCACAGGGAAGCGGGGCTGTGGCGAGCCTGTGTTTTTAAAGGTGAGGGAAAGGAACCAAACCTGTGCTGCAAAGTTGTGTGAGTGCTCCCTCTCCTCCACACCCAAGGATCCTTGTTACACTAGTACTTGAATGTGTGCCTTATGGTATTCCTATCTGACTATTGTGTTTTATATACTGGTTTTGAACTTTGTTTGGGGTTGTTTTGTGTTTGGGTTTTCTTTTTTTGATTCAGTGCAAAGTACATGTGTGAGGAGTTAATTTAATTCCCAACAAAATAAAAGCTTTTTATATTAAAAAAAAAAAATCAGTTAAACGAGCTGTTTCTATGCAGTCATTTTCTTAAAGACCTCTATGCTTTGGTTGTCAAAGCCTGGGTTAAAAGTCTGGCATGCAGCCAGGCAGGAGCCAGGATTTCTGACTATTCCTTTCTGAGCCTGGGTGCTGCAGAGGCCAGACCTGGAGTATCCGTGGTGCAAACCTGCACCCTGAGGGCTGCCTGCTTCCTGCCTGGGCTGGAGCTGGTCTTCCCATGTCTCCTGCAGCTTATCATCAGTTCAGATGGTGACATTAATGCCTAAGGGATGGGGCTGTGCTCAAATGCCTGTTTAGGTATCAAATCTGAAAGTACATGTTCTCAGCACAAAGGTCTTTACATCTCAGGTGAAAACCAGACAGTCGCAGGTGCTTGGGAGCATGAAAATGGAGATTTGGAGCAGGCCCTGGAAATCACTGAATCCATCCCCCAGCCTGAGGTGTATTCCAGAAACTGAAAGCAGTATTTGCATGGTTTTTTCTTAACATCTAAGGCAGGAAGATCCACAGCTTCCCACAGGGAACCGCTTTTGCTTTACTATAAGCATTTATTACAGAAAGGATAGTCCAGTTTAATACTCATAAATATTTATATATCAAACTCACTTTTGCTCTGGCTCCAGGCACATGAAAAATAACTACTTATGCTCAAGTTTATAACACTATTACAGAGTAGACGACAGGTCTTGACCAGCTTGTCTTAATTATTTAATGAAGCAAAGGCAGTCTTAATGGCATGAGAGCCTATCATTACTCTCTCACCCACTACATAATAAACACACCTGTTCCATGCCAACATAACTGTTAATACAGCCCAGAATTATGGAGGCTTTATATTTGCACTGATACGCTATTGGATTGTTATGCACTACTGCTGCTATCATTTTTCCTGCTATCTGGCTTGCTCATTTCCCAAACCATTTTTTTCCATACTTGTTGAAATTCATCTAGGTTTCAGGCAATGTTTTTTTTCATTCATAAAGGCAGTTTTGTAGTTTGTGTTCTCTTGGACAAAATCTGCATAGTCTGCAGTACTTACGTGAGTTGTTAAATTATGGCTGAATCCCAAAGCTCACTTGAAAGGTCTCCATAACTTGATGGCAAATGACATAGGGTGCAGCTTTGTCAGCAGCGATGCAGACCTTTTCTAGTAGTTTCTCCCAGCTCATATATCACCAGTTTTGTACCGCCCAAAACCAGGCACCGGTCTGAAATCTGTGCCTATACACAAGAGCTGCTGCTGGTGCCAGAGTTAAGTTAAATTTTAAAACCCCTGCTCTAAACTAGCCTCTCTCACTACCAAAGCCAAAGTAAAGCTCAGGGAACTGCTTTTCCTGCTGTATTACATCCAAATAAATTAATCTGGACTGACATTAATGGCTCTTGACAAACTCCACACTACTCCCTCTTATGAGCTCCTCTGTGTTTAAAGCAAGTAGATGCTATTAATCACAGTGCAGTCCCCAAAGCTCAGCAAGGCCAGGAACTGCTCAGGGCAGCCTCTATCCCTTGGCCACAGAGCAGCTGAGACTCATTTTCCTCTGAGTCTTCCAATGAAAGAGCTACTCATCCCCATAGATACCCTGGCAACAGCAGCACGAAGAAAAACCACCCCAGGACACACCCTAAGTGGTCTCACCTTTATTCTCCCACAGACCAAGAGCAGGGGGCAGAGAAGAGCATTGCTGGGGACTCCCCAGTGCCCCATTCCCTGAGGACACGGTTTTGCAGCAGTGGCTGGATAAGGGCCTGGCTCTGTCTGGCGTGGCTGCCCCAGCTCCTCCCTGCAGGGATCTCACAGAAGACTGGCCTCAGGGTTCGTGTGGTCCACATCACGCCAGTAAGGAAGCAGTGAAGGAAGAGCAGACAGTTTGTTTTCCAGGCGTGACCAAAGCTGAGCTGCTAGAAAGCTGTTGCCTTTTGTCGATAAATGAAGACCATCAGACAAATAGGAAGAGAAATCCTACAAGGGAGGTTAAAATCACGTATTAATGTATTTGCTAGCTGCAAAGAGAAGGTCTTCAGTAATTCTTCGAAGCCAGCTGGTAAACTGGTTTTATTTTTCACTGTTTATATTAAAATATTAAGAGAATGTTTTGATGGCCAAAATCACTGCTATTCATCAGGAAGAGATCATGGGATTAGGTGATGCAATCAAAATATTGCATCAGCTGCACTACTGAACAGTCTACTGCACTGGGGAACACTGGGAGTGAACACTGGGGAGTGCAGGGGAGAGAAAAGGTTCAGTGTCCAAACTGGAGTTATCTGCTCACAGGGAAGTCTGCAGTCTTGCATGGATGAGTTTGGGTATTTGGTCAGAAGCATCAGCAACACCCTTGTGCAGCCAGATCTGACCCTGAAGTTAGCCCAACACTGCACAGTAGGTTGGACAAGAAGCCTCCAGAGGCCCCTTCCAACCTAAACTATTCCATGACTCGAGTCCAAGGAAAAGGCTATTCAGATACAATGCACTCAGGGGACATTTGCTAACCAAGTACCATGGCCAGGTTGTATAAAGCTTTATTTCTCACTGCCAGCTATGAACCACTCCGGATTATTTCTTTCCTTCCCTAAGTGTTTGGATGTATTTTGTATCATTTCAGTGATAATGCAGCACCACCAGTTCCTCTATGCTAAATGATGCATTTCACAATTCATGACAGTTTCAAATATTTCTGATTTCATACCTGATTCTTCTGCATCAGGGTCCAGAGGTCGAGCACGTCCGTGCCACATTCCCTGGCGACCTGGACACAGGCCTGGGCGTACTGCCCGGTGGTGGCATTGCAGCGGTTCAGTTTGTCACCTACCAATCAGAAACAAAGAAAACATCCAGCAACCGCCACTGGTGCAGTGTGATTTCAGTCTTCTTTGGCACACAGCATGTGTATCACTTTGCTAAACCTGCAGAAATAACCCATCACAAACTAAATCCAAAGCCCAGCAATGTAAGTGGCTGGAAGCTACAGCTTGTGTGGTCTTTTTCAGGGCACCCTTTGGTTCTGAGTCACTTGAAAATGTCTCTTTTTAACAAATATGCATCAGGTTGAGAGAGAAGCAACAGCAACAAGCACACAGCATAACTCTGCTGCTGACAGCTTTTACCTTCTGGCAAGCCTCAGGTGAAAGCAGTGCTTAGATTTAAAACTCTTCATACACCTGCTAAGGCAGGTAAAACAGAGTTAAGTAAATGGAAATCTATTTACAAGTTGCCTTCTGCTTTTTGTCCGACTTCCACATGCAACTGCCCCTTGCAGTAGCCCTCTTGCTACTTTTCACACCTGGAAGAATGCTCCTGTGAACACCACCATCCTCCTGCTTCCCATCTCTCCTTTGCTCTGATAGCTATCTGACAAAACTAGAAATAGGCAGCACATTTCTCCTTGATACTGGAGGGCAGATGGTCTGATATTGCTGCTTATTGTGCCCACAATACTTCATTTGTGGTCTATGGTCTGAGATCACCCTGTCTTTTGTTCCACCCCGAGAAAGTACTCTCTTTTAAACAGACGCTGGCAGATTCAATGCTGTAAATTCAAGTTTCCTCCATCCCTACTCCATAAAAAGAGCAGCTTTAAGAGGAAAATGGATTAACATTATAAGTGCTCCTTGACAGCTGGGAACCAGATAAGCAGCATTTGAGGTGTGCTCACATCAAAGCCTCCTAATGCAAAATCATACAATAATGTTGTCTAATTTAATGCAGTTTAAACTTAAGGTCATCGTCAAACTTTTACTGTTTGATTGAAAACACAACTCAGGATATGCAACACCGCCTAAATTACAGAAAACTGTGCCACTAAGGTACCAGCTCTGTATTCACCTGACCTAACTCGAAAAGTTTTTTATAAATGTGCAAGAACTGCACAAGGTGTCCCAACAGAAAAAAGAACATGCTCTCAGGAGGTATAAACTGTCACTGCTGGAGTCAGTGGGATTATGGCAATTTCCACCAGCTCAGTAACACAAAGAAAGTGGTGTTATTATGTTTCTAATTTTAGAGTTAGCTTAAACAACATGATGGGACATCATTTAACTACCTCTTTCCTCTTTTTCAGGCACTTTTATTAGCATCCCTAGAATATGATATTCTCTGCTACTGTTTTTTTCACTTTAAAATAAACCCGTCTGGGATATTAGTGCTTATCCAAACAGATGTGAAATCTGCTGTACCTAGTATAAAATTTTATGAGGCACACAATGCCAAAATATCTTCTATTATTTGTATTATTTTGGAAGCTGCTGGGACACAATGTAATCTGCCTAGGACATGTTGACAAACCCCATGTTCTTAGACGACAGCCACTTCTGTCAGTTCTATGCATTAACAGATCAATCAACATTTTGGAAAAGATGTTAGTAATTAGTTGGTAGTTACTCCACGAGCTTATCCAGAAGTTGTTCAGTAAAAGAGCAGCCCTTTTCCAACAAGTCAGAGAACATGAGTGCAGTATGGCACACACACGGAGGACATCACTGACAACCTGGGATCTGTCACGTACACTCTGCTGGTAAAATGCAGAGATTCCACCCATCCTCATCATTCTTTTACCTTTGGCAAGACATGCCTTTTCCCAAGCTGCTTCCTGAAGAGGTGGTGGTGTTATCAAAATAATCCTGTCCGCAGTAATGTCTACTGACTTCAGGTACTGCACCATGCTCTTCAGGTTGGCGGCGTATTCCTCCAAAGGAACGTGTTGCTTAGGGTTCAGCTCTGAGAGGGGTGGAACACATGCATCAGTGGGGCTCAGCTCCCTGCAGGTTTGTTACACATAACGGGGCTTTTACACAGTATGGCCATGGACACTCATTTCCAGTAAGCAGTTCCCCTCAACCATGGATTCAGGAGGTGTGGTAGGAAAATTCTGTTCCTCAATACCCAAAGCAGACAAATCAAGAGTTTAAAGATAGCATTTCCAACTAAGGCAAATAAGGCATGGGTGAAAAAACCCCCAACAGTTGGGTTTTTTTAAGATGCTTTTTTTCACAACTTCATATCTTAACATTAGAATACATAATCACCTCAAACCTCGCCTGAACCAAACTTGAGATTTCTAACACTCTTGGATGCAGAGACAATTTTGGAAAGTCCCATGGACATGCAGTCAGTCCTTCATGCACTGATGTTATCATTTTGATTAGACTCTGAGTCCTGCTATGCTTAGCTGAAAGAGAATCCAAATGCTACCTTCTCTCCCTTCCTCAGCCCATCTACCAAGAACTCATCAGACTCCTTTAAAGACAGAAAAACCAGCTGGATGCCCAACTCCAGTTTTAGGCAATTGCTATACAATTAAGTCTTGAGCACCCTGAAATTTACTTTTCTAATATTAAAACTTGGTGATAGGGAGAGAAATGGAAGGCACTGCATGGTTTAAACAGAAATAAAATGACTGAAAATAAACCTCTGTATAAATGAAAAGAGAGCAATCAGTTCCTGGAGAAGTTGCAGGAAAAGCCTATGAAATGTTCTGCCTTTTCTACTAAACTGTAAAACCATTTTAAGAGAACAGGTCACAAGAAAAAAAAGACAGAAAGCAAGCTACCCTACCTTTCAAAGCACTGTCATTAGCTCCAAAGAAAATAGTAACTGCAACAATACTGTCAGCACTAGTACTTTCAGTGATCAGTCTTGGAAGAATCAATTTAGCCCATCTGGTGTTGTACCCCGAGATCCCACGATTCACAACATCACATTTCCTGAAACGGAGACACATTTCAAAAAGAACATCTCTCCTCTGTCCACCAAAACAAAACTTGGGAAGCTTTGAACCATTCTGTCAGGCCATCTGCCTCCATCCCTCTCAGGAAAAACAAAATGTCAAAGGAGTTTTCAATGGGATCATGCTTTGAAAGTGCACACATAGGCTGCACATGTAGTAATTACCTGTTACACCATGGAACCAGAACAACAATCCTGACAATCACTAAGGAATTTTTAATTTCCACTCAAGCTTAGAGTGGAACCACTCAATGAGTATTTCCACCAGCTCTGAGCATGCTGCCCAGAAGGCAGTTCCACTTCACTAAATAAATAAATGTCAATAAATAAATATGCATTAAATATTAACCGCTGTTGGTTTTCATTTAGAAAAGCTGCGTGACTTTCTGCAAGATAGATACTACTTTTGAAATTTAAGCTCTTACCTAACCAGTCTCTCAGCAAGGTATGCCCCCCAGCCGTTTTCCTGGAAAGAGTACTGAAAACAAGGAAAATGGTTAGATCCTCACTGGAAGAACTTGTTCCCCAGAGCTCAGCCCCACCATTGGCACCTTCCCACCTCAAAAGCTTTTGTGCATGGCCTCTGGCACTGCTGCTGCACCACCTTCTCCCTCCCTGTCCTGCTCCTCAGAGGTCAAACAGTCCTGGTTTTACCCAGGCACACCACTGGCAACCGAGGCAACACAGGCCTGTACCTACGGAGGGATGGACCCTGTGGTCCCTTCAAAATCCAAACTGACTGCTGCCAGACTATAGTTTCATTTTGGCCAGTGAGGGTTTCCTATGTTTGTTTGTAGTATTTTTCTACTTTATTTCTAAGATACTTTCATTCTGGAGAGAACCTCTCAAAAATCCTCTCGTCACATGTTGTTTTGGAGTGCAGTTTAATACCTACCTCTTCCAGAAGTGGAAAAACTAATTCCTTCTCCTTATTCCCACTGCTGCACCATCCTGCCTCCTATAATTCTGCACAGTGAGTCGGCTTAGACACCCATCTCCCATTAAAGACAAATTTGGTCTCTGGTTAGTTATTTTTTCATCAGAGCAGCTCCATGACCCACCACACAACCCACGCAACAGAAGGCAGGGACCCAAAATCAACGCTAAAAAGCTGGTGCTGCCTCAAAGGAAATCTTCACCAGGCCGTGGTCCAGTCACGTCAATGGAGAACCTGTCTCCGGGCT
The DNA here is from genome assembly GCA_013397775.1 of Eulacestoma nigropectus. Lineage (NCBI taxonomy): Eukaryota > Metazoa > Chordata > Aves > Passeriformes > Eulacestoma > Eulacestoma nigropectus. Next base: position 3,003,437 of record VZTE01001600.1, on the reverse strand, counting down.
GGGCGAGCTGGACACAGAGAGCTGGCATGCACCACGAGCCGCGTGAGGGTAGAGTGCGAGGTTCCTGCAGGCGGCATGGGCAGCACGCTGGACTCCCTGGATGGAAAACGCCCCTGACACCGACACATCCCAAGCTACACTTTCACCTTCGCGCCTCCAACAAAGCGAGCTCAAGAATTTCTGTGAAACGGCTCCAAATCTCATAAACGCCCACCAGGCCCGCAGGCCCCCGGCACAGCCTCACGGCGGGTCCGGCAGGGGGTGACCGCGGTCCCGGGGGACACGCGCGCGCTCCCGGCTACGGCCGCCGGACCGTCGCTCTCCCGCCGCTCGGCCCAACGCCGGCATGCTGCTGGGCCGCCGGCCCCGGTACGAGGAGCCGGGCTGGCCAGGGAGCTCCACACGGGAATTGCGGGGCCAGGGGCGGACAGGCGGGCACTACCTCAGTGATGGAGTCTCCGAAGAGGAGGACGCGGGGCCAGCGCAGGAGCCGCCCGCGGGCCTCCGCCAGCGCCATGGCCGCGACCGGACATCCGCCGGCAGCGGCGGCAGGAGGAGGCGGCGGCCTCGCCGCTTCCTCTGCAGCGGGAAAGGGGGCGCACCGGTGGAAGGTCCCGGTTACAAACCGGGTTCAGGTTTCAGCCCCATTCAGTCTTTTATCGCTTCTTTAAAAGGTTCATTGGTGAAGGTGCGCGGCGCGCCCGCGGCAGTCGGCGACCCACCCCCTCCCACACCCTTTGTGCTGGCTGGAGGTACTTTCAAAAGAACGCGCGTAATTTTATGGTTTTTATCTGTTTCAAAGAGAGACCTCCTTCTTAAGAAAATGAAATTACCTCATTTAAAAGACTTCATACTGCTAGGCTTACTAACGACACAATTTGGGGAGGAACGTGTCGCTAGTTTTGTTAATACTACTCATAAACTAATTCCGCTAATAGTCATACTACGAAGATCATCAGGTGCCATTTTAATCAGCTGACAAAAGGAGGAAAGAAGTGTGTACAAGACACAGTTCTTTTGTAGACAACTCAGGTTCTGTGGACATTTTTCAGCATGACATTGTTTTGCAACAACTGCAGCTACCTCCGAGTATCAATCACACTGTATTTGGAATTCTGCTCTGTGTCCCTTTTCCCAGGCCCGGGTGGTCACCGACATCAGGAGAGCAGCACCTGGGGCACATGAGGCTGTCACACGTCATAAGCACCCACTTCTCTTCCAGTTGGTGGCATTCCTCTCGTCCAATTAATGGCAATGCCACCATGCAGAGTTTTAAAGCTCCAATTAACCCCACTATGCAAAAATGGATTCCATTTTTAATTGTGTTCAAGATCCCTTTGACTTCAAGTAGATACAAGTGTGCAGGCAATCACTTCCTCAACAGGAACAAAATTATATGTGCAAACTCAATACATCCAATTTATCCTCCAACTGGTTTTAATATTCAAAAATACAAAACTCCATTTAATCTTTGTAATTCTGTATTAGGTTCAGAATTTTTTCTTATTTCTTGTATGTGCACATAAGAGAACATACGCACACTTTGCCTGATTTAATTGCATCTATATGCACAAATACAGTTATTATGAGATTGCTGATCCATTATGTGAAGTAACTCAGCACTTTCACATTCAGAGAATTGAGATGTTTGACTTACTGAAGAAAAAAATTTTATTTACTCTTAAAAATAGCCCAAATAAATTGAAAATTTAATTTTTTTTTTTTAGGCATCCTAGGTTATCTACAGAGGTCAGTATACTGGGCTGAGGGCATCATAAAGCCTCTGCGCAGCTAGTTCCACCATTTCACGAAGGGATTCGTCATCTTCGCTTCCTGGCTCACAGTCAACTGTCTGGGAACAAAAAGAGAAGGATGTTACAACAACTGGCACTTCATGCTCCCTTTCAGCACATGAAGAATGCTTGAAAGGGGAAAGTTAAAAGTAGTCATGGAAATTATCAAGAGCAGTACTGTATGTTTTCCAGTGGTCTGCCAGCATGTAGACAAGTTCAGAGAAGACTTAAGCAAGTCCTGCTGAGGGACAAGAAGTTTAATTTCAAGTCTTATGTTCAAAACTACGATGTAAAATGCATTAAGTTTTGTAGATTACATTTAATTCGAAATCAAATAAAATCACACAGGATTCAGTCCCTGGAGATTTTGTTTTATCTGTGAATTCAGTCACACTGTATTAGGTTAATACTGCAAAACACATGCATTCACCACAGAGGTACAGGCACCACACTGTCAGTCCCACACACATGATGACATTTACACAAAAATAATCCAAATAAATAAATTTTTTACTAAAACAAATCTTCCTAGAGAAAGATGCCCACCCCAAACATGCAACTTGATCTACATTCACCCCTGACTGCTCTACCTCAAAAACAAAAACAAAGGGCAGCATTTGAGTAGTAATACTGTTCTTGGTCCTGTGGCCTTTCTAGAATTTAAGACTATACCTCCTTTAATTCAGTATTAACGTGTTACTCTTCTGATCAAGTAACTCTTTCCAACCATAAAGGTTTGGGGGGAGGGAAAAAAGCACTTAAAACAGCAAACATGCACTTAATGTTATCTAACAATGTTGTTAAAATTGTGTTAATTGTGAGAGCACTGTGTTAACATGGAAAAAATAAATCCAAGTCCCACCAGCCAGACCTACACTAAACAGCTTTTTATTTTAATGCCAATAAAGTTTTATAAGATACATATAAAGAAGGACAGAAGATCTTCCTTGTAAAATCTGGTTCACAATGGCACAAGCTTGCCATTGCCAACACAGTCTGTAAAGTAAGTACTGCAAAGATAACCCCCTTCTTGCAACTGAACTGCCATTGGGATTTCTGTCAGTACAGAAATCTATTAACAATAATAACATATATAAAAATGAAATCAAACTTCTTGATTAAGCAGTATGCATTCTCTTCCAGTCACTTTTTTCTTTATTTCAAGAGTTCTTTCACCAGTCCTGTATTTTCCTGTACTATGTACAAACTGAAATGTAGCAACTTTTATTGAAAAATGGAAAAGAGATGACACAAGTTGTATGTTACCCACAGAACTGTAACTCATTATTCTCTCAAGGTAATTAACATTCACTTGTTTTGTTTCAATACGTAACAAATTTTTGGCAGAGGCCAACCTTTTCTTCTGGGTTTGTAGAACACTTAAAACACCTGTGCAGACCCCTTAAGGAGAGCATGTGACAGCTACTCCATAGAATGAATTTACATTGTATTATTACTATGAATAGAGGCAATACACAATCTATGTTTAATATGTTATTCATAATGACAGAAAGTCAACACATTAAAATGCTTAAGAACATGAAGGACATGGCTTTAACCACTCTTGACAGTTTTACCTTACTTGAATAGCTAGGTGTGATGGCTTCTTAAAGCACCCTTCTAACATGCGTGACATTCAATTCTGAACCAAGCTAGTAAATTAATAAAGTATTTCTTTTTGCGAGTATTTCAGGCTTTCAATTTAGCTCCAAAAGGATCAAGATACAAAAAAAATTAATAACAACATTCTTACCCTGTAACTGTTCAATTATTCAGACTAGAGGCATGCTTTAAAAGCATTTAAAAAAAATTGTGGGTTAAATCAGTTTCTCTTCTACAATCTTTCTTTATTCATTTTTTCATACAACTGAGCTGCTGAAAAATACTGTATTTTTTTCTAAATGTACTGCACTTGTTGCATAAACATTGCTAGCATTTTTTTAATTAATAACACTCTCTTTTGATACCAAGTACATTTCCCTAGCGAGTGGGTACATGACATTGTAGGCAGCACTGTATGCTAGACAGGAGACTGCTGAACACAGCACAGACAGAAGCAAGTACTTTGCTCTACATACCCGAGTGTCCAGGGAAATGTTGGCAGTCTTTCCATCCACTGTGATGCACAGGACAGAGTCATCTTTGGAACTCACACAGTCCTCTCCAAACATATCCCTAAAGCAAAGACCCACAAGTGTAAGATGTAGCCAAAGAGCAAACATAGGTTTTTCTATTAACCCTGGGGTCACTTTGTCAGGTGAGTATCACCTTTCAGCAACCATTATTTAACCCACTCAGATGTAATTAAAAATATCAATCTTTATTATGACAGTGTGTATCAAATAACAGTAAGTATTTTACCAAAATAATCTCAGCATAGACAAAGGGAAGGATTCCTTTGATTTCAAAAGAGGCAAGATTTCTACATAAATAACAGAATACACATCAGAGTAAGTGTTAAAAGAGATGTGATCCAAAGTTGTTTTTATTAACCATTTGTAGCATAATTTTTGGAGACAACTTAAAAATCTGCTTCTGGAAAAAATAACTGGGCCCTGTATTCAAAATTTTAATGGTGCTGAGAACTTTTTACTGTACCTCTTTCTTTGCTTAATTCCTGGCCTTCACAGAAATTACATTGAAGTAAATTTGCATGAAGTATTTTTACATATCTTTAAACTCTATTATACTAAGACTGTTCTATTTACATGATTAACAGTGCTCATTTTCCTTTAGAAAAATATATACAACTTACTGAAGCATGATCTCCATTCTCTTCCTATACACATCCATATCTATTTTTTTGGAAATCTTATTTACTGCAGCTGAAAAGAAAAAAAAATTACTTTCACAGACATTTACTAGGAGGGAAAAATGGCTGATAGATCCTAGTCATGAACTGACTTTCCTGAAAAACCATCCAAAAACTAAATGAAAGATGTATATTTAAACAATTTATTTAAAAATGTATTAAAAAAAAGATGAGAAAGTAAGAACTGTTATGGCAATTTATAAACTCAGGTGAAAGGATTTTTAACAAATGTGTTGAGTCAGGTATGGGACTAACACCAAAGGAACACTGACTGCTATTATACAAAATTGTTAAAATATGTAATAAAAAGACAAGAGGAGTAATCCAGTGAAAATAAACACCTATTTGTCCATATAGAATCACAAAATGGCCTGGGTTGGGCCATACAAAACTTAATCACTTTAGATTTTTTTTGTGTAAGATTTAACTTATTTTAAATAAAGCCATGTTTCCCACAGTCTGTTATCGGTTGCCATGTAAGAGAAAGTTTCAACAAATGAACATGTCACAAATAATGAAGACGAAGTTGTAATTCTGTTTTTCAGTAGCAAATTTTACTCCCTAGTAAGTTCCATAAGGCAAGGAAATACAGTAAGGGGATTGCAATCTATTGGAGGGCATTATTTCCCTCTAAGCTTGATGCAAAAAAAAATAGGAAGAAATGCCTCAGTTAAATAAGCATGCATTAAACTTATACCTTTCTGTATTTTGGGATTTGACTGAACTTCCAGTATCACTGTTGTCACAGTGTCTGCATACATATCATTAGCAGGATTTGCCACCCACTGGAAAACAAAACAAAAAATTCGTAATTCGGACCAAGTGAATAATGCAGCAAAAAGACAATATAACATTAAATGCATTCTCCTTTTTGCTTTTCTCTGAATTCCAGCTTTAAATGACTGTCATACATTTCACATCAAATTATTAACTACTTTTAACTGGGTGTACTCCAGTAACTTACCATGAAAAATTCAAGCTTTTGAATGTTTCTGAGCACGTTTACAAAATAATTAATTACCACAACTCTTTGGGGGAGGAAGGAATACCATTTGATGTTATTTCCAATTACTATCTGTCACTATACTCATGAAATGCAGCAAAAAAAAAGCAACTGGCACTGAATAAATCAAATGACACACATCCACATACGACCACAGCTCAAGGGGAACTTTGTTCTAGCCTTTGCTCTACTTGTCATCCAACAGAAAACTCCTTAAAACATTGAATTCTGCATGGCATCTGTATGGTATTATTTTGCAGAAACTAGAGAACAAAATCGTTCTTTCTCCCTCACCAATGCCCACCTCAAGAACTACCATGCCTGGTTCCTGGATCACAGTAATATTTTTGAAAACCTTCAGGGCTGGTTTTTGTTGGATTTCTATTTCTTCTACATCACCTAAGAAGTGACAACAAATGGTTAGCAATGATGAAATTATACTGGAAGCAAGACTAACTTTATTTGCATAAGAAAATAAGTCAGTTTAAGAGTAAGAGAGGTTGTCTGTTATCACAACTGCTCAGAGCAGCTTACAAAATGGAACCACATACTCTCTTCCTTTACCTGACAATATTATTTTCTTTGTTCTGGATTTATTATTAAAATAATAATTTTTTTTATTAGTTAATATTGGCCATTTTACTTGGTTTGAATTCTCATATTTGACTAGCATAGTACGCTGATGGTGAGGGAGTACACCAATAAAAAGAAAACAAATGAGAAATTTATTAATTCTGCTCCATTTGCAGAAGTAACCAGCTCTTACCCCCTTAAAGGATAACCCATTGCTCACATAAGCACAGAGCTTAAACAAAAGGCACTTGTGTGCCTGGTAGCACCTGGGTTATGAAACCTGAACCTCCACTGAATATAAGTGTTCTCTTCACTAGTGACATGAATTAGATTCTGACTCTAGAGAGTAAAATTTCTGAGCTTTACATCTGGGAAGGGAACCTGCAAAGTGTGTGCACCTCTAATGAACTAGGACAGGAGCTGCTCCTAAGTCTTGAGAAAGCCAGAGAGAAGCACAGGGGATCATCCCAGTGCCAGGTTTAAATGGCTTCTCATTCAGGAAAAGCTAATTCTCGCCTCTTAGGGAGGTACAGAAGCTGTCTGTCACAAAGGAGGGCAGAGCTCTTGTTTTTATTAATTGGACGGCATTAGCCATTCCATTTGGGGCTAGAGACACAAGCTTAATTAATAAAGTTTCCATCAGAGTGACCAGAGCACTCGCTTTGGGGGCTGACAGAGACAGAAACTGGCCTATGCTCTACATTGCTATATGTTCATCACTTTGTAATATGAATACAGTAGAATTCCCCCCCAAAAGCTGTGTCATACTCATGAACTGGATCTGGCAGAAGCTGCATAGTCTAATGAATGTTGTAAAATGGGAAGAAATCTCCAGTCAGAAGACCTCTGAAGACTGGAAATTGTTTTAAAAGCTGCCCAGGATAAATCATGACCGTGTCCTCCCAAGTACGCACCGGTGAGTTTCTGTAGCTGGTAATAAAGCAGATTAAAAGGGCCCGTGTAGGGAATGGCCTGTGTCTGTGTCACTGTGCTCATCGCCAGGTCCGTGTAATCTGAAACCATTTTAAAAAGTACATGTTAAAAATTAGCCCTCTGAATTTACTTCCTAATAAATAAAATTGCCATTGTAGATAAATAATGGCATAGATACATTTAAGACAAGGGGGCTGAAAAGGGCCATTTATTAAGAGGAAGGTGGAGCACCTGTAATAAGATAAATAATATATTTGTGGTTAGGAAATCAGCTTGTTATGTTATCCTTCCTATTAGAGAAAAACAATGAACTAGGGCAGCAGAACTGCTTTCCCCCAAGCTCTTCTGACCTTATATTTAATTCCTCTTCTATTCTGAGACTAGATCAATTCCTTGAGTAATGAAAATCATAGGAAGACTACACAAGTATTTTCTCTGTTCTGTAGCTTTTTACACTAAAAACTAATGACATCTTAGAAACTGGTAGGACTATTGATTGAGGTGTTTTTTGGTTCTCACTGGAATGTTTTATGCATATTCTTGCAGAGGAAAAGGTTTTAAGTAACCTGAAGGGAAACGGAATTTTGCTTCTTTTCTGTTAGAGAAAGAAAATATTTTGAGTGAACAATGAGTTAAATGCCTTTCTTCTCACTACAACAGAGAGCTTAGGGCAAAACTAAAACGAAATAAAACTAAGATGTTCACTAATTGCTTATGAAACATAAAACTGCAGGAAAATACCACAGAATTCTAAGTGTTTTAATGACACTGTAAATTTCAATTACCTACTGATCACATCACTGTCTGTACTTACTGGAGAGGTCACATGGAGAAAGGATGTGATAGTTAAAATTTCTTTTAACAAGGATTCCAGAAATTCTCTGTCCTTGCTCTGGTTTCTTATCTGCTAAAGATCCCATCACCTGGAGAGAAAAACACATAGTGCAACAAGGCAATCCAAAGTATTAACAGCTTCAAGTAACTATGGAGATGAAATATGGTTTTCTCAGAAAAATCAGAGTATAGAATTAACTCTGAAAACAAAAGAAGGTCAGAGTAACCTACAAACTTCCTGAGATGTAACACAAGAAAAGTTTGGAAGAGTGAAGAACCAAAGAAAAACCCAAAACAACAAAAAACCAACCTCAAAATAAAAACCCCCGAACCAAATCCCAAATACAACTAAACACAAAACATTCACATATTTTGAGACCCTGGAAAACATGTAATTTGAAATCAGCTAAAAACAGAGCCTTGGAAGATCACATGTAGTTTTTATACCAGAAGAAAATACTGTTCTACAGATAAGAAAACACTGATTTCATACCTTAGCAAGTTTTTCACCTCTGAAGTTTAATGTCACAGCTTCAGTATTCCTAGGATTATGAACTTCTATATGAACTTCATCATTATCCTCATACTCCCGTATCAATGCTGCTTTCAATCTGGCCATTTCATTCTGCTCACCATGAACTAAAATCTATAAAAAAGACGGTTTTCCTTTTAGCAGAAGTTATTTGTTCAACCAGACATGTTCAGTAAGCAAATTATCCAAGAAAACTGCCATATTCTATCTCATCATGAGCTCAGTTACAGTTCTGTGTGTCTTTGAATTCTCTGCATTTTTTGAAGGCTGGGATTTCACAACCCTGAGTATTAGTTGAAAAATACATGCAGCCAAGCAGAGTGAGTTACAGAGATCCCATTTAAGTTTTCACACACAAGTATATTGTTGTATTATGAAAGGCAAGTATTAATTTAAGTTCAACAGCAAAAGTTAGTTTGCTTTACATTTTTGTGTCTGTGTGTAGATACAAACATAATAAACATGCACTTCAGAGAGGATGCTTCACAGTTCACAATTTTCTTTTCCAAGTTAAATCCTCTTTTCTTCTGCTATGATTTTTTTCTTTCTTATCTGTGCTTGCACACTGTTTCTCCACCCGTTTCAGACCCTAGTCCCCATTTTCCCATTCTGGTCCTTCACACCTCCTGCTTTCCATGATTTGCTCATGTTTTTCCCTGCAAGTGCTGCCTTTGTCTTTTGCTGCCTGCAACATACCTTCAATCAATGTTTTCTTATTTATTTCAGGGCAAATTCCAGTGAATTATTCCAATACCAGCATCCCCAACTTAATGATGTTCTATACTGCATCTTACTTGCACAAAACACTGCTGAAACAGATTATGGACCACACCACTGTCTGGAAAGTCATCCCCAGGGATTCCACATGCAGACACTCAAGAGCAAGTTCATTTTTACTTTGCTAAGATAACATGACAAAAAATTATTAAAATCTCCACCTTTAATTATTCAAAGCACACGGATGCTGGCTACTGCTAGACACCAGTCCCTGCCTTGAGTCAAGGCTGTGAGTTGGTTTGATGAATCCCACTCTGGAGAAATGAGCAGCATGGATACTGACCACATGTGGCGGTTTCAGGGCCCGGATAAATTCACTAGTTTGTTGATAATCTGTGTGAGCAGAGAAAGAAATGTAATCCACAGACATCTTCAGTGGGAGTTTTTGCCCTGACATAGTTGTGATCTCTTCAGGTTCAGACATGATGTGCTAGGAAAAAAAAGGCACCTTAATTAAAAAAAGTAAACTCTTCTATAGACACCATATAACTAATGCTTTACATTTCAAAAATCAATGAAATAATAGTGACAGCTATGCTTTATGTGAAGCAGTGAAAAAAATCTCTTAAATTTCCCAGAACACACACTCACACATGAAAAACGCATGTGCGAAAAACACACACCATTTCATCTTGTGCCTCCTCAGCAGATCTGGGGGTTCATCCTTCTTCTAGATATTACCATTTTGATGCAAATTAGAGAGATTTAAGTGTATGACTTCTATCTCTAAAGGCAAAACTAGATGCTGTGGTCGCCCTTAGCTGCTGGAATTTGGAAGGATTTCATTCCCTACAGATGGACAGTGGCACGAGGTGCACAAGGCAGTCTGGTCTCTGACACGTAAGTAGTGTTAGACTTAGTAGCAACTTCTCTAGTATTAGGATTAGGGCTACCTTCTTGAAAAATTAAGCATTGGAGTGGTCTAAAGTACCAATCACTCTTTCTCATGACAAGATAACTGCCCCTAGAAAATATTATTCTATATAACATCACTGGAAATGACCATATGCAAATTTTCTGTACTTTTCATTAGTATTAACCAAAAGCAATCAGTTTTGACTACATACATACATAGCTGTCAACAATCTCACTAAATCAAAAAAAGACACTTGCTATTGACCAATTCTTTTCAAACCTACCATGAATGCTACCTGTCATTAAGAGGTTGCAACATTAGCAACTCACCTTAGCAAGAGTTCCTTCAACGCAGTACCCTGCAATAATGACTCCATTTCTCTTATCTGTGCACCAGCTCTCAAACAATTCCCTGGATAAGCCGCTCTGCATCATACCTGGGGAAGCCATCACAACACTTGGGCCAATGTCATCAAAGTGATCCATACTCTAAAAAGACACACAGTGAGAATATCAGTTACCACAACTCACTTAAATGAAGGACAGCCCAGCTGCATCCTGAACAATGTACAAGAAGGGCCCTGTGTTCACAGATTATACCCCATCCTCACAAAAAGTGCCCTTTGCAGGAAAATTCCTCTTACTGATACCCACAAGGAGTAAATTGCAAGCATAGGGATCTGTAGTGGAAGAAATGTTGGGGCATAAGCTCCCCTCCAACAGCCCTCTAAGCACTAGGACAGCAGATAACTCGGATATAAACCTGGACCTAATCAATCTATTAGGATATTAAGGATATTGACTGCCTCAGCTGATTCAAGCATGCTGCTAAAAACACCAAGGTTGTGGTTTCAATCCCTGGAGGGCCCATTCATTTAAGAGTTGGACTCCATGATCCTTGTGGGTCCCTTCCAAATCAGAATATTCTGTCCTATCAGGATATTAAACACGCAAACTATTCAGCAAATATGGACTCTTTGTCACAGTCACCTTTTTGTAAGTATCTCAAGCTTACCTTCAGATTACTAATATGCTTGAAAACAAAAGGATTGTTGATGTTAATTTGCTTGCGGATTTTGTCATTCATGGCATTGACATATGTCTGATAAACTGCCATACACTTCTTTGCCAGAGAGGAGGCATAGTATATGGGGATATCATGGAGTTCAGGATGATTCTGCCAGTATTCATCTAAAAACCCAAAACAAACAAACAAAATAATAAAAAAGAACAAAACAAAAAAAACCCCAGCCACTAAATAACAAAACACAAAATTCCATCCACAGGATTATTTATAAAGTGTATGCTTCTCAGAAACATTAGTAACTCCTGAATTTTCTAACAGTCACCAGCTAAAACTGTATACAACCAGTACAAACAAACAAACAGGCAAACAGACATGACAAAGGTGAACTTCAGATCCTTTTGGCAGGTCAAATTTCAATCAACCATGACCTTCAGCTACAAGGTATAAAGTATACATGACAGTACACAGCAATAAGTCTACATTTATGACAACAGAAGTTTTACTACACCTCTACAATGAAGCTAAAATGTCCCTGTCAAATATTAATTATACATCTAAGAGCCAAGGACATCTGCATACAGATTTTTTCGTGAGAATTCACTATATGAACATCCTGTAAAACAAATCCATGGAGTTCAAGGTGAGAAGGAATCACTCAGTTATCAAGCCTGGCTTTCTGTATACCACCACCAGTTGTATTTTACAAGCCCAACTGGAACAAAACAAGGAAAGCGCCTCCATTAACCACAACTTATTTTATCATGGATGACAGTAGCCATGACCTTTCCTAAACACAAAGAAGAGATCTGAATGCAGCTGTACAAACACAACTTATCCATTTTCCCATTTGGATACAGTTCTGCTAGTCTGAAAGATATTTATGTTGCACAGTTGAGGCACAATCATCCAAAAACAGAGGTACGCTCTTTTGGCTGTATTAGTGCATTTACAATGACATTACAATGGGCTTTTACCTAACCTTTCTGATTGGCAGGAAAAGCTTCTCACAACATTTCAGAGAGGTTCATTGCCATGACTACCTTAATAAGCTCAGGTGTAAGGTGGAAACAGCCAGTAAAAGACAACCAGTCACAGACTGAATTCATCATCATAATTTTCTACACAATAACACAGTATTTTATTTTTGTCATACAGTTCCAGAAAGAAGAAAAATAACACAGAAGCCTGCAGGCTCAACTATGTAGGCATATGAGATGCAACTGCATTTTCTACCTAATTAAGCATTCAATTGCATGTCTAGCTTTGCTCGATATATTTTCAAGCTTATCTTTAGAAACTCACTGTAATATCTACACACAGCAAAGAGAAGCAAACAAAATACAACCCAATGGCTACATGAGGTTGGAAATGTTCAGTTTTTATGTTCTCTATAAATAAAAAAAACCCCTCTCAATCAATGAGAAGTAGTAAATAATCCTACAACATCGAATACTACCTCTTGCCTAGGTCCAAGCTTCTTGCTAACATTTGAATAGACTAGCAAGACATTTTGAAAACAAACTAGTTTCTAAGACTGAGCTAAACTGAAAAGTGAGAAAAATTTCAAGTAGTTTAGGGAACACTTCATATTCAACACCCCTAGATATAAGCATTATAAGCTTGAGATAGTTATCTTTTGATCTTGCCAGCATTTGCATGAGCAGTACAAATTAAATGTGCTAAAAGGAAGCAAAGAGGCCTGGGAATAATTTACTTAACAACTGTTTTATCTGAAGTACCTTATAACAACTATCTATATATATTATGTGAAGTAGCTTGTTATGTTCACGCGTAATTCTCACTCATTTTTGAGTGAGAATTACACAAACCCAATTATTCAAAAGCCCAATTTGCTTTTCATTATTATTAGGACTTTAGAAATTTTAGAAGTGTCCTCTATGGTTTTCTAAGCTTTTCCTATAAAGAGTTTTTCATACTCACAAACATAGTTTGTGAATTAAAAGGCAAAAATAGTAGAACTTTAGAAGAAAATATACCCCCTTTTTAGCAGTACAGTTTAAATAAAACAGTTGTTGTGGTAACTGGTTCTTTTTCAATTTGTAATGATTGTCCCTAATTGCTGAAGTCCTGATTGAAAAAGATTGAAAATCCAAGCACGTATTACCACACCATCATCTCTTCCTTTCTAGGTCTCCCATTGTACCTCACAAAGCAGAACTGCTGGTTGGTTTACTGGGTTTTTTGCATTTGAACAAACATGCATTACATATTAAATTATAGGTAATTAACAGGCTGTAAAATGGTTGAAGCGTTGTTCAAGGAATTACAGTATCTGAAAACATTCTAAATCACTTTATGTGTCTTTTCATTAAGAGGAGCTGGGAAGGTACATACCTAAGATTAGAAGCAGTTCCTGAGCTCGACCCAGGGCAAACACAGGGATGAGACCTCGGCCCCCTCTGTTCACGATGTCGTGAACGGTGTTGCAGAATCTCGCCTCCCGCTCTTCCCTCTTCTCGTGAATGTGAGTGCCGTAAGTGGATTCCTACACATGGAGAGACAGAGTATTGAGAGGGCTGACACAGAGAGTAATTCCTGATCTTCTCCTCTGAATCCAAAAAAAAAAAAAGCAGAAAAACATATGAGTGTGAACATGTTGGGGAGAGGAGAGAGAGATGTCAAAGAGAGGGAAAAGTCAAAACCACCCCCAAGTTCCCAAAACCACCCCACCAAGGTAAATAACCAAAACTTCACCTCTCCCAAAGCCCTCCAAGCAATTTAGACAGATAGATCCTGTCAGCAACAAAGAAGTCAGAGCTATTAATGTTGATGTTTCTTTTAAGAAGTTTCAAGTTTAACACACTTATTTTCCTAACTGGAAATGCTGCCAGTGCTTTGATGATCACAAAACAGGGCCCATAGTGGTACACGTGCCATGGTTTAACCCCTGGCTTAAAATATAGGAATTACACAAAATACAAGATTTTGATGTGTCTTAAAATTAGATTACCAGTTCCAGAGAACAGCTAGAAGGGACACAGTAAATGAAATAATTTTAAAAGGTCCCAGTGTTTGTTTCCAGATAAAACTGTTACAAAAAATGTTTCTCGTCAGCTGCTGTTTTCCAAATATGGATTCAGAATAAAATAATTTCACTCAGAAAACAAAACAAAACAAAAATATGAAACAGCAGTCAGGGAACCTCAACTGAGGACAAATTCTTAACATATCTGGAAGCAGGTTAGGATCTACTAAAAGAGACATCTGGTTAAATTGGGGTTGGGACAATGTAAGTCAAAATCTAATAAATCTCCCATTTCAGAAAGGTTTGTTTAGAGCCTTAAGGAGCTTCATCAGAAGAATTCTAAAATTATAACTGGACTTTTCAATACAATAGGAAGCAATGTCAAGAATTCTGAACATCCAAGTGTTTGGATACTTAACACAAATCACTACCACTAAATCCCCACTGTCTTTGTCATTCTGTTCTGGCTTTAATTAAGTCATACCCCTATTCATAATTAATCACTAATAGAAAGAAATAATTTTGCAAAACTTACAATTATAAGAATATCAGGTTTAATATTGGGAATCTCAGCTGCCATCAGATGTCTGTCTTCCTGCCTTGAGAAATCACCTGTATATAACAGCTGTTGGAGACAAAGAGCAGCAGGTACTCTGGTTACAGGTTCTACCAGGTTAGCAGCCTTTAAAAAGCTGTGCAAAGATGGTTTCAAGGAATTTTTGATAAAAAGGTCAGCTGTGCTTTAAATGAGACTCTTCTGATGTGAACAGTGCTTACAACATTAGGTCAATAGTACTACAATACAAGTATTTAAACTCCAATAGTAAAGGTTTTTCAAGCAGTACCATAATTTCAACAAAACTAGGTAAACAATTATTAAGCTCTTATTTTTTATTTCAGATATCAAGGTTCCATTTTCAGCCTTTTGCATACTTGCACTGACCACTAAGAAGTAAAAGTAGACATAACATAAAATACAGAAACTCCTAAGAGGAAGTAAATAGAAGATAAAACTGCATTTACATGTCAGAATGCAAATATAATGAATAATCCAACAAAATTATGTATTGAAAATTCTTCTAGGATTTTCTGGTACTAAGAAAAGCCTGTAATCTAATTGATTTTCCAAATGGAATAATCATGTTCCCCATTACACCAAGAAGTAATTTTTAATTGTTACTTATTTTTAATGGATTCTTAACTGCAGGGTGGAATGCAACTCTCTGCGCCCAAATTGATGGTTTCAAAACTGACATTTTTTTCTTTAACAATAATTCCATTGATGAAAATGTGAATAATAAATAACATAGAGTCAGCGACAGCAGACACCTGGTCTGCCAGCTAACCTACTATCACAGGGAATTAAAGAAAATAATGGATATTAAAACCCAATCCATTTGAGTCATGCATAGTAAGAGGAAAATCATCTTTGTCATGCCTCAAGGAGAAAAAAAAAAAAAAAGAAACACTAAGAGATCAAAATTTTATTGTGATCATTGTAAATTCAGTTCTATTTCTAGGCTTTTTTTAAACTTTAAACTTTTATATTTCTCAATCATTATAAATCATGAACAAACTCCTACTGGGCAGCAAGCCTCAGAACCACCTTCTCTCTTCCTTCTTCAGGGCTGTGTGAAACTTTCCTTGGGTGGTGATTATCCTGCTGAACTCCAATTCATGAGATGAGTTTCACGTATCTGGTTTTGGCACAGTGCTGCCTGTGATTATGAGATGATTTACTTAATCCCTCTGTGCCCAAAATTAATAACAATCTTATTCCTTTAGGTACTTTAGAAGTGTTATGAGAAAAAATGTAAGTCACATACATTGACAAATGCCATTTAAGCACTTGAGACAGGCAGACACGTAAATGAGAATTACAGAAACAAACATCTGTTCACAGATTTTACTAAAATGCAGCTTCCACACAACTGCCTCAGCCACCAGCTGCCTCTGTTCAGACCAGCATGGGAAACTACATGTTTAGTGATTCCAAGCCTGAGTTATGTCTCAGACTCCCATACAATCCAAACATCTTACCTGATCTGATATGTGTCACTTGCCAGTTTTAATCAATGAGCAAATACATGTCCTAGGCCATGGCCTCCCACCTTGACCTGAGTCCAAGTCTATTAGACAGCTGCAGCCACAGTGGTGGGGCATAACAGACAATAATAATTAATGACTACATTAGTACTCAGGCTTGCTTTCATCTTACAATAAAGAGAAAATACCTTCACACCAGCTATTTCAATCATAAACATGGCTGCTCCCAGGACGTGGCCTGCATGATAGCACCAGAATTTGATTCCTGCCACCTCTTTCACTTCATGGAAGTTGATGGTCTCAATCTTGTCCATGCTTTCTTCGAGGTCTGTTTCTGTATACAGCATGTCATCCGCTGAGATGTTACTGGATATAAGTGAAATGGCTTAATATCAGCTCATCTGAAAAACTGGAAAAAACACTTCCCGGGTTTTCCCCACTGACAGATTACCAGTCAGTAACACCACGTCTCCTATGTTAGAAATCACGTCCAGGTACTCTAATGTAGCTCACCCAAGGAGAGTTAAAGTATCTGTCTTTTGAAAGATAGAATAGTCTCCTCAGCTCAGAATCTGTTCTGTATTTCTCTAAAAGTACTAAGAGATTCCCAGCCCTGAACAGAGATCTGCAACTTAGCTTGTAACAGTCCTCAAAAACCACATGGATCCATGCTTTTCCTACCAGCTCAGAACAAACAAGTTAAAAGAGGACTGTTCATCAGGTTTCTGACCCAAGCTCCATAGCTGAGATATGCTCAAGACCATTGCAGTCACATGGAAATGATGTGTCAAAGCAAGAAACACAGGAAAACAAAAATATAAGAGAGAAAAAAACCCCAACATGTAAGTAACAGAGCACTCTTTGTATATTTAATATTTAATCTGTCTTTGTCCTGAAGAGTGAATTGTGCCTTTAGGAGCTTAAAATTCACTACAAACTATCCATGAGGTAGTAAGATTCATTACTTCTAATCTGGTTATATGTAATGTTGCTACTTACGACAACATCCAGGTTCATCCAGCTACTTTTGGTAGCTTCATCTTAAACTTCCCATTGGACATATAGGTAAAATAACTCAGGAAGAGACACCCCACAAGTTAGCTTACCTGACTTTAACATAGTCTGAAAGAAGCCATCTGTAAATAGCTTTTGTGGCATGAGTCATAAATGTCCTTCCCTTAAAACTTGTTTTCTGTAAAAACCATGGCAAAGCCCCACAGTGATCTAAATGGAAACTTAAAATAGACACACAAATCAAATTAATACATTCATATTACACAACACTAATATATAATATCCAAAATTCACTACTTCACTGGACTAACATGGTGTCATGAAAATCCAGAAACAGAATTTTCAACCTTCTTGTTAACTATGCTGGTCTATGTTCTGCAGAATAGTGACTAGAAAGACAACCGAGAAAAGGTAAAACTAATACAGGAAATTGTCCATTAATTGCCAAGGTTTTACATGTATAGTATTAGAATTACCTTCTTTTTGTAATTTCCATACAAATTTAGAGGGAGGAAAGGAACAGGAACCAGGGACGCTAACATCAAAGACACAAGAAAGATAAAAACACTATACTAATTTTGCATGTTGCACACTACAGATTAAAACACGAGCTCCTAAAATTCAATTATTTGTTCACAATTCTAGTTTAACCTATCTTAAGAAACTACTTTTAAAATACAGGTAGAATAAACACATACCACAAAAACTCAGGATTTTATGGAGAGCTGTTTATTACTGATTACATCATTTAGAAATGGCTCTCCTCATCTCTCAGCCACTAAGCAATACTTAAACCACATTCAAAGCTTAGGTAAGTCTCCAAGAACCTTTTTAATTCAAAGCAAATAGAGCAAAAAACACAACCAATACTCTTCTGCAGTCTTTGTGTACAAAACTCGAGCTCTCACAATGGTATTAAAGCAGGCCAGGTTATAAGAGTCAGAAATCACAGTGAGCTCAGAGAAGAGTCGTGTGTCAAAAGTGAATGAACATCCTCAATATCCAGTCCTGAATTCTAAATGGAGATCCTCCTTTTTTTAAAAAATCTGGAAACTAGAATTTTTCCATGCCATCTAAATAACACCTACTTTCAGCCTCTCTTAATAACCTAAAAGTGAACACAGCTCAGACCATGACCTCAAGTTATTTGTTTTTAGGTGCCACTTACTGACTAATGAGGAGGAGATCAATCTCAGCTGGATCTATTAAATCAATATAAGGAAGAGCATCCATTCCTTCCAGCCCAGGATGGATTCCACAATCAAGCTGAAAAGTGAAAGACCATTAAAGTTTCTAACAGAACATGTAAAAACCCCTCTTCCCTTTTGGTCTATTACATAGTTATTGGCGATTGGTAGCTTTTAGCATCATGCAAAATAAGGGTTTTTTTCATTAAGCATTACTTTTAGCATTGAATTTCAAGTAGAATGGTTTGGGTTGGAAGCACATACATTCTATATGGGGATATCGTTTTGTTTCACAGCACAGCCTCTGTGATGTCTAATATCATATGTGCTATACTGCTCCAGAAAGCTACAAAATGTGCGTTTTCTAGCATTGTGTCTGACTTCAGTGCAGAGGCTGAATTTAACCTCCAACATCTCATATCACTTCGGTGATCTCAAGTACCACAGTGAGAGGGTATACAAATATATTCATGCAATAATTACCATTATTTTTCTTCCTTTAAACTCCAGAATGATGCACGACCTTCCTACTTCTTGGCCAGCACCCCTGCAAAAGGATATCAAAGTCATGAGGACTGAAACAACCCACACACCCAGCACAGACTATATTGTAACTACACTGGATGCCTTCTCTGGGATTACTTTTCAGTGTAGAAATAACAACTGCACGGCCCTTTTAAGCTCAGATATCCAAAGTACCTGAACAGCTGTACTTATCTCAAAGGAAACGAGGCCCTACATAACGCAGCAGAAATAAAAATAACCTTTTTGAGGAAATTATTTTGACCCCTTCTGTTTTTTACTGAGCACTCGAGTCTCAAACTATTGACACGTATAATTAAAGTTCCCCTAAGTAACAAATCGGGCCGAATAAGCGTGGAGTAGCATCAAGCTGTCCCAACAACAACGCCTGTGGCGCTACCAGAAACACCCTCAGCCCTCAGTGGCATCTTTACCAGGGAAAGCAGCAGCTCCCAGCGGTGCTGCCCGGCCCCACCCCGGCCCCCCCGCGGCCCCCGGCCCGGCGCGGCTCCCCCGGGCGCTCACAGGGGCCGGATGAGCAGCTGGTCGCTCTCCTCGGCCGGGATCAGCGCCTCAGCTTTGCGCTTGGCCGCCATCGCGCCGCGCTGCCGGCACCTTCCGCCGCCCCGTCCGCGCCTGCGCCCGCCCCCGCGACCCGGAACGGCATCGGCAGCGGGATCGGCATCGGCAGCGGGATCGGCATCGGCAGCGGGATCGGCAGCGGGAACGGCATCGGCAGCGGCATCGGCAGCGGGATCGGCAGCGGGAACGGCAGCGGCATCGGCAGCGAGTGGGCCCGGCGCGCCCGGTGAGCAGCGGCGCGGGGAGCGGCCGCATCGCTCTGTCACTTGTCCGGTTACCGGCCGGGGACGGAGGAAGGAACGGAGAGAGAAGCGAAGGCGGGACGCGTTGCTGCCCTGCCTGGCTTCCCGGGCCGCTCCCTGCACCCGTAGGGGCAGAGATGCTCCGCGGAAAGCCCGGGAGCTACTGAGGGCTCGTCTAATGCGCTCAGATCGCTCGTGGAGCAGTGGGTGTTGCGCCTTCTCGGAGGCCGCTGCAGACGCGCTCCTGTTGCGGCCGCAGGGGCTGGGCAGGAGGCGCTGGCAGATGTGTGCTGGAAGCTGGGGAGGCCCGGCGTCGGGGATGTGCCCTGCCCTGTGCACCGCTGGTTGCCCAAAGTGGCTTTTAGTCCGCCAGGGACCCAGTGTTTGTTTAGTGACGGACACGGCAGCGGCCTAGGGACTGTGATCCATCACTGCATCGCACATCTAAGCTCCGCCTTGTGCTTCTTCTGTTATTTTCTCCAGTATGAGCTGTCTTCCGTAGGCTGTCATCCTCCTTTGTCCTCTTTCTTCCACCTGCTCAAAATTTTGAAGTTTCGTAATGAAAAGAATTCGTCTCTGAAGCTGAGAAATAGGGTTTCAGCACTCCCTGACAAGCATCCTGTTTCTTGACACTGGCCAGCCAAATGTTAAGTGAAGCAAGGTGGTAGCTGTAGGGCAGGCACAGGAAAAATGCTTCTGGAATGCGCTCAGAACTCCCAGTAACTCACTTCTAATGCAGTAGATGTACCACGCGTTTTGCTTTAATTTTCAGGAGTATGTTAAATAGTAGTGGCTGCTCCTGTGAGTATTCCAATCAGTAGTTCTTCAGAAGTAGGTTGGGATTGGGGTTTTTTTTGGTGGGTTTTTTGTTTGGTTGGATGCGTGTTTAGTCGGGAGGGGATAGATTTTGTGCTTTTTTTGTTGTTTTACTGGAAACAGTCATTGGACCAGGGAATGTGTTGGATGCACTTTATAGGGCACTTAGATTGTAGTCACAAATAAAAATAATCTAATACATTTAGGAGGGAATATAAATTTTAAATTTTGCTTTGTTTCTAAATCTATATATGCATTAGAAACTGACCTTTGCCACAGGCTGTAAACTGGGTAGTAGCCTTTTATGAGGATTCAGAAGGATAGGGAAGTTTTAGGAGAGAGCTTGAGGAGTTTTCCCCAGTCACACGTGAAGAGCACCAGAGTAAAATTCCTACCTCCACTCACAGAGTCCTGTACAAGTTTCCACTTTTTGTCCACTTTGGATACAGTCACTGGTATTTGCCTGGACCTCCTTCCCTTGATGATATGACAAGCTTTAATTTTTTTTTTTCTACCTAGAAGATCTTCCTTGACCCAATTATGAAAAAATGTTCAGAAAAGGAAAAAAGCGACACAGCAGCAGCAGCTCACAAAGCAGTGAAATCAGCACTAAAAGCAAGGTAAGCTGAATATGGTGTTTATTCTCTTTGTGAAGCACTTTGGTTTGTTGCAAGTTAACAGTTCAGTGGTTCACTAGCACTGATGGGAGGATGGGATTTCCATAAAACGCCATGTTCCACAAGGAGAACTTTCTACTTCAATTCCTCAGATTGTGTTATGAGAGTTAAAAATACCTATCCATCATAAAGCCCATTTATTTTGAGATGAATACTCAGTCACTTCCACAGTGAAATGCACAAACACAAGATTTTTCTGGTAGCACATAGTAAGGTTTGGAGGAAAAATTAGTACCTTTTTTTCTTAAATTTTGTTTTTAAAGACAGTGCCTGGTGCTAGGTACCAAGAATGAGTTTATTCTTCAGTACTTGTTGGTTTCTCAGTATCTCTAAAAGTATTCTTAATTTTGAATAATGTGTTCATTTTGTCTGATAGGTTTTAGAATGATCAGTTGAATATTCTGGATATTCCAAGGTGCTATTTCATTTCCCCTGCACTGCTATGTTATTTCAAGTATTGGTGACAAGCATGTAGTTGTCAATTTCTTCAGGTTAAAATGCAGTACCAGAAAATTTTGGACATGACCCTACGGTTCATTTTTCCTTTTTCTCTGGACATAACTTTAAGTCTCATTTTCTCTTTTTCTGTCATGTCCTCCTACTTTCAAAATAACTTGGACTTCTCAAGGGTTCCTGATGAACTTTTATCAGTCCCATCTACATTGAGGCAGAAAGATAACTTCAGGAAAGAAACAGGTGGTACTGTTTTTTCCTCTCCATTTTACAGTGCTTCTGAAGTAACTAGAACATAAATAGTATATTTTTTTAAAAAGGAGCTGAGACAGGACATCTAGAAGTGCACTGTTAATACATTCTCAGTAACTTTCTGATGATGCTGATTTTTTTTTTCTTAGTCTGTAGATTCCAGTCTTGGGGGACTTTCCAGGTCTAGTACTGTGGCCAGTCTAGATACAGACTCCACAAAAAGTTCAGGTATGTAATCAGATCTTGGGCAGATATGGGTGGAGCAGAATTAACTTTGTGTTTGTATAAAACAGCAGAAAATGGAAAGGCTTAAAATAGGTATTTTCAGTAATACTGAGTGAATCTGTTAGGTAGCCTGGTGACTAATGCAGGCACAGCCCTAGGCCTCTAAGTGTTACTAATGATTCATCTAGGATTAAGTCACTGTTTTCAAAGTAAAGTGTCTGAGGAAGAAAAACTTAGTTGTGTTACCAGCATAAATCTGGTACAGCTTTTTGGATGGCTGCTTTTCTGAGTTTACATTTGCACCAAAATAATGGAAATAAGATTTGATTTTACTTGGTTTTAGTCACCAGATTACTATGTATCACTGTTGGACCAAACAATTAATTTGAAACAAATCGACATTGAAAAGTGGAACCAGCTTTTCTATGTTTTCTGATTCAAGGTTGTTAACTCCAAATTTGAATTGGTATAAACAGTGCTGTATCATGGGTTCAAATAAACTGTTGCCTTTACCATGGTCTGTTCTAAATCAACCCAGGACTGTTCATTAAAGAGGAGCTAATATACTGTGATAAGTGTTTGATGAAAGTCTGCACAATTAGGGAATTTAGTATGTTAACCCTGTTAACAGCAATTAGAATAGCTTTACAGTTCTGGAAATCTTCAGAATGGCTTTGTTTTACTTCGTTGCAGGACAAAGCAATAGTAATTCTGATACATGTGCAGAATTCAGAGTTAAATATGTTGGTGCCATTGAAAAATTGAAATACAATGAGAGCAAAAGTCTTGAAGGGCCACTGGACTTGATAAATTACATAGATGTTGCACAGGTAAGTGGGTTGCAAAAGGCAATACCAACAATGTCAAAACATCTTAAGCTTAGGTGTGTTTCTTTAATTTATCCTGTGGTCTGACATCTGTAAATTTTAGACTTACTTGAAGAAAGTGACATAGTTAACCATTAGCCTATGAATCTCAAAAGCCATCACACTCAGTTCTATAATTTTAAGTAACTGGAGAAGATGCAGCCAGAGAACCATTCTGCAGAAGCAGGCTCAGAGCCAAGGCCCTTTTCATGAGTGCTTATTGAACAAGTCCCAGCTGAAAGCTATTACATTGCCTCCAGCACGATTAGGATTAGTATGCAGGAAGGAATATCTCCCCCAGATTTCTTCAGTACTGTAGAAGTTTTCCCATAGAGGAAAATGTCAAGTTTCTGCTTGCAATCACTCATGAGCCTGTGCCCAAAGAACCTGAATAATATTTGTGTCATCCTTGCCAAACTGTGGTTGCTTGTACTTATTTTTGTACTAAAAGCCATAACTGGTTGTACTCATTAGGTAGCTGATTATATATTTTTAAAGCACAGAATGTCTGTTTATCGTGCAGCAATTTGACATTTTGAACATCTGAATGTGTGCTAAAACTATTTTTGCAGCCAAAAAGCGAAAGTGCTGCCAGTTTGGAATATAGATCACCTTGGGTCAGTGCAGCATGATAGGCCGTGCATGATTTTTCAGCTGATGTGATTTGACCACAGGGCCAAACTCTCCCCTGAGATGATAAATTCCTTTCTGGAACCATGTAATATTTTGAGTAGAATAGAACAGAATGGAATAGAGTGTTTCTGCTGGAAGGGACCCACGGTGACCACCAGTCCAACTGACCGACCACTTCAGGGCTGACAAACAGTTAAACATGTTGTAAAGGGCATTGTCTAAGTGTCTCTTAAACACTTGACAGGTTTGAGGCATCAACCACCTATCTAGGAAGCCTGTTCCAGTGTCTGGTCACCCTCTCAATAAAGAAATGCCTCCTAATGTCCAATCTCCCCCGAGTATATTTCACATAACATTAAGAGACTGGGCGAGTGCATGAGCAATGGGCAGACCCCACACAGCAGGATCTGAGCAGAGTTTGCAGTGGTGCTGACCCAGTGGACCCAAGTACACATAAATACATTTTCTGTTATGTGTCTCCATTGTTCATGTTCTTCTGTCTGCACTAAAGGCTTTTGTTTGTTTCCCTCCAAAGCAAGATGGAAAGTTACCTTTTGTTCCAGGTGAAGAGGAGTTTATTATGGGAGTTTCCAAATATGGCATTAAAGTTTCCACATCTGATCAGTATGTAAGTGCTTCACCCAAACTTGTCTTTCTGATGAGAGTTGAAAAGTGCTTTCATTTATTTCTCTGGGAGATGATCTGTGTGGCCAAAATGTCATTTCTGGCTTTAAGCAAAAGTCAAACAAACAGGCTCTCACAGGAGCACTGCTTCATGTCATATCTCTGCACAGCTGTCTGTTTATTCCTGGTTGGATTTATGACAGAAAACCATTCCTTTTGAGATAGAGCACCAGATGAAAGGCAAGCGAGCTTTGGCTATGCTCTTTGGGCACATGCTCCTTCCTCTGTGGCTGTCCTGCCATTTTCTCATGGAACGCAGTGTGACTGGTGCCAAGACCATAGGTTCCTAAGCCCGAGTTAGTAATGCAGTTCCTCTTGGTGTTTCTGTGAAGAGGGAAGAAAGAAAGATGGGGTTTTTTTAAGAATACCTGAGTTGCCCAGCTCTTTTAAGTTCCATCCTTGCACTTCTAATTCAAGAGTTAAGAGTTCACTCCAGCATTAAAGCCTCATGATTCCACTTTATTGATCAAGCCTACTTTTGTTTGCATAATTTCCAACATGTAGTTTATTTTCCTTTAGTGCACTTCAAGTAGCTTCTTTGCTAAAAATAAAAATCCGGTCTCTTCCCCAGGGCACTCCAGTTGCCTTTGTGTAGCTTTCTGTTGCAGCCTTGTGGTTTCCTTCTGGTTGCCCTCAGAGCCCCAGATACCATAAATACTTAGCTTTATGAAGCCTTGACCCATCAACAACCCAGCCATGCCTGTTCATAAAAGCCTCAAGTATGAGCATGGAGAATAGCATTGCTGAATACTGAATGCTCTGAAGAGAGCCAAAAAGTTTCCTATGGTCCCTTCAGAAAATAAAACACTTGTTTTAAATGCCTGGGAGGAAGAGTAGTAGTTACTACTCAGACTTTGAATTCTTTTGGAGTCTGTTTTTGCTCTCATAAATTCTTAATTCTCATTAAAAACATAGGTTACACTATTATTTAGATTCCTTTGTTCTTGATAAAGATCAAATAGCTAATTTAAGACTTTCATCCATCATTTTTCTGTCTTCAAGCTGGAAGCACACACAAGCAGATGAAGCCTTTTGTGGTTAAGCTAGCTTGCACTGGCAATTTATTGCATTGAATTGTTTCCCAAATTCTGGTTTTTGTATTTGTGTCACTGTTGGCATTTAATTTGTCCTTCAGTGTGTTAGTTCACCAAACTCTTCACAGAGTGAAAGGGGGGGAGGAATTTAATTTACAAGAAGACTGTGTACTCAGAAGAATTCTATCATCCCTCTTTTAGTGATAATCCACACATTGCACTGCACACATTACATTAGCACTGTAGCAAGTTCCAAGCAAGTAACCTTTGAGAGTTATTAGTAATTTGGTGAAGAGTCTTGGCATCTTTCATACAGAGATGGGAGGGTGGATCCAGTAAGTTCCAGTGGGCTCCAGCTGCCCTGGGCATGGTGTGATAGTTGCTGATGATGAGAGCAATGTGAGCAATGAGCCAAGCGAGTGCCAGGGATAGAGACGTTTTTCAGCAAGGTGACCTTAGGGCTCTGGTGGAGGGCTCTCCCTCCAGGGTTTCAAGACAGGCAGCGAGTTCACTGCCTGTTTTTACAGCTTCTCTATCAAAGTGGGCATTTCTTTAGACCCTTCAGCTGACAGGGACAGGTGTTTGATGCCATGGACATGGAAACACAGCTGTCTTGAATTCCTAAGACCCTGGAGGTGGTATGACTGGAATAAACCAGATGAGAATGATCAGAGGGTAGGATGGCTGGAGAAGAAAGGCTTTGTGTAGGGTAGGGCTGCAGAGACCTTGTACTGGGTGTCTTCTACCAATCCCTTTTTGGATTGGCCAAAATTAGAAGTGTTTGGACTATGGTGGAAATCCTGCAGCTCTCATGGAGTATAGAATTCTCCCAGATAAGATCTGTGGAAGAGGCAGGACAAATCCTGTGGCTTAGGTCACAAAGAGCCTGGCTACAGTCACATGGCTACTGCCCCCCAAAGCAACTGACCTTGTCTATACCCTCTTCTGGGAACAGTTTCTAGTGTGTATCCTTCCCAAGACTGAGACAGGGCATTGTCTGGAAAAATACTGGGAAAGTAAGAAGTTGTTTTAAGTTACCTCTATGCCAGAGGGACAGTGTGTCCCACCTGTCATGGAGGGCAAGTGAGGGTTGATGGGAAGTGAATGTGCACTTCCATAGTATGGCCAGGAATGTCATCATAGAATCATGGGAGGGGCTGAGTTGGAAGGGATCTGAAAGATCCTCTAGTTCCAACCCCCCTGCCATGGGCAGGGACACCTCCCACTAGACCAGGTTGCTCAAAGCCCCCTTGAGCCTGACCTTCAACACTGCCAAAGATAGGGCATCCACAGCTTCTCTGAGCAACGTGTTCCAGTTCCTCAGCACTCCCACAGTAGAGAATTTCTTACCTTAAATTCAATCTAAACCTACTCTTTTTCAGTTTAAAGCCATTCAAATCCCTTGTCTGTCACTACGTGCCCCTGTAAAAAGTCCCTTTCCTGCTTTCTTGCAGGCCCCCTTCAGGTACTGGAAGGTGCCCCAGAATCTCCCAAAGAGCCTTCTCTTCTCCCGGTTGAACAACTCCAACTCCTTCAGCTTGTTTTCATCGTCCACATAGGAATGCACTGCTAAAACAAAAGCAAAAATTAAAGCTAAAATTGTGCTAAAGCACCACTTTTAAAAATCTTGACTAAACTCTCAAATAATAAAAAGAAAAATTTACCAAGGAATACTTTTCTCCTGTAAATAAATCTGAAGTATTCTTTTGTAAGTGAGAATAAAAACATGGAAAACTGAAATATCTGTTGCACTGTTCCAGAGTAACTTTTATTTGCCATGTGCTTTCAGGATGTGTTACATAGGCACGCTCTCTATTTGATTGTACGGATGGTGTGCTATGATGATGGTCTGGGAGCAGGAAAAAGTTTACTGGCTTTGAAGACAACAGATGCAGCCGCTGAAGAATGCAGCCTCTGGGTATATCAGTGCAATAGTTTGGTAAGAATTTATACTTACAGTGTTTAATTTAGGTATTGGAATTCTGATTGTAAAGGGAGATTCTAAAACCCAAGGCCCTTGCGAAGGCTTTTTGGCAGGAGGAGGATTGCTTAATTAAAA
>VZTE01001600.1:2952945-2975962 GCA_013397775.1 Eulacestoma nigropectus | reverse complement strand
AAAAAAAAAAAAAAAATAGAGTATAAATGTGTGCTGGCTGAGGAGGGGAAAACAGCCCTGCTGACTGCATTGGATCAGCTGTGAGGAAAACGTGTACATTCCCTAAAATTGCCAGTGAGTGTACTCACCTGAGAAAGCTCTCTCCAGTCTGAAGAGTGCTATGGCAGCTCCTATGGAGAATCGCCACTTGTATTTCCAAAGGCAAGAACCTTTTAAGATACAGAGCAGGGAGGGATGGAGTAACAATTCTGGTAATAGAGCATGCAGCCGTATTTGTAAGCAAGGGAGGTGATCCCTTCTTAAGAATAGGAGAAGTCATTGTCAGGATGCTCTGACAACACAGACCCTTGGCTGGCAGCACTGAGGGAACACAAGAAGTGACGTTCTGAATGCTGGTGCCGTGCTATGCTGACAGCCAGCAACCCTGACTTGGTTCAAACGGCTCGTGTAAGATAGCTTCCATGTGTCATTGCAGGCCACACAAATGAAATCTGGTCTGACAAAGCTAAGTGAAGGACACATTCTGCTTTAAATGAGTTTAGAGAAGTTTAGAAGTTCTTCAGAAAGTGTTAATGCGTGTGTTTGGGTTTTTTAGGAACAAGCACAAGCCATTTGCAAAGTGTTGTCTACAGCCTTTGATTCAGTTTTAATGTCGGAGAAGTCCTGATTTCCCTCAGCAGCAGTGTTTGTGTGGGAGGCACCAGGGCTCCTCGTGATACCACAGACAGGTTGGAGCCACACACAGTCCAAGGAAGGACTTACTGTGCAAAGAAGAGCCACACAACCTTGCACATGGTACTCTGGCATTCCCCAAACATTATTTGAAGATGCTATCTTCAGTGTCCAGGACAATACAGAATTTTATATGTAACACAATTTTTTTTTCCTAATCATGTTTTGTATATTAATGTCAGTATTGCAGAAATGTAAAATAAAACTGACACTTGCTTCTACCTTGTTGTCTGAGAAACAATTTGTTGATAGAGACTTTGATTCTGCTTAACCCAGATATTAAAACAAAACAAAAGCAAAGTGCTAAGAGGGAGTCCTTTGGTGCTCTAACCCTCTAATTTAATCTCAGGTGTGCCATCTACAGTTTTTCCGTTCAACTGAAGTCCACAAGATGTACATTTTTTCCTCAAGTGATACTTGTTTGTATTTGTCATTTTTATACATTAACAAGAACAGTATTGCATAAGCAATGCAAGGGGACAGAAGAGAAGCAGAAAAAATGATTTTAAAAGTAGTTTTATTTTTCCAGACATTTGACTGGTTAACAAGAGTAAAATTTATTAATCATGCTCTAATTATAAATCACTGCATCCAGGACATTGAAAATAAGAGTTGATTTTAGGTTATACAATATATACAGTTGCTCTGCAACTAAACAAAATAAAAACAACTGAATTGAATATTATACATCTCATAGCATTCTAAGCTGCATTTTAAGTGTCACTTGCTCCTTTTTAAACAGTTAACACAGCAACCTAATAGTCTGTTCATTAACAGGTTTTTTGAATCAGACTTGAAAAGTTGTATGAAATATGCCAAAGTGTTGGACTTAAAATTCTTAATTTTATATTATAAATAGGTATCTACAGGCTCTAGAATTTCATTTTTCTCTGCCAGAGGAGAAAACCTTTTGAGAAAAACAGAAAATCAAGGGATAAATTTTGCTTAGCTGCTCTTTATTGGTCCTTGGGATTTTATCTGCACTGTTAGTGCTACTAAGTTCTAGTCTACAAGTTTCCTGGTTTCTAAGTTACCAGTGAACAAAGTTGTGACATTTTACGCTGTTCCTCTTCTAGCAGAACTCAAGGGAGTTTGCATCATTTTTTAACTTTACGAATTGTTACATACACTATAAGATTCTGTGTTAAAAATACTGTACATTAGGAGCTCTGTGCAAAATAATATGCCCATTTACTCTAGACTCTATCAGGGATAGAAACATACAAAATAGTGTTGCAAACTGAACGTATCAGTAAGTGAATAAAACTGTAGTGCTAAACTATTACTCTATCATTTTACTGGGAACTTTGAAAATATGGACTAATTTGCTTCAACTTGCAATAAAAATATCTTGAAACATTCCAGTTTGTTCCCCATTTATACTGCAGCAACAGCATCTAGGAAGTTACACATCTACATGGCTGTACCCACACGCCCAAGAGGCATCAACCAACGGTACCATTCAGGAAGGGTGACAGGGTGAGATCAGTATTTCTCTTCCAGCACTTTTGCAACGTGGTTTTTCTCCGAATAAGCACAGATGGTGGTGGCAGCCTGTTTTCCATTCCTTCCAATATGAAATGGCCAATTTAAGCACCATTTGCCAGAAATTCAAAGTTCTCTTGATAAATCTAGAGATACAATGTTCACATAATGTGATCAAAGCCAATGTGACCTAGACATTGATTTTTCATATCCTATGCCTCAGTTGTTTCCTGTGGCATAAGCAAAACCTGGTACAATTTCACAATATACAAACATCAAAATGATGTCAGATCTGTATTGGCGTTTTATATTCCATCAACCAACTGGGAACTATCCATGGCCTAGCCTTTGTTCACGAATCAGTAAAACAAGTTTAACAACAGTGTAGCTACCATAAACATGGGTATACTATATAAATACAGAGTGAGTTGGCAAACGATCATTGTTTGCAAGGTAGTGGCACACAGATTTCATAAACCAGAACATAACGTAGTGATCTCATGAGGTGTCAGATATCTTATTGACCAAGGATAATTACCTAAGTGTTCCACGAAATATGTTCTCTCTGAGAACACACTGCTGGATGATTTGAAGAAAATTCAAGAATTTAAAAACATAGTCTAAATGCTATAATGAGACAAGTGTAAGAAATGCTCTGCAATCCATCATCATAGTTAAGTACATTTCAGGAAGTGCAGTTTTCAAATCCTTGAGTTAATGTAGTAACTCATTAGTATTGCCATAGTTTAGTTAACCAGCAGTAGTCACATTAAATGACCAAAACGGATGTAACATACATAAAGAACATTCAAAAAACAGGTTCTACACACGTGCAGCATAGAAAAATGAAACAGTCTCAAGCTCACAAAATTAGAACTAGAAAGTTCAACGACTAACACAGATTTCAGATAACTTTAAGCAAATATCTACATCCATTCTGAAAGAAAGAAGTTTTCTCCTGTGGTAAACTGAAATACTTTTTCACTTTTACCTGGCCAAAGAAACATGATTAAAACAATTTTTTCTGCAACTGTTGACATCCTTGATGACAGCCAGTATGGCAAGATACTGAATCAGTCCATTTCAGAACTACACAGCAGCTTGCATGTTTTGGTTCCAACACTTAAATGGTGTCGAGAATTGGATAAATTCACTACCCTGGTAGATGCACACACAATTTCTTTGACTGGGGAAGCAACACTGAACTGTTGTACTGTCATGTTACAAAAGGGAGACTAAAATTACAGTGATTGATAAGAACATGCATAATGTTGTGATATTCAGACATGGGGATTTTGATTGTTAAAGCTTTTCAGTTCACCTTGAAAAATACAGGAAGAGTTGTCTTTTTAAAAGTGTAAACTGCTTATGAGAAGTTTTCACGTAGAAAAAAGTTTTAAAAGTCCCAAAATCAGAACGATGGCAATAAAAAAGTAAGCTACAGTACCTAGGACTTGGGCAGTGCTCTGGCAAGGTGGCTGCAGATAGGTAGGTGAAATGAAATAGAACAAAACTTATTTCTGTGACCGCTGGAAATGAGAAATGTCTCCACTTATCAGTAGCAATCTAGTCAACAATAAAGTGCACAAATGATACAGGGAAAGCTCCTTTCCGGCTGGGATCTCCATCAATATGACCAATCTGAAAGAGTCCAGATATTTTTCAAGTTAAATCTCAAAATGACATTTCAGTATCACCAAAATGAATCAGTGACCTTCCTGCCTGTAGTACAACAAGCCTCCCACCAAATCTTTTCTGCAGTACTGCTACTTTTCTTCTGCCAATAGGAAAATTCCGTCCTACAGGGTCCATGTTTTTCAGCTGTAGGTTGGGTTTTTGTCAAATGCAGTTTTATCCAGTTCTTTGAATACAAAACCTCTTACTGCAGTACCACTGCTGCATAATTCCAGTGCAATCTGTAATGCCTGGCAGCCCATATTCGGCCTCTGTTAAGTTGCTTCTTTAACCACTGTGAGGCAAAAGGATGGATCAAGCTTCAACAGTTTCAGGTTTTACATGAATCTATTTGTGTTTATACAGCATTATTGTCAATTTAGATGCAACCTGAAACTCTGTTCTTCACTAGCTAACAGATTAAGGCAAGTGTTTTCATGCACAACAATTTTCCAAGATTTTGCTTTAGCCAATGAGACTCTGGAATGTAAATAGTTGAGATGGTTTCCCAGCTCAAACAGACTCAGTCCTAGTCATCTGAAGACTAAGGACAATACAAAGATCTCCTCTGAATCCCACTACACAGCACCTGTAATAGCTGACACTCCACCAAAAATTTTCTGGATCATCCAGACCATGTCCCCAGTGTATTGTGAACCCTACTAATCAGATTTCTTTTTTTTCCCTGAATGAGAAAAGCTAAAAGCTTGTCTGAAGTCTGACTTTTGAAATTTC
Organism: Eulacestoma nigropectus; assembly: GCA_013397775.1. Lineage (NCBI taxonomy): Eukaryota > Metazoa > Chordata > Aves > Passeriformes > Eulacestoma > Eulacestoma nigropectus. The sequence continues at coordinate 2,971,336 of VZTE01001600.1, read as the reverse complement.
ATCTCAGGTTTCCATGAGATTAAACTTTTCTTGTTATTTGGAAACCCAGCAGGGGATCTTCTGAAGTGAGTGTCAGCCTCTAAGATTTAATTTCTTTCTTTCAAAGTGTGTTGACAGAAAATGCAAAATACTCACCCACCACTCCTGATCTTCTTCACCATCAACTACAATAATATCTCCCTCTGAAAAAGTCAGCTCATCTGGGTTATCTGCTACACAGTTGTAAATTGCTTTTACTCTCTTGGGTTTAGTTTTTGACTGAAATGAAATAAAAAAAACCCTGAATGTAAATAATATAGCACAGAATAGACAGAGTAGACTTGGAGTTATCTAAAGAAAGTTTCAGAACTGCTTCCAACTGCTATTTTTCATAGGTTAGTTCAGCTACATCTTATGCTGGGTGCTCACGCTTCAGGCTGAATTTGGCACCACCCAAAGCTTTTTGGAACCACAGTGCCAATAACATAGCCCATGTTTCCCTTAGAAGTTTTCCATTTTGGCTCACCCAAACCTGTCTTCAGAGCTCTACATCACTGCAGTGTGAATGATTTTACTCAGAAGATGGGGTGATCAAGTTCTATGGAAATGTGGAAATGCAGCAGCATTATCAGAGGGAGGCCCCAGCCACCTGCCAATATGCTCCTTCTTAATTTGCTAAACCCATTTCAATAGTGTACAAACCCACCAAAACTTCCTCTGCCTCCCAGCAGTGCTCTGAGGACTGTCAGCCACAGGAGTCTTTTAGCAGCTCCTTCAAAGGGATAGTAAGGAGTTGCAATATTCCAGTATGGCAGTGGGGACTCAGTCCTAGCCATGTTCTGTGCAAAGTGATACCTAAATTGTTTCGCTTTGGTTTCACAGAATCCACCGTCCTCATCTCACACTTTTTCCAGTGCAAACCAGTCTGCTGCTGCATTTCTTTTCAGCCTCATTTTCTGTTGCAGACCCACAATAATGCTGCCTACACATTGTTTCCATGCAAAACAACCCAGAACAAGTGAGGAGGCCCAAGACCTGGAGGCAGAGTGTAAAGCTTTCCACCACGAGTTCACCCTTTTCCCAGCCATAGGGAGCAAAAATCACTCCTTTCTACCCTAACATGTCAGAGCAGAGGTGTAAGTGCCACTGAGGTCTGAGATGGCTGTTAATGCAGTGGCTGTCTGGGACAGAAGCTCTACATAGCAAAAGGAAAAGATGGCCTCATCACCATTTTGGGGTCCCCCAGTGACTGGTACCAGTCTCTAGATAGGTCAGCCATGGAGCAGGAAGCTTGTAAAGGGACAAGAGAGTCCATTTACAACTCTCCTTTTCTCCATCAGCAAAATGCTCTGCTGAGGACAGTACTGCCCAACAGTCTCTTCCTGTGCCGTTTTGTTAGAGCTGAGAACCATGCAGAGAAAAAAGAGAATGTGGATGGGGAAGGATGGAGGCAGCATGATTGTTATATTCCTCTAGAAGCATCCATTTGCATTCTAGTATAAATTCTATATAAATTCTAATATAAATAAAGCTCTGGCCTGCCTAGGGCAGGCACACCCTGAAGCTCTTTCACCCCTGTGAGCTGCCAGCCAGGCACAGCAGCACAACAGTTTTTCCAGACGCTCCCTCTCAGACAAATGACAGTCTGAACCACAACCACCTTTTAAATTAAAAGGAAAAAGCTTCACATCAGTACAACAGTGATATAATTACTAACTTCAAAGTGCAGTAATTACAGGTATTTCTTGTTCTTTAGAAGGCAAAGAAATTAACATAGATCTCATTCCCAGAGGAATAAAATCTTCTAGGGAAGTTTCTCATGTATCTACAATATGGTTTCAAAAATCTAAATATCACACTGGGGGAAAAAAAAGAAAACAAAAGATCAATCAGGAATTTCCACCTGATAAACAGGCTATTGGGTAAATGCACTGTGTAGGAGATAAGCCACTGGCTAAATGTGCATGTACAACTAGACTCATCTTTTCTGTACTCGAGCATTTCTGCAATCATTTTCTAAATCTGGGCTGGCCTCTGGATTGCCTGGCAGGGTAAAGGCTTAGCAAAAAAGCGAGGAGTATAAGGCTAAATGGAGCAATTTAGCCAAAGAACTTTAGCTAGACTGAACTAGCTAAAGCTCTTTAGCTGAGGGGCCCTTGACTAAATCTCAGCTAAGAGGCTTTAGCTAGATGATTTAGCTAAAGCACTTTACCTAGCACACACTCCTGAGCCAGGTGTTCCCTTACTTCTCTGTCCTACGATAGAAGAAAATCACCCAGCTGATTTGCTCAGTCACAGAATTCACCTTACTGAAGCCCTAGAGACAGCTGGGGTGTCAGATATGTTCTTCATATTATGTGCAATTAATACCACATTTTGAAGACACTGACCCCAGAACTAGCCAGGACAGCCCATTCCTTCATAGCTAAATCAATTGGTCCTATAAAATTTTTAAAAAAGGAGAGAACAACATAGAGAAACTACAATTTATACAGAAAGTCAGGTAGGGAGCTGTTTCAGATGTGCTGAAAGGATGTAACTGGTGCTCACATTTGAATCCCAGCATACACAACAGAAATTAAGATCAGAGTCCAACAGCTTCACAGAGTAAATATGACAACATAAGCAATTTACACTACTTAGACCGTTTAATTTTGCTGTGGCCTAAAACACGACAGCTATTATAATGCAAGATGGACAGTAACTTGGTTGAACAAGAGTGGGGGAGGCAAGAAACCAGAAAATTTTATATTCCCAACTAATGCAAGATGATGTTTCGGAGCCTTCTCAGCATTATCAGATGAGAAACAGCTAGTAGGGGCTCTGTGAGCTCAAGACCAGTGTGCAAGGCTATGCACACAAGCACACTGAATCCTGTCCTAGAGGGCTCCTATTTCAGTGGACATGGGTAAGGAAAAATGGATGAAGGGAGAGAGACAAAGGACTGAAGAAAGCAGGTCTTTTCATTACAAGCCATTAATAAGACCATTGCAGAGCCAGGAACAGCATGTCTCCTACCTCTCTTTATTATTTACCACTGAACCACACTCCTACACAGAATGTATGAAGCAGCCCTGACCTAGTCACACAGCATCTTGGAAAGTACGGGCTCTCCACATTGAGATTTGCTTCCTGCAGAGATACACTGCCATGATCAAGGATATGGATCTTTTATATCTATCACACAAGAATGCAACATAAAATTGAAGCAAGGACCAAAGACCAAGCTAACTACACATACTGTACAGCTCTACTGACATCTGCAAATACATCCCTTTACCTACACCAGTAGAAGATTACAGGTACTGACACTAGTATGTGTTACCATTCATGGTCCTAGATTAAAAATAATAAGTAAAGAGTATAAAAAGGCCACTCAATTGGATCAAGAGTCCATCTAAATCCAGTATCTCTTTCCTAACAGTCGATATAAGGCTGGGGGAGGGTGGAGAAGAAAAATATAGAATTAACCACCTTCTGTTGGGTATATGCTTACCAAGAGATTTTTTTCCTGTCACCAGGTGAATGCTGAGAACCAAGAGCACAAAGAATCAGTTTCTTTTGTTTTGAGCTTGACTCCTGCTAGTCTTGTCTGAAGTCACTTCACCTACCTACGTGAACAACTGCCAGTATATCTGTGTCCATTATAAAAGCACAACAGTTCCCTTATTACTTACTTCACTGAAGACTGAGAATGAAGCCACATGTTACTTACAAGTAATTCACCAAGCTCACCTACAGGTCACTAACTCATAAAGCTTATCTATCTTCAGTAAGTCAAACCATACATTCTGTGGATTGTGTTGGTCACATTTGGACATGAGCAAAGAATCCAGCTGGTTTGGTTTGCTTTTTTAAATCTAACATCACATACTCTCCTATAAGAAATTCAAGAAAAACAAAGTTTTCATAACTATTTAGTACAAGTCACACATGTACTTAAACACAGGATACAGGCCTTGTGTATTTCATGGCTCTCACACTTTCTCCATAGCAGGACACACTATCACTTCTACAGCGTGTTTAATAGAATGCAGAAGATTAATAAAATCAAATGCCAAATTTTGTGCTTACTATTTGTGATTTCCTTGGCATTGGTGCTGGTGGCTGGATTTGTGCCAAAGTATTTGCCGTAGAAGCAGTCTGTGTTCCTGCAATGTCGCATACAGAAGATGACTCTCCTGCTAAGGGAAGTAAACCAAGTAAGTATTAGGCATGCTTTCAAAAAAAGTAAGAGTGATGGTATCAGTGAAACCAAACTAATTATGCTTAAAAGGATACAAATAATTTTATATCCCATGAGTATTTAATTTTTACTGGTTCTTTCTAAACAACTGAACAGAATTTTTCTATCCTTTCCTTACCAAAAAAGCCACTTTTCTCAAAGAAAACTACGTAAGACCTTTAACACTGCAGATAGGCTAAGAGAGATAAAGCAGATGAGAACAGAACCAAATATCCTATTCCCCCATTTCTTCACTACAGACTGTGTGCTGTTAGAACCTTTCTTTCATAGTAAAGATCATCATTATCAAGGTGCTGTATCTTCACAGGAGACTCCTGACACAGATGGCAGATAGCCATTAGCAAATCCCCCTGGGATATGTCAAGAGGAAACAAAAAAGAATCACAGTAAGAACAAATGAGTATAAAATATGCAGTAGAAGGGGAAACCAAGTACGAGGAATTCCACTACAACCACCACAGAATATGCACAAACTTTACTGTAGAAATTTTAGGGAGATTACATTATTGTCATGTCCCAAAGTAGTAGTTACTTTGAACAACAAAAAACACAAAATGAGTAATGAACTCTGAATAATGAACTCTATTAACATGAAAAGAGCAATATCAATTTGCAATTTAATTAAAAGTGACACTATATAAGCTCTGGATTTTTAAGCCAGAAACACATTTTTCTATTCTAAAATGTGTGTCTAACACCTTGTTTATGACATACGCAAACAGGGCAAGCAAAAATTTTCAAACCCCCTTTGTTTGAGTGGGTTTTAAGCTGAGGTTAGAAAAACTAAAGCTTAACTGGAATTGAATCTGGCAAGGAATGTCAACAACAAGTAGGGCTTCAATAAATCCATAGCTAACAAAAGGAAAATTAGAGAATATGTGGACCCATTGTTGAACAAGATGTGATTCTGGCTACACAGTACATGGAAAAGGCTGAGTTACTGAATGCCTTAGTTACTTCTTTGCCTTAGCCTTTACTAGCAGGACAGGTCTTCAGGAATCCTGCTCCCAGACATCAGGGGAGAACCTAGAGCAATGAAGTGCAAAGTCCTGTACCTGGGGATGAACAGGCCATGCACCAATATATGTTGGTGGCCACCTGGCTGAAAAGCAGGACCAGAGGCAGCGGGCACAAACTGAAACACAGGAGCCTCTGTCTGAACACCAGGAAACACTTTGTTACTGTGAGGGTGACCCAGCACTGGCACAGGTTGCCCAGAGAGGTTGTGGAGTCTCCATCCTTAGAGGCACACCAAAGCCCTCTGGGCACAGTCCTGGGAGATCCACTCTTGTTGTCCCCTACTTGAGGAGAGGGGTTAGACCCAATGACCCGCAGAGGTCTCTCCCAACATCAACCATTCTGCGATTCTGTTTATTACATGGCCCCATTATTGACTATTTGGCCCATAGCTCTGTTCATGCTAAAGAACTTGAGGCAGCAGGGCCTACACAATCACAAAGAGAAAGAAGAATAATGTTGGTACTGATTATACTTAAATGTGTAAGGTAAATAAACAAATTAAAGAAAACCTCAACAAACACATTCTCCCTGTGATTGTCATAATGATAGCTTAATTACAATAAAATAAATCTCTAAACCACAATTACCAGGTTGTTGTAGAGACCCAAGTCCTCTGGTCTGCCCTTTGTTAGTTAAGCCAGATGATTTTTCAGTCCTGTGCGGAAAGTGAGAAATTGATCCATTTCAGAAACAAACAAGAACTCAAAAAGCAACAATACACAGTACTTTAAAAATTATAGAAGTCTTGGCATGTCTTCAGTATATTCTGGTGACAGCTTTTTTGCTTTTAAAACACTACTTTTCTTCTGTATTTTTGATTAAGCCAACTGAAAGTTGCACTTAATTTTTAAAAAGGCAGACAAATAATACCGCTTTGATTATTGCAATTTGTGTCTTCTCCTGAGTTTTGAAGTCCCTTTCACTGTTATTTTATTATTTTTCTTAAAATTATGTATCCATATTAGTCTGTGCATTTATAGCAAGCTTCAACAAGTTGTGTCTACCTTTTAGGTAGTATGATAACATGCAATAAAAGGGCTGGAAAGGAGCCTACAGGTCAAAAGTTGCTTTCATCTTTCAGTCCTAATTTCCAATTGAAACCTTATTTGTTCCGAAATTTTCTCAAAGGTTCTATTTTCTAGACTTCTCATTACCTTATTGATCTGCCCTGGTTCCCACCTCAGTATTTCATTTTACTGCAATGCCTCAACCTGAATACAGCTGTCCTGCTGAGGCACCATTGATGTTGAGTCAGTTGGGAGAATCAATTCCTATCATTTGCAGGCTATGGTAAAACAATACTATTTCTCTTTAACTTTTCCACAACAGCACTAGGTCGTCTGCCTTACTTACTGTGTCCTTACAGATCCTTCTTCTAAGGACTTTTGCTTACCCATACTCTGCTGTTCTCCATGCTTCAATCCTGTAGTTGCTTGTTCTTAGTTACAAAGGGTTGCTTACTGAATGACACCCTTCTTTTCCCTTGACTACTACTCCAGTTTTTCAAGGCTGCTTTGGATATGATCCTGTTTGCCAGTGCATTTGTCCCTCCTAACTTAGTTTTCTGCAAATTTAAAAATTATTTTTTCTTTTCCAGTTCTCACTGCTTCTGCCACAAATGAAAAGATTGAATGGAACAGAATGCATACAAGGCATGTGAACAATAAATGGCACAATCAGGCATTGGATCCCATTATCTCCTATTTGTTACTAGATGAGAATTAGGAATTGAATATTTTTTGTGGTTCCTTATTTCCATCATAGCTAAGCGTTCTGGAGATATTCTGCAAGTCATATAACCTTAAATCACCAGGCTGTATTGTTTTTCCTGTAGGAATCCTTGTCATCTGCTTCCTTAGCATCTGCCTTCTGTTCATTCCCACACACTAGAACACATCATTGGCAAAAGCATGCATGCTTTATTGATGACTTGCATGTTATATCGTAAAATCGGTAAGTTTCTAAAAATAATGAAGTATATTAAATACTAAAATGACATCAGTTACCCAGGAACAGGCTTTCTCTGAGAGATTCTGCTAGGAGGTTGTGGGGGCAGTGGTGGTGGGGTTGGCTTGGTTTGTGGAGGAGCTGGCTGCTGTTTCGATTGCTGGTTCAAAGCTTCTATAATGCTGGCTGTCTTTGCCACTGGAGGTGGTGGTGCTGGAGAAAGTACATCTATAGAGGAAAGTTAGACAGCAACATGGAATAAATTTCTATTTACCATTTTGTTTCTTGGGTTCTCATTACAGGTTCCCCTGTCACAGGACTTATCCTCACTTAAGAAAAATGCTTTACTACATGTAATGGAAGGAGGACCTCTTTGGAAAGCAGTTTACCTTTTGTTTCACCTAGTCAAAGTTGGAGAGCTCACAAGCACTTAAATTTATTCAAGCTTTAAAGTGCAAGCAAAGAAAATTCTTACCAAAGTCAGTCATATTCTTGAAAACAACAGATCACAATATATTTTTAAAAGTGCTAATATTATTTGCTCCATCAAGGTCTTCAGTCTGTGTTTTATGGAAAAGTAACTGAGTAATATCTGGCAAATCTTATTTAGAGGAACATCTTTTCTTAAAATCCTGTTGTGATTAACAACTAACAGCAGACGAGGTTTAGCAATTAATTAAAATTGCTATTGAATTCTTGAATTCACCACAACAGCAGCTGGCAGTGCATTAAAACATCCTTTTGTATTCCAACGGTCTGCAAGAATCAAGCATAATGTGGAGACATGGCCCCAGGCTTACATGTAACACTCACCTTTACCACTACTGAGAAATGCAGCACTAAAACTATATATATATATATATATATATAAGATGACGAGCCCTTTAGCTCTAGTAATAGATGGTGTTTCCAGCTGACCCTGCACTACACCATACCTCCTCAATGGAGCATCAGAGAAGACAGTTTGTTACTGGATGGGAACGATAGGCCAAAGCTACAGTCACCAAAAGAGGAAATATGAGTTGTGGAAATGAAAAAATAAGCCAATTATGATTAGTAGAAGGGAAAACAGGGGAAAGTGGAAACATACTTGTAGATGTTACACGCAATGGCGGCACAGGGGGATGAATAGCTGGTGGATCTGATGAAGACCTCTGCCTGCTTATACTTTCCACTCCTAAAGAATTTGTCTTCCACACTGCATTAGATGAAGAAATTGTCTGAATACCACTGCCAAGAACTGAAGGCTGAACTAAAAAGAGAGGAAAATACTGCATTATTATTATTGCTTACCCTAAGCACAAAGTGTTAATATTCACACCCGTGCTTTCAGAAATGCTGTGGCTAGACCACTATATTCAGCAACACTATATTCAAGGACTATATTCACTCCATCCTGATGGAATGCCAGAGCAGAAATCAGTCTGGTGTTAAAAATACACAGCAAGACTTCACCCAGAAACTTCTAACACTTTACCTAAGCAAAATTTGTTTCCCGTCATTACTTTAAAATATGCCAATACTTGAAAAAGCACAGACTTCTCAGTAAGAAGATGGAAGGTAAGTCTTGCTACCTTCTTTAATCCCTGACTGATAACTGTAATTTTCTCAGGTACTGCAAGAAAAGGACCTCACTCTTCCACAAGCATGAGCACACATTGCTGACTCAAAGTGAAACATCTGTTTTGACTTAGAAACAACATAAAACGGTAAATCTGAATTTCACTCAAGCAAGAAGCTATAATAACTAGTCATGAAACAGTCACAAAGTACTTCTTCAGAGCCTCTTAAATGACTTCATTCTGAAGAGCTGCCTCCTCATTTCATAAAAACACTCTCCAGGTTTTCTTCATAAAGCCAGTATTTTGCACATATTATGCCATTTCTCCCTACTCAGCACATAAGCATCATATTAAGAAAAGATGAAACAGAGTAAGGTATGAACAAATATTAGGTTGCAGGGAAAAGCATAAAAGGTTCAGAAGACTTGGAAAACAGCCTAAAGCTATGTGGATAAAGGAGTAATAATACACCATAAGCATAACATTAACAACATCAGCAATCGACAAGAAGCTACGGTCAATGATACTACTATAGCTCTTAACTAAGTATATAAATTAATAGGCTAATACATTGCTAGAGTAAAGAATATGAGCTAATAATCTCAGGCAGGCAGCATGTCTTCATGGCATGAGTTGTATTACAGCAATACCAAGAAGTTTGGGGTTGGGAATGAAATTAAAATCACACTTTTTGGAATGTGTCATTTAATTGAGGACAAACTGTGAGTAAGGCAGTATGATTGGCCATGATTAAAATAATATCAAAGGGTAAAACAGTCTTTTTAACTATTCAATTGTATTACTAATTCAGAGATAGAATCCAACAGTTGAAAAACCAGGCAAGCTCCTTGTGTCAGTTTTCCTGCTCGGTGGGGAAAACATTACTTTCCATCAAGTAAAAAAATGTTGTCTAGATACTAAGCTTAGAGTTCATGTGAAATGTTAGATTAAAGTAATTCCACCTTGGTTAAGTCTTACATGCTACTAAACTTCCCCCAGTCCCATCCTACCCTTTCCGAGTAACCCAAACCCATGCTTTTCAGTTTTTCTGCCCCTTTCATGCAGCCATTCCCTAACTGACTTTTCTTATTACACAGAAGATCAGTTTGCCATCTCAAGCACAATCACTGGTGTGTGGAATCCTGCATTCTGACCTCTGCACAGTGCTCCCAAAGGCAGAAGCCACCCATGTGTGCCTAGAACATTTCCTGATCATATCTCATCTTATAGAGTCTGAATTACAGCACCATAGAAAACCATATGTTTAACAGTAACTTTTCTTTAATTGAATTGAATACATAAATTTAGCCTCCATGAAAGATGGTGGATTAATAAAAGTATTAAAACAAGGAAACACATCGAATATGACCTGTACAAAGAGAACCTGTACAGATTTCTCTATGCTTCTTTACTATGATGCAAACACATTACATAGGAAGATAAGAATGAAGTTCACAGCACCAGCCTTAACGATAGATTTTGCAGGCACACAACCCTCTGAATCAGGATGAGACACGTACTTTCACACTGCTCTAATGATCTGGGACAACCAGTAACTGGCAGCTATATTTTCAGTCAGCTATCAGGTCTCTAAAATCATCCAGTTCTCCACATCATGACACTTACACTTTTATTTCAACAACCCTGAAGCATGTATTTATTTAGAGAAGAATTTGCAAGGTTAAAATCTCATGTTCTGCATACACTCTTAATTCTCTGAGGTCTTAAACAAATTTTCACAGCAGACAAATGCTACTGACATTTAATCTTTACACTGAACTCTGATAGTATCTTCAAGAAACAGAAGTATAAAAAGATTGAATATAACAAAAACAATTGATGACCTACATTGACTGCAGCCCTCCTTTTAACAAATAGTTTAACTCTGGTGAGGTTATCTAGGTATTGTTTTCCCAAACACTATTTTGTACTGTCTTGCAGGTATACCAAAAATGAAACTCAGAACAAGTTATGTAGATTCACTTCAAGGATACAAAATGAGGTCATCAATAACTGTTCCAATACCTACCTGTGCAAAATAACTGTAAGAGAATACCTAAAAATTAAATTATTTTTATAAAGAGTTATGATCCAATTCTTCTAATATACGACAATATTTTCTAGTACCTTTGCCAATATTCCGTGGAGGTAGAGGAGGTGCACTACTTGTAACAGGTACTGCAGGCTGAATGGGAGGTGGGCTGCCACTAAGTATTGCTCCATATGTTTCATTCTGTAATATACTTGGCATAAATCCTCTTTGCTTGTCCTTAGCAATGTTCGCTGCATCTCTTGCCAAGGATGCTACATTAGGCTGAAGTTGGTTTGATCCAAGCTGGTAGAAGCTGACAGGCCTGTCCTCTCTCCTGTTGGGACTGGGTTGCTTAAACACAATAACAGAAGTACTCATTGATACCACATTAGTTGTACTCATTTTATTTATTAATTGATAGAAAGTTATTAGCTTCTAGAAAGAAAAAATGGCTTTTAAAATGCATTTTTGTTGCTGTTAATACATAACCCAAACCCTACATTCTGCCTTCTTCAAGACATAGTAACTATCCACACTAACAACAACAAAAAAAGATTAAAGGTGAATTGCACTTCAAACAGTTAATATATTCTCATTTCTTCTGCAGTACACTGCTACAGGATAATACTGTACCCCTATATACATAAGACTACACTTCTAAAGATAACCAATATAGATTTTCACATTGGATCAAGTAAAGTTTCCCTGCATCAAAATACCCAGCAGTATTTTCAAAATTAAATAAACAACTGAAGGTCCTAAGCCTCATCTGAATTTCAGCAGAGCTAAATCCCAAATGGATGATCATGACCTCAAAATCCAGACACAATTTCATCCAAGTATTTTACCTTTAGCTCAGCCTACAACAAATGAGTAGCTAAAACTTCTCATTAATTCTTTTTAGCTCGCTAGTATCACTGGATAAGTTTGGGAGATTACTTCAATTGGCAGCTGGGATGGAACATAGCTCATCCCACTCACATTATCGAATGATATCTAATTAGCTGTCTTTGAGATTTACAGCAATCATCTGCACTTAGCATTATTCTTTCTGTTTCAACAGCACGCATAGTCATTACTGTTATCAAATGATAATTAAAATAGCTGGAGTTACAAATTCCTGTGGCTAGTACAGGGATGAGCTTTAACAATCCACAGCCCAGAGGGCATAAATATACCTTCAGAAATAGTGCTAGATAAACATGCCATACTGACATACTGTCTGTATGAAATTAAAACAACCATTTATAGTAATAGCATTTAGTCAGAATAAAGATTTTCATCAACAGTATCACTAACAAGCAATTGATTTTCCTCTGAATATATTCAATGCTTACTTCTGGATTGATCATGTAGGGCCTTTAGATGTGTTACAGCACAGCATTATAGTTCCAAGATTTATCACAGTGTTGTACATGATAGTCCCTACCCTTAGTTTGGCTTAGCAGCCTTCACTCCTCACTGGCTGACACTCTCCGTTCCCTGACCTCTCCCCTGTCTTAGTTCTGGGACTTGTTTCAGCCCACACTTCCTTCTGCTTTCTAAACCAGCAGAAAATTCCTTTTCATGTTTATGATTCAGCGTTTGACTGGCTCACCAAACTGAAGCAGTTCACTACAGGGACAAGCGTGTGCCAGAGTGGAGGCAAAAGCTGAGGCAGGACCAGGCAGCCAGGGTGTACAACAACAGCAGAAACCACTTGAATTCTCTTAACCTTTTAGGTTAGACTCTCTTCTATATGAAATATTCTGGACTAAAAGAACTTAAATTTCAGACATGACCTTTTCTGACATAGATTACAAAATCTGTTCAATTGTCTTACCAGCAAGACAAACCTATTAGCTTGACATTTATAAACAAAACTCTGATATGATCCTAAGCAACAATTCACCCGTGGAAACAATTTAGTCACAGACACTAGTCTGTGATTAATAGTCTTTAATCTCCTTTCAAAAGTCCCTGCAGTATAAACTTATTAACAGTGGGCAGCGAAGTAGGAGCTTCATTACTTTAGCCACACTGCTGAGTAGGAGATACCTTCCCACGTGAGATGGAGCTCAGGGGGGACTAGTCAAAAAAAGAACACTCAAATGCAGAAGGCAACTGGCAACAATGAAAAAAGTGAAGGAAAAGAACAGATCAAAAACCAAGTTTAGAGCATGCCAGAAAGGGATTTCGACTTGCAAATTACCGAACCTTTTACAGCTGGAAAAATGAGACCTCTAAAGGTTTCAATTTGTTTTATCAAAATGATCATTACTATTGCTATTATCTGGAGGGCGATAAAATATATAGGAACATATAAATACGGGGATAGAGTATGAAAGCTCATGCAGGAGAACTGGATCTAGCAGCTCATGGATTGCAGATTCTCCCACAGATACTGAAATTTTAAGGAAAAATCTTAAGAAGATTCTCAGAAGGTAGAAATTGTGCTATGAAAAGGATGGCCTGTGACACCTTTTGTTGCTAACTAGGTCAAGTTAAGCACCAGAGGCAACAGCTATCTTGGACTAGAGACAGGACATGGGGAAAAGAATCCTATGCATACACAGTATTGTAAAAATGGTATTTCACAACAGAGGAATTATTGATGTCAAAATTAGTCTCCAAAACATTTACGCCAATTTAATGGTCTGATGACCTAACAATTTTTAAGACATTCTCTGAAGGTAACTGAAATGAACCTGTGACTGTCAGGTTTTAACATTTTTGAAACAAAGAAAAACCCAACACATAAGACTTGGTTTTACATTATTAATTTAGTGTTAGCAATTCATGCCCTAGCTGAGATGGGGGATTTTGCAAGAGAAGTATTAAAATGCTAAAGCTTGTAGAAAGAAAAAGTCAAATTTCATTATCCAGAGGAGAAAGGGGGTTTTGTTAGCTACTTTCAAAAAATGTTGTGCTAATATCTGAAGACTAATATAAGGCCTATTGTGTATTCCTTGTACTTTATAAGGAAACCAGAAAAGGCATAAGCAATTATAACATCACACACACAAAAAGAACAAAAACCTGTTCAATACTTACTCCAATACTTCAAATTACAAAAGCTTCAGGATGTCATTAGTATTTTGAAGCCTGTATATAATTTCAAATTACTTGTCCCCTAGAAATCCATGCCATTTTTAGGTGTCAAAACATCGTAGTTTGTTACCTGTGTGTTTAGGTGCTTAAATACTTTTTCAAGTTGGGCCCTAAACTGGGAAATTAAATTTTGAAAATGCAATGAAGTTCCTGTGCTATTGGAATGTTTTGTAATATGACCATCGTTCAAGCCATCTGGACATGGTCCTGGGCAACTGGCTCCACGTTATCCTGCTAAAGCAGGGAGGTTAGACTTCCAACCTCAAACATTCTGTGATCCTGGACCTAAAAGTACCACAACTCCACTAAAAATTTCAGGTACGAAAAGCACGAAAACCAAAATTATTTTATATGTGAAGATTCCGAATTAAGACCCTACCCTACATCCTGCTAAACGGATGTAGCTTATTTAATGCACAGGTTCAGCTGAAGACAAAACAACACATAAACTGTTCTAAATTTAAAGCCATTGACGGGAAATGTTTCACAAACATGAGGAGATAGTCTGAGGTGCTTTCCTTTGTAAAGGCAATTTTCCCAGTTCATGTTGGATCTGCTTCATGATCAGAAGATCTAAATATTTCTGATGTATTGAAACCAACTATTCACTCCATTGAAAGGAAGATATAACACATGGCTAATTATAATTTGGCACCACATGGTCATGTTTTAAGAGGAAAAAGAAGACTAACTATAATTTCAGAAACAAAAATTCAAGCTCCTGCATTTTACTACAGAACTTTATTTCACAGTATGCTTTTTTCCTATAGTAAAAAGCAAAGTTATTGAAATAATTATGAACTTACACATATATGTGTACAGAAAAATAATGTTGACACAAACCTGCAGCTTTTCATCCACATCATCATCACTTTCATCCAGATCTTCATGAAGTAACCGCCATTCATATTCTACATGAACATGAGAATTAAATCTTCCAGACAGTGCTTGAGTAAGCTGAGAAAAAAAAAAAAAGATGACTGTTGACACTTACGTTATGTGCAGTACATATTTTAAAATAATATATTTAAAACCAAACAAAGTCCACATACAGGAAGAATCTTGCTTTCAGCAATCTGGAAAGTTACTGCACTGAAGTAAGTTTAAAGAATTAAGCTGTGTTACCAAATACAACAGAAATAAATCAAAAGTAACTAGAGATTTCATCAAACATTGCAGATAATTTTCCATTTTCTGACAAGAAGCACCACATTGTATTTGCTTTGATTTAGAAATTGCAATTCAAAGAAATTAAAACTGCAATGGCCGTTTTCTTGAATCAGAGTCACTTACTGAGAAGCCTTGACCCCCCCTAATATGACAGGGCATCCACAACTTCTCTGGGCAACAAGATAATGGCCTTCGTCCATGGCCTTCACCCATAAAAAGTATTTTAGTAATTAGATTTCAAGGAGATGTCAGACATTTAGATTCATAGAATCATTCAGGTTTGAAAAGACCTTTAAGATCATTAAGTCCAGACAAGAACCCAACAACACCACATTCATCACTAAACCATAGACCTAAGTGCCACATCTACACCACTTCTAAATACCTTCAGGGAAGGTGACTCAACCAGTCCCTCGGACAGCCTGTTCCAGTGCTTGACAACCCTTTCCAGAAGAAATTTTTCCTACTATCCAATCAAAGTATCCTCTGGTGCAACTAGAGGCCATATCTGCTTATCCTGTTGGTTGTTACCTGGGAGAAGGGACAGATGCCCATCTGCCTACAGCCTCCTTCCAGGGAGTTGTAGAGACTGATAAGGTCACCCCTGAGCTTCCTTTTCAACAACCTAAAGAAACCCAGCTCCCTCAGCCACTCCTTGTAAGATTTGTGCTCCAGATCCTTCACCAGCTCTGCTGCCCTTTGCTGGACTCACTCCAGCCCCTCAAAGCCTATTTTGTACTGAAGGGCCCAGAACTGAACACGGGACTCGAGGTGCAGCCTCACCAATGCCAAGTGCAGAGAGAAAATCACTGCCTTGGTCCTGATGGCCACTCTATTGTTGATACAGGCCAGGATGCCATTGGCCTTCTCGGCCACCTGGGCACACACTGGCTCATGTTCAGCCAGCTCTTGACCAGCATCCCGAGGTCCTTTTCCACGAGGCAGCTTTCCAGCCACTCTGTCCCCAGCCTGTAGCACTGCAGAGGGTTGTTGTGACCCAGTGTTGGACATGGGACTTGGCCTTGTTGAACCTCTTACCGCTGGCCTCAGCCCATTGATCCAGCCCATCCACATCACTCAGCAGAGCCTTTTTACCCTCCAGCAGATCAACACTCCGACCCAACTTAGTGTCATCCGAAAATCTATTGAGGGAATCTTACTTGTGCATCTGTGACTAATATCTCAATAGAATCACCCCCTGGCCTCAAAAATTTTAGCATTTCTGATGCATCTGAAGAAAAATACAGTTTTCTTCTTAAAAGCAGGTAACTTTTTCTAAGCATATAATTATTTCTAAGGGTATTAGAAATATAACTATTTCTAGTACACCACTACTGCATCTGGAATATATTCACTGAATATTCAGCTGCAAACTGTTAAGTGATCAGACATGAAATGCACACACAGAATGACATGATACTCACCAACTCTTCACAGTGAGTATGTTTTAAACGTTTAGCTATATCAAGTGGCGTCTCTCCTGCTTCATTTGCTATATTACAGCAAAAAAAGAAATGTATGATGAGAGGTGTCACTACTAACACGTCCATTACTGAACACAAACCTGCAGATACATAGTGAAGTACTAGACCAACACACTCAAAAACTCATCTCTTTCTTTCATAGGTAGATCCAACTCACATCAACCCTCTGAATATGACAAGCAGTAGCAATTCACCATGCCATATATATATGAATGATAGCCATGAAATGGCAGGATATAACTTGACAACAAAACAGCAATTAAAAATCTAAATCTGTTTAAAAATTAAGTGTAATATATTAAGTCAATTTTAAACTTGAAATAAACAGTGAATACTGATTCTTTAATAATGAAGATTATATTTACAGAATTATGATAAACAATGGAGGAGAAAATGCACTTATTCCAACTTCACTGTTTCTTACCTGAAGCAATGACAAATAGGAAATCAAAGTACACATTACCCTTTTACCTATTTCAATAGAAGCCTTCCCTCTCAGCAGCAGTTTGAGGCACTCAACGTTGTCTGTTAAACAGCAGTAATGCAGGGCTGTGCTACCTTTACAGGTTTGCTTATCTAGATTGCCACTATTGGAGTACAAGAAAGAAGAAACGTAATTAAACTTAAGTTTTCTACCCTAAATTAATAAACCACTCTCATTAGAAGATTTTCAAAGAATAAAATTACATTTGCAAATACAGCTTTAGTACCTAAGTATTTGTATTTATTTAGTATTTGTATGACTTGACACAAAAGCAATGCCAATATGTAGCTTTCCATACACTTACCTGTTCTGCACTAAAAAGTCAACTATATGAAGGGATGTTCTATCAACTGACCTAACAGCAAGGTGCAGTGCTGTTTCATCTTGCTCCTAAGAATAAAACGAAAAAAGACATTTGTTTCCTCTGAAGAAGCAGAAATTTTACTAAGACATTAATTAGATCAATTAAAACATGTAATTTCAAAATATTCAAACATGCTACCATTAAAACATCTGTGAAGACTTACTGTGTCCCTCTCATTCCTTTAAAGTAAATAAATAAATAAGTGGGTTGAAAACGAACAGGTTATTGAATCATTTAATGTTTAATGTTTTAATAAATTTAAAATACAATAGTATTTAGAAACAATTTTAGATTAAACTATTTAGTATCTTCTTTTGTTATTGTTAATTACATCAAGAAAAGGACATGCATTCAGAACAGTGTTTCAGAAGTTATTTCAAATATTCTTTAATTAATGAATGCATATTGCACTTACAACAATTTGTCTAATAAAATTTACAACACTTACATGGCCATTGGCTAGTGGAATTTTTTCTGTGAGATCCACGCCATCAGCATACACTTGAACTAATCCAAGAATGTCTCTTGATTTGACTGCTTCACAAAGAGCATGCAATTTAGCTGCATTGTCAGCATGCTTCTTCCTTGCATATTTTCTCTCAATATACTTGGCAGTAATGTAATCTTTTCTTGCATTCCTGAAATTGAATATGATTTACTTTTATAACTTTCAGCAGAAGATACACATTAGCATTTCCATAAATACATGCAAGTCATTTGAAATCATTCATTATTATAATTTTTCTTTTTAAATATCCATGTAGCCACGCAGTCTCATATTTCAAGTATGAAATGTAGTTACAGAAAATGAACCAAATATCCAATACAAAGACAGATCATTAATTTCTCCCTCCAAATTCTATGATGATATTGAGATCAAGACTACCCAGCTCTATGTACAGAAGATACATCAAAGCTTCATAATGCTGGTTTGTGTTGCCCTGCAGGTTTATGTTTACCTGACTCAGTACTCCTACACATGCTGGAAGTGGATGGAAGGCATGGGATTAAAA
>VZTE01001600.1:2910868-2952874 GCA_013397775.1 Eulacestoma nigropectus | reverse complement strand
GGGGAAGAAAGGAAAAAAAAAAAAAAAAAAAAAAAAAAAAAAAAAAAAATCTATCTTATACCTCTGCACAGACTATCCAGGCCTTGAATTTGAATTCACAGCAGTGAGTATGTTCTTTAAACTCTTCACCACAACTGTAACAGGGAGGATGTGTTGGAGCTTTTAGTGACATTTCTAAATTGAAATAAAAACTTAGGACACCTGACTCAGCAAGAGTTACCGCTTTTGCTGTTGATGCCTAGTAACACATCTACTCCTCTTCCCATCATAGCAAGACAGGAGCTTGCATGTCTCCCAAAGGCATAACTCCTTACCAGCTCTTGAGATGTACCTAACATTGCACAGAAGACATTTAACAAAGTCATACCTTATCATCTAGCTACTATGTAATGGGCAAGAAGTAAAAACCCCAATAAATAATAATAAATTGGATCAATGGATAACTCTTGGTCATAAAGCATTTGATAGTATTCAGGTTCTCACTTCAATATAATAGCCCCAAATTTGATAAGCGGAGTTATCAAACTAAATGATCTTTCTAAATACAAATTTTTAGAAGTGTTCTTGTTATATTGATTTAGAATATGGTAAAATTATCAGTAATTTTACTTATTAATATTAATACTCTACATTATTATTAATAGTGGTAGTCAAAAATAATCTAGACTGTCTTGTTTAACACTATTTTTGTCAGAATGCTGAAAGTCCACATAATGTAAAATCAGCTTCATCCAGGGCCAATTCTTCTGGGTTTGTTTCTGCATTGTTTACTAGCTCTTTTATGATGAGTAGTAAACAGCCAAGCAGGCAGCTGTCCTTGCTGTATCTCTGCCATCACTGTTCAGTGCTTTCGAGGAATTCAGTTAAATGTTCTGTCTTCATTCCACAGAGTTACAGACTTCAGTCCTAGGTGTAGTTTCTAAATGCTGTTCTGTATCTTTCAGGTAAATGTGCACCGTATTACAATTTCTATTTTGTTTTCAAATAGCACAAAATTAATTGCTTTGGTTTTAATCCCTGTCCTTGGATAGGGATTTAAAAGTTTAAAGTTCCCAGCAAGTCATGGTTAATTTGTTTCTGTCCCACAAACCAAGATTCAAAGAGTTGGTAAGATACTCCCTACTATTAGGGAAGGTAGAGTCAGATAAAACTCAATAAAACAGACATGCAAATCATCAGAAGAAAGGTTTACTCCTCGGCTATAAGACCATAAATAAGACATTACACATTTTCCATGGCCCACCAGTGCAAACCATAATGGCAAAGCCCCTCAGCAATATTAAATTAAATGCCCGCCTTTTCAGAAGTAGTGGCTCTTTACTTACATATCACTGCTTGGATTGGGTTTGACCATCTCATCAACTGGCAGACAGAATTCCATAATCTCATTAAATCCAGCATTCCCAATATTCTTTGCAAGCTGTTAAAAAAGAAAACCCCACAGCTCACTTAACAAACACGTTCAGTTGTTGGCCACACACATAAAAAGGGGAGGACAAGGGAAAATGAGAGCTGGGACCTCTTATTTCTGATTCCTTGATCTGCTGCTATGTCAGCAATAACAAACAGATTAGGTACTTTCTTTGGATGTGAATTTTCAACTGGGATTTAGTACATGAACAAGTAACTGCAGAATAATCCAGCAAGACACCAGATCATACAATAAATGCAAATACTTTGTGCTGGGCAAGAAGACACATACGAACTGTCACAGAGCAGCTGATAAGTGGTAACTTCTTTGTGTAGTAAAGCTGAATACGTTTTCTTCCTTTGGGGATTAAAGTTCTCTTCTAAAATAATGCAAATAATTAATGCGCTAAGTATTTGTGAAGTCCTTCAATTTTTACTCTGGGGCACATTTCTATGTCAAACAGCTGTGTTCTTTTAAAAAGCAACCAAGGATAAAAACATTTGAAAACACAGAAAATATGAAGTCTCTACTAATTGGAATTCTAAGATAAGAAAAAGTTTATAGTAGGACAGTATGTTCCACGAGGTTCCATTAAACTTCAAGAATTAAGCTTTCTTAAATTATGTTTATCCAGAGACAACGTCAGGATGGGAACATCTTGCTAAAGTGACAAAAATATACTTGTGTTAGAAGTATTTTACAGTACTATTTTTAAGTTAATAAAAGCAATTTGATTACCAGAAGTTCAGATGTTCCCAACACATCTAATGTAAGTGACTGCATTCTGGAATAGTGAACACCAAGTTCTCTATGGATTCCTGAGCATTCAATGCAAGTTAAAATTCCCAAATTTGTTGAAAGCCAGGTAGGATCTGAAACAGAAAGCACTCACAGAATTAAAATTTATTCAGGGAATTATTTCATTCTAGAAAACGTAGAATACAGAAACAAAATTCTGTAAAATAAGATTCTTGTGCATTAATTTTCTTTGCTTTTGTTTATATCTTTACATTTACTCTACCTGGGAAAAAAAACAGGATTTGTTTTAATGCTGAAAGAAGTAAAGAGGAAAATTTTTATTTTATTTTTGTGCAGGACATTGATATCCAAGGGAGCTCCTCAACCACTCCAGTTTGTCATTCTTCAAACAACTTTCAGGAACTGCATTTTCCCACCACCAATATAACATTGTCACATTCTTAATTGGGAATATAGGTGCAGTTTAAACTGAAATAACAATGTTTACAGCGTTGGGGTTCTTGTGTACTTCAAACAGACTTTAGACTAAGCAAAGCAGAAGTGGTTCAGAAGCGCAAATATAGCACACACTACAAGATTCTCACTCAACTACTTCAAAGATACTAAGGCTTATCGCTCTCCTTTCATAGCCCTTGACTGTCTTTTCTCCTGGTATTTTGAATTTACTACATCATTCCCTTATCTTCCAGTCAAATAATTAATTTCTGAAGATTTAGACAGCTTAGTAATTCATTTGTTTGATAAAGGTTTGTTAGTTGCCATTTACACTCTCCTTTTTTAAGACAGCAGGCTTGACTCTTCCTGTAGTCTTATACAATATCTATTGCCAGAAGTAACTATCAATTTGCAAAGTGCATAAAGCATCAGAGCTGATGTTTTCAGCTGCAGTTTCACATCAAAAAACCCTAAGTCCTGCAGTGCCCCTGTAACATAAAACAACACAGGAAACAGGAGGATTTAAAAAAAATTTGAAGAGGGTTAAAGTCGAAATTCATTGATCAACAAAATCAACACTGCAAACCATAGTCAGCAGGTGCATACTTCTCAAAATGAGTAGAGCCTTAGACATATTCCCTGTCTCACTTAGTCAAACATGATTAAAAAAAAAAAAAAGAAAAAAGTGTATTAAGAAAATGCTTCAAGTAACTTATGGCTGCTCAGTTTTACCTAAATCTTATAGTATTAACCCATATTTTATGTAAGTTCATTTGATTTATGTAAGCAAAAGCTACAATTAACAAAATACATGGCAGAAAAATAAGCTTCTTAGTAACGTTTCTCCCCTCTGACAATAAGCATATAGCAAATCAACCTTACTAAAGTAGTTCCATTAAATTGTTAGCATATTCTACTACGTGTATAATTTTTGTGAGATAATGAGTAAAATTGAAAGCATAAAACATTAGCTTAAATATTCTCATGAGACAAAGAATTTTTACCAATTAAAAATATGTTTAATTGAGTCACCTTGTGCTCCACAGTCACAACAAACATCATTTCCAGTCATCCTCTGGACTTCAGATATAATTTCTTTTGTCAGTTCCTGGACAATATTATTTTCTCCTGTGTTATCATCTCCTTTGAATGCATTATTTAAAGCTTCCTCTTTGCTGTTTTGTAGCACAGATGTCCATCTAAAATGGCAGTAATATTTTGCTATTAAGTGTTTTGGCACTTCTGAAGTTCAAAGTAAGTCTCAGTAGAACACCATTGTCAAAAATAAAATTAGCATAGTAACTCACATTTGACATTCCTGTTCATCCTCTGCTTGAAAGTGGTATGTTCTGTCGTCTGCACAATAAATAATTCACATGCTGATTAAAAAAAATTATTGAAAAACCCATCTTGCAGAAATCTCTCAATGAAATCTAAAATTAATTGATTCCGTAGGTCTCTACTCTCATCACTGGAGTGTGCTGACAGACAAAATGTCTGATTAACAAGTTTCACCTTACTACCTACAGTTTATCTATGATTACATCCATGTTCACATAAGGTGGCTTGCTGCATTTTAAACAAAAGCTGTTTTCTTCAGTGCTGTGCTTTTATCGCATGAGCAGCAGAAGAGCAAAGGAAATGTTCCATGTTCTGGATATAACCTCAGTAATCACAAGTATAAGGTTCTGCTGGGAGGGAGGGGAGTAAAATATAGAGTCCATATTCGAGTTCATCTGTGTATGTAAGAAAGATTTAAAGAGTTCAAATGAGCTCTTAAAACCCAGTAATCACAAACAGCAAAACAAATCTGCCAGACACGAAGTCCAAACTAGAACCAGCATAAGCCCCAAGCTGTTCCAATTAAACTAAGCTCACAATTTCAATTTACTACTGGTTTTCTAATTCTAAGCATTATTATCATAGTGTACTGCTAGAGAAAAAAGCATAATAAATTTTAAGTCTACGGAGCAAATGAGATATGATACAGTTTAATGACTGAGTTGGAGTGAGAATAGTTGATGAGAACAACAGAGGTAAAGCTACAGGCAAAAAGATATTCTAAGATGAAAATTTCTAAAGTTTGAAAAATATTCAGGCTAAAAGGTATTAAAAGATAGCTTCAAGCATGGAAAATATTAAGACAGTGAAGACATATGAAAGAACAGAAAGGAAAAGTGCTACATAAAGAGATTTTATCTTGCGATGATACAACAATTTACATTTTGTAAAGAACAAGGAGGTTTTTTTTAACTCTGCAGTAAAATGAAGTGAACAAGTCATCTGGAGAAGGTTAAGAGTCCAGTTATGCCTTGTCAAGTGCGTGATAACATTGCAATAAGCTGATACTGGGCAAAACATGACATGGTCATCAACAAAGAAACAAAGTGCAAAAGTAAACAGGGAAGCCCAGTTGCTTGAGCAGAAATGAATTAGCTGTGTGTTGCACACAAGGATTCAAGTCTATTCACATAAGCAGCATAGGTTATATTTACAAATGCTGAAGAACTTTATGCTTAAATAAAGGAACAAATGAGGAATACATTTGTATTCTTCTCCCCAGATAATTTGAAATAAATATTTCAGTAAAATATCCTAGTGAGAAAACAAAGGAAACATTCTACTACACAATTTCATATCATCCCCTTCCGATCCAAAACTTATTTGGTTTTGGTGGGTTTAACATGTAGATTCTTTATCTCACCTAAAATCAAAAAATGTTTTCAGTATTTTCTTCACAGTTGCACAGCAATCACCAGAGTTAAATTTTAAAAAGTTTTAAAAGCATCTTTAGATCTTGTGCAAAAGTTGTAACTTTTCAAGATGATCAGCTAGGACATTTTCAGCATCAAGAGTGATGTCACAACAAAAAATAGCTACTCTACTGTAAGACAGCAAAAAATTATATAGAGAAAAAGCGTGAAGACAACTTTCAAAAACAAGTGGTTTTCCAAAGAAACAGGCACAGTTAGCTGCACTATGCTAAAGTAACTGACATGTCAAATTGTCAAAGGAAGGACATTTTATAAAGGGAAGCATTCTACAATGGCAAAAATGTTCAAGTGGATTATTGACACATCTACAGAAATAATGCAAAATTCTGCTATGAGCTGCAAGTAAAAAGACCTGAACAACAAACCTACGTGATATGAGGTCAAAACACTTTTTCTCCTCTGGGTTTGTTTTCACTTGGCAGGTTAACAGATTGAGCTTTGCTGGAGGTCGGTTAGCCTATTTGAAGATAAAACATACACATTTTAGTAAATCCATACTGACTGAGCCCTGCAGATTGAAAACACAGGATAACATCCCACTGGCCAAAAAGACTTGACAAATGGCTGTTTAATTTTTAAGGTCCCCAGGTTTTGATTAATGTTTTCTTCTGCATCATGGTTCATAAACCACTTGTATTTGACTATTTTGTTTACTGGGAGCTGGGTAGACACTAGAATTTTGAAAGGAAGAAGGGTAGAATCTCTTCAATTACCACTAACCAGGAACACTTACCTGAAGGAACTGGGTATGAAAAAGAGACAGGTTCATCCTTACATTTAATCCTCTAACACTTAGACATTCAGTTTTAAAATATTACCTGTTTAGTTTTCAATAATTAACTATTTTGACTTCTGCTAATGTCTTTAAGGAGGCCCCAAATAACCAGTTTGAACAAATGCTGAATTTTTAAATCAGTAAAGAGACACGAGTGAAGGAAAATAATAAATTTGCACAGAGAAGTCTTGCAGCAAACATATGTAAAAGTAAACTGAGCTAGCTGATTACTAAAATATCTAGTGAAATAAAGTGTATTTTATAATGATATATGTTTTCTAGTCAAGTTCCTCTAAGCTATTTCAGTCCCTTCTTGAATAGAAAGTGACAGGGTTCTACTAAGAGCAAAATTCACAAGGAACCTGCATTTTGCAAGACTCATAAAGGCTACAAAGACTTTTCAAATAGCACCTCTGCACTAACCTCTTCTTTCCCTTAACCTACCTGCTCTATAGACATGGGGTAGGACCTAAAAAGGTATGTTTGCAACCTTGACCCGAGGAATGGCTTTCACTTCCTACAACTAATAACTAGTTTCACTCTTCTTTTGGAATAATTAAATCAGAAAGCAGATTTAACTAGTGAACCTTTGCTCTAAGCAATAATATCTAAAAAATAGTACTTTAAACCATTAGGAAAGGACTATTATAAAGATAGCAATATCCACAAACACGTTACCACACTTATTGTTGCATTCTAACAATATTAATAGACTGAGTTGCTAAAATAAGATTTAAACATGTAAACAAGATTTATTGTGAAATGAAGCTGTACTATCACATAATGTAATTAACTTGCAAGGAATCATAAGAAATGTACGCATTCTCACAATCTCATCCTAAATTTATTAATGAAAACATATAATTCCAAAAATCAAGGGACAAGTCAAAAGATTACAGATTCCCTTCAAACAATCTGATAAAACAATGTAGCTGGCTAAAAAAGAATAGCATCATTATATCTGAAGATCAGTTAAAAAAAATCAAAACCATGGACAAACATAAGCAAGGAAACAATTATGTATTTTTTTCCTGTTAGGAAAAAGAAGAAGCATGGTGTCCTTGAAAAATGGCAGGCTCATGCTTTGCCAGCATAAGCAGCAGACAAAACAAAGTCATGCAAGCTTTGAAACAATAAACGTGCAGGTCACTTGCTGGGCAATGTAAAACAAATTACACCCAAGAGAGGTTTTGGAGGCAGCAAGATGACAATTTATTGACAACTGCATTGTATCATCTGCCTAATAAACAGCTTTTCAAATTCCAGGCTTCCTTTTAGTAGTAAAAGTGCATACAGTTTTAATTATTTAGTTATAAATTATATATAAATATTTATCAATTATTAACTATATAGACACTGGGCAACTCATATATACATTTCTCACAAGCTCTATGAGAATGTAAAAATGCAATTCAAATTAAGAGAGAATCCCCTGGCCCCAGGATTTTGAATCGGAAGTGCATTTGGGACCTAATTAGTTTTCTCTAACTTACGAAATATGAAGCTGTAAATGAATGCAGTAAAATGCTTCAGAGAGGTCTGAAGGACCAATGCACACAGGACTTGCCCCTCTAGATAGGAGAATGCAGCAGAAGAACATAGTATCACAATCTGAGAACCCAAAGAAGTGGCTGCAACAACAATAACATATCCTGGGCCAATATGCTGATCTTGGAATCCATACATGTTCTTGAGCTTTTATCTGAGGAACTCCTAACCTGAAGTCAGCATTAACAAGGGTATTAAAAACCCTTTGCATGTGGCTGATAGCACCTCATTCATGCTTCCATCCTGCAGCTGAATTAACAGTTTATCTTCACCAGCCTCCCTGACCTGTGCCTGCTGCTTGTGGACAACACACTTCCATCACATGGCAGGTGCTGCCCGGGGAGAAGTTGAAGCTTAAAGACAAATGGAGGTAAGGCTGTGTGAGCTCCTTAGCCACACTAATTCAGACACTTGTCAGGATTAGGAGACATTAGACACGGAAAACACTAACAAATGCGTAACTACTATTACACTACTTGTTCGAAACCTCTGAGATTCACTTTCCTGATTGAGTCTCTGATTAGACTATTAAATTTCAGACCACTGCTGAGTTTTTGGACACTCATGTTAACATGTCAACACCCTGAAAAGATGTGCTGCCACCTTTTATGCCCTACACAGAGTTGAGCAACAACTCATGTTCCTTCCTGCAGAAATGGCAACCTCTATCCAGCAAAACTGACTTGTAATCTGTTCTAACAACAAACAGAAGTGTAGGAATCAAAAAGTTAGGCCTCTGAGACAATGCAGGAGTGTCATGATAGAGAGCTGATTTTACAAAAGGCATAAGCAAACACGTCCACTTAACAGACTGGTTGGCTGATTTCATCATGCATTTTTTCTGGATATTAGTGACCAACTCCAGGATAAAAACATGAAATCTGATTGTTTTGCCTTCAGATTGTCCTATTAATCATCATGGTATAGTATTCAGCAGTAAAGAAAGAACAAAGAAAAAGACTTAATAATGAGTCTCTCTTATATTCCTTTCTTTGCAGACAACCAGCAAACATTCTTTAAATACAAATCCAGCTCTGAGGAATCTGATATTTCTGAAATCTTTTTGCCTTGTGACTTCTTGATCTGGAAAGCACTTAGGAATTCCTAATTACGTATTTCAGTCTGCTTCTATTATTGTTTTTTCATCCATGCATGTTAAATGTATGAATGCTGATTTCTTTGAAGCTTTTAGTTGTCTAAAAGTATATGACATATGCCAGTGCAGGCAGGCACATACAGAGCCACAGCTAGGTGACTGCCAGAGAACCAAACATATTCTCTCCATCCGTCAGGAGAGCATTTGGCAGGCAAGCTTAAGCACCTGCAATTGCCTGAAGATAGCTGTTCTAGAGACTGACAAAGTAGTCCCTCATAAGGAGAGGCTACATGACCGAAGAAGAGAAATCCATGAAGAACACAGCCTCTAAAGGAAAAGTATTTACAAATTTGTATTTGATAAAGAAAACAAAACCAACAACTGAATTTCTGAGATTTTGATGAACTGCTGGGACAAGAGAACAACACATCATATTTCAGAGACCAGGAGATATCAACCCTGAGAAGCTTGGAAATCAATGTTGTTCCTTCCAAATTCTTAGAAGATATTCACAGCAGCCCAGAAAATTTTTAACAAACAAAAATCACTTCTACCTGTTTCAGTGTCTGATAAACATTCAGTAATTTTTTACATAAAGCTGTCATCAATATATAAGGGGGAAGTGAACAAATAAGTGATAATACCTTTTAGGAGTATATTTTAAAACAAGAAGGGACTTTTCTAATGTTGTAATATAAAAACAAGGAGACCAAACCTGTGAAACCCACCTATCTAAATTCACATTTGAGTATCTGCCTTAGGAACTGATTTCCAGCTATGGTTCCACTGATTTCAGTGGGAAGTTACTGCTTCTAAAAATGTCAGACCATCTGGTAGACAGCTTATAAAAAGAGAAGAAAACAGTATCTTGATAGACTCAGTAATTGTACTTGTAAGTGAAAGTTTTCAAATTCTGCACCACAAGTGGATTTTGTAGCCTCTGCCAGCTCTGAGCTGCCCCAACTACATTCGTACTGGTACCAGTACAGCATGTGCAACATCAAGCACAACCACAGCACAGGGAGACACCAGCATGGAATACACCAACAGACTTCTCCCCAACAAAGACACACTCCCACATACCCACATGAGAAGAGGAATAAACAAGTGGACAATTCCAAAGCTATAGTAATGACTCTGCTTTGCAGGGCTGGCTTTACAGTCCTCCTTAACTCGTGATTATCAATTCTGAAGGCAGCAGCTTGTGGTCAGATGCACAAATGAGAGATTGATTCATTTGTGCTGCCAGGGTCAACTTGTAGTCATAGTAACAGGCATAACAGGATGAAGAACAGAACAGTTCAAAACAGGACCAAGAAACAGGACTGTTTATTATACCAAGAATGGGAAATACTGCCACTGAGTTATTTTTTGCCTAAAGAAACTTTCTTAAAAGTTTTGAGAAAACAATATAAAAAATGTTACAAGAAAGCAAAACCAAGTTTAAAGCAAACCGTGAAAGCATAAAGTTTTAAAATTTTAGCAAATGTTTAATAGTTACAGTTAATGTGTTCAAATATTGGTAGCAGTAATAAAGAGGGATTTGTAACTCTATTTCCTGTCATTCTGTTGAAGTTGTTTTTAGAGTTGATTTTCCCCAATAACTACTCCTTAGGAGCTAACAGACTACCATACAGCAGCAAATCTGGGGGAGAAAAGAAATTCAACATACTCTGTTTACCTTGCAAATATAAAAAGTTGTTTAACTCATCTCTAAAAGATGGCTTAATGCCCAACCATATCTTAAAAAAAAAAAAAAAAAAGTTCGAATTTTTACTTCTAGGTGGCCCGGTAAAATATGAACATTTACACAAATTGAGTCCCTAAAAAAAGCCTTTTTTTTCCCATTAACAGTCATGAACATTAAAATAGCTGTATTTTTAGATACTGTGTATGTCTTGATATATTTCTAAAAGGCTGCCTTAAAAAATAAATCCCTCATATTCAAAACACTGCATCAGGAATCTAGCTAATTCTAAATTATAAATATAGACCAGCACAGCTTGCCTTTCTGTATTAGCAACCATGTACATAAAATACTGTAAACAAATACTTACTGTACCATGGGAAATTGTAAGAAAACCATTTTTAACTGAGCACTTCCTTTTCTGCCACACTTTTCTGATTCTAGTTTAAAGGGAAAAAAAAAAGGTGACAGTTTTAAATATATTTTGTATTGCATTGCTTGAGCTCTTAGGACCTAATATTTTTCCCAGCAAATTCTAGCAGCACTTACCCATCACTTTTCTTGTACAGACTGCCACTCCGTTCAGTGCCATGTTCCTTGTTTCCCTGAGGCTGATGTAAACTGTAAGCTGTACTCTGACGAATTTGAGAATCCTGAAATAATCAACAGCAATTTGTAATGCATTCCATACTTTCAACCAAACTACCCCCCCATTAATGAGTTTCAGAGCTTTTCCTTCCTGCTCTAATCCAATAGGCCAAATGAAGTACACTCTTCCTCCTCAATGAGAGAGAACAAGATCCATTTATTTTTTCAGAGGGCATCAAAAACATCTGAGAAGTATCCATTATCACCCCCTGCCAAAATCTTTTCACTTGCTTTTATTTAGATTCACTCTTGGCCTTAATATATATGGGTTTTAACCCAAAACTTAATTGAGCAGAGGGCTTTCCAACTCATAAAAACACTGTAGGGTACAAACATTAAAGATTATTATTACCTGGAATTTATAGTGCACTCTTCCATTGAAAATAATAATTATATATATCAATTTGAAGAAGTGATTTTCTTTGTGGAAACGAGTCAAGTTATTGTCCGAAAAGCAGAAGAGACCTCCTGGAAACATAGCTCAGGAGTCATACAGGAAAACAGAAAAGTCATTTCCATAAAGAATAATTTAAAGCAAAATATCTGGAACAAAGTAGAATTCTGAGACAGGAAGAGACAAGGATTAATTGAACCCTTCTCACTGCTCTCAGAACTACCCAGAGGCAGGACCCACTGCAGCAAAAGTCTAACTTCTTAAAAAATAAGAACCTGAAAATTAGGAATCTGATGTGTCACACTATATTAACAGCAGTAACATGACAGAATGGACTTTCAAATGCATACAGTAACAATGACTATTACTTAAAATTTTCATTTTTTCTCTTGTACTGTCATTGCTCTATGAACATAATTACTCTTGTGCTACATATGGCAGATAATACAAGTATAGCAAGGAAAAAAGCCACAAAGCAGATCACCAATATGCCTATGAACTATTCTACATATGATGGTAGGGACAGAGCTCCCACCTATACCCCTGTTCAGAGCTCTTAGGACTCCACACCTCCAAGCTGCAGGATTTCAGGCTCATCCTGAATACACTGCTGGAGCTCAGTGGTCCTGACAACCATGAGCTGAGCTCCACACAGGCTGCAGCACTCCTTGGTGCTCCTTTTCAAGACACACAACCTGTGCCCACTCCCTGCCTCTCAGCAAGTGATCCAGGAAGCCACAGCAGGTAGCTACAACATCATTTGAGCCTTTTAAAGGCGCTACAGAACTACCACTTAGCTGTCTGTGCCTGACAAAGCATCCCTTCAGATTTAAACCAGTCTGCTTATCGTTCCTTTCCAGTTTGTTTACATAGAATTATTTGGTTTTGCACTCTGGCTGCACAACATAAAGCCAGAACAACATTTTTAAAATATTCCTGTCACTCATTAAAAACCACTGCACGCATACATTTACCAACTTCTGAAGAAAATCTGATCTGACACTGCCTGTTGTGCCCTACCAATGCCTTGATCTCTGCCTCCCATTAGTCTGTAAAGGAACTCTATTTCCAAGATTAGAGGCTTTACAGGAAATTAATTTCAGTTCTCCCCATCCTCAATTATGTAAAGATTACAGATGACCTACTCATAGCACCATTCCCATTACTTTAGTCTGTGCTGCTACTTTTTGTGCATTGTTTTCTGCCTCATTTCAGCTACCTCTCTTCATCTGTTTACACTCAGCTGCTGTGTTTGGCCAAACTGGCAAACCAGTAATACAAGCTTCCTGCCTTGTTTCAGCAGGAGAGGAAGCTGCAGTAGCTGACGTGTATTTCCACACATTCATGACTATGAACAGTATGAAAAAATTTAATACTATTTCATGAAAAGAACTTAAGGACGAACATATTGTCCATTTTAAATTCTCAGCTCAGGTCATGTCCAGATCAACATTGTCCAACCTGATTGCCAAATGATGGTTTTCCACAGCTGTTTGACAAGAAGTTCATGATTTTGATCTAGCTCCTAAGAGACGGGATACCACCCCACAAATCACCACTACAATTAACATCCTTCCGGGCAAGTTCAGCATGCCTTTTCCATATGCAGGCTCTCCAAAGGATCTTCCCTTATTTCTGGTTTGCATACTGCACAAAACAGAGATACAAATCACACATAACAGGGTCAGACCCAATGGCCTCATTGGAGGAGCAGAAACAATGTACATTACCTATGGGAGGAAATGGATCACTGCAGGATAGAGGACACACACCTAGTGCAGAGCACTGTCATTTTAAGTATATATTGAACACAAAGATCAGAACAGGCTGAA
Organism: Eulacestoma nigropectus; assembly: GCA_013397775.1. NCBI lineage: Eukaryota > Metazoa > Chordata > Aves > Passeriformes > Eulacestoma > Eulacestoma nigropectus. Next base: position 2,939,515 of record VZTE01001600.1, on the reverse strand, counting down.
GTACACAAGCCTAAGGAACTGAACTTCAACCACTTCATCAAATTTGAAACGCAGATAGGCTTATAAAAAGAGGTGAGTCATTTAGAATTTGCAGCATGTTTTTAGTGAATTGTTGCCCTGAGTTTGCAGTTCTTCGATGTTTTCAGTTTCTGTAAAAGTTTCTCACGCACTTTCTGTAAACATGGTCATGTTTTGTTAACTGTACTTTATTGTTTTTCATTCCATTCTCCTAGGCGGAGACATTTGATGGATTTTTCCTTTGACCAGTGTGATTGAGGGGTGGTAATTTCTCCCTCCAATCCACGGTGGTTTTTAAGAACATATATAATAAAGTTCGGGGTCTCGGACCCCGGGGCTTTTTCTTGCTTCCCGCCTGACAAGGTGTCTGCGTGATTTTTTCGTGTTCGAATGCGACAGTGAATCACTTCACTGACCATAGAAAGGTTTGAAATTCTTTCTTCCAAAGCCTATAAAGATATACTGACTCCTAAGTCAAGCTGAACAGCAGAGCTAAAAATGAAAGAAATGTGAAAACAGTGTTCTCTAAAGATGGTCTGTGACTACTGGTAAGAGATATTCTAAAATCCTGTTTATCAGCCCCACTGTGTGAACACAACAGAACTTTTCACACAAGGTGCTTCAACCTATATGCAACAAATTTTGGCCAGCCATTCCACAGCTCCCGTGGAGCAGGATCTTTAGACTGTTTGGATCACTCCTGTGCGTAAAGCTGCCAAAAAAGCTCTCATAGCTCTCCTGGAGCCTGAGCTTTTCTGACATTTGCAGGATCATTGCCAAGAGGATGTTTCAGAGATCCATCCCTTACCTATTATAGCCCCACAAAGTCTCCAAAAGATGTATCTATCTGCAGGCAGCCTTTCCTATAGCACAACTACTGTAATTTTTGTCAAGAAACACAAAATTTATACTATTTTGCAGTGGCCTAAATAGATCATAGGTTCTACCAAAGAAGCAGAAACAAATCTAAACACTACAGTCACAAGAGATGACCTCACTCAAGGTCATGGGAACAAGAACAGTTAAGGCAATACAACGCTAAGGTTGACTCTGAAACTTACAGAACTTCTACATTTGAAAAGTAAAAGCTTAAAAATTAAAATTTATGGAGGTGTACACAAAATGACATTTCAAAAAGAAGTTTCAATACAAACCAGGTTTGAGGAAGTTGTGTGCAGGAAGAAACTATGCATACAGCCACAACGAAAAATGTTTCACTAAGAGTGCTTGTGTGTTCAGTTTTTTAAACACAACAAGAACAATATTTGTCAACATTCTGTCATTTAATACATTAAGTCCATTTTAATTAAAAATACATGTATCTTCAAAATCTTGCAAGAACACATAATCAAGCAACTGGATTTAATTTCCAAAAGAAAGTACAAGGGAAATCACCAATTTGTCTTATGACAATTTTCTTTCCAGGGAAAAATCTGATTTTCTTTCTTTTTTTTCTTTTTTTTTTTTTTGGTAATAAAATACACCAAAGAGGAGAAAGAAAGAACTAGTCTTTTCATGCCAACAGACAACAGCTCAGAAGAAAAATCCAGTTTCTTGAAATCTGAATGGAAATCATGCCACTATTTTCATTAAAACGTAGTAACACTTACTCTCCTAGACTTCGGTCACAAAATGTAAATGCATTTCAGGAAGGAAAAAGAAATCAGTTATAGTAAAGAAAATTACAGTGCAACATGAATAATATTAGTGGGTTGTACAGTAAATTATACAAGAACTCTTTGGCATCCCACTGATTAATTGATATTTTCAAAACCTTTAATTATAGTACTTCTCATGCTCTGCAGGTAAGCATCTATATCTAAATTTGCAGAATTAATAAACAATGACAACAGCACAAAGCACTTTTTATACTTGTATTTTAAATGTCACAAACCCAGTAGAAATAATAAATTTATGTGTATTATTAATTTTTGAGTCTGTGAAAAGATGTATACTTGTCACATCTTCCATATACATTTAGTATCAGTATCACTGACAAACATTCCCAGCAACCATGAAAGCCAGCTACTTCTGGTATCTCTCTTGAGCAGAGACCCAATTAAAAGAGGATGCCTACTAACATACCCTAAACAGCAAAGACTCCTTCTCAAGAGTGGGCAGTCAATGGCTAACCCAAAGCAGTCACCATTTCCACGAGGATCCCTAATCTCTCATTCTACCAAGCTCAAATTCAAAGTTTTTGGCAAATCAGCAAGTCCTGAATGCCAGGCAGACTCTAAGGAAGTGCCTGCTGATCTTACGGGACTTTGTACACAATGGTCATTATCACAAACTTCCCGAGGTAGCAAAGTGAAGAGTGTTCAAGACTGTTCCAAATGCCTGTCAGAAGGTCACAGAATCACATGGGTTTGGGTTGGGAGGGGCCTTTAAAGATCATCAAGTCCAACCCCCGGCTGTGGGTAAGGACATCTTTCACTAGATGACATTGCTCAACAACCATCATCTGTCACCAGTAAAAGCTAGGAGTCACCGTAACTTTTATGGGAAGATCAAAGCAAGACTAGAAAAGATCAAGGAAGTCTGAGCTCCATAGACTAAACTGTTTCATTGTGATCCCTCTCAGAAAGAGAATCTGAAAAGGGGGAGGGGCTTCATTCATCTCTTACTCATGGCCTAGCAGCCACACAAAGGAAGCTGGCTGGCATTTATTTATATGAAGAGGAGGCACTAGCAATCTGAAACAAAAGTAGACCCAATATTTAGGATTACATTATACAAAAGATGTTTACTTCCAGATCAGATTCTGCCAAATGAAGCTACTCCAGAATTCATTAAATCTAACGGCAATCGTGTTCGGAACTCAAAAAACACTTACTAGATTGCCAAACTGACACAGGTCTTGCACACTTGAACACTGGCATTTCACAGCAGAGTAGCAAACTTGATTGTCATTTTTGCATATGATGACAGAAGTGTTTTGGGATTTGAAGTTCAGTTTTACATAATCTTTATACAGTTTGGAATAATATTGTGAGATAAGGTTCTACGAATAGGGTCTTCTTGATACTGCCCAAGTTCTTTCATTCTCAGTTTGAGCAACAGTGCACCATCTGAAGTATTTTACAATACCGGTAACAAAAAGAAATTATTTTCAGTAAGTCTCATATTTTTAGTGGGCATTCATTTTTTTAAAAAAATGCCTTTGTCAGAAACATTCAGTATCAGTATCAAAACAAAGATAAATGTACGAAAGGAATTAGATGTCTGATAAAAGTTAATATAACTCTATTTTGAATATTAACATTACATTACAAGTAATTAAAATAGGTATTCCAAAGTTAAACCACCTTGTGTGCTCACCTCTTTCTGATCAACTTGGAGTGCTGATTTTAAAATATCTCTGAGCTGTGTTAATTGTCTTCGTTCTTCATCTTGTGCTTGTTTAATCTTGAATGAAGAAAAACACAGGTTAAAAATAACATATTTTTAATTTTCAATGCAGGTCTTTCAAACTTGCTGCTTAATTGATTCATTTTTTGAGAAATGTTCAGTGAGAATGAAAGCAAAGAGAAAAGATAATGTGATCAATTTATTTTCCTTTGTATCTTCAGAAAACTTGATAATGATTAGGATACTGCTGGGTTGCTCTTGCTTCCTTGCGTTCCATTTGAAATCACATAGTATTTTCCACTTAATAAACACTTTAGAGCAAAGGCTGTTTTCGTGACATTTTACACAGTGGGGTCCTGAACTGAAACTAAGGCTTCTGAACGCTTTATTAAAACAAGATTTTACTCAACAATCTACTCTAAATCTTAAATGCTGACTATTAAAACAGTCAGGCAATCTGAACCAAAATGATCATGCTTCTACTGTAAAAAACTAAATTTACCACACAAATATGAAAGGTTGCTACTCACTGTATAAAGATCTGTCGACAGTGTCTCAATTGAAGGCTTGAGACTTTCAACTGCTTTTAACCCATCCTGAAAGAAACTTAAAAAGAAAAGCAAAAAGCAACCTGTTATGAAATTTGACTTTGTATTTTCTGCTTAGAAAGTTGTGAAAGGAAGATATGCATATTATTATGCCATTCCATAAACTTCAAAACAGTAAACTCTTTTAATCCATCTTTGACTGATCCACCTCTTTATTTCCATCATAGCTTATTCTAACATGCAAAATCCCCAATTAGACTCAGAACTGCCAGAATCCGCTGCCACATAAATTTTCCTCATTCTCACCTCAAATACAAGTTCTCATCCGATTTTCTGAAGAAATCTTGCAGAATAAGCAAGACTCATTTGCAGAACAGCAAAAGTTCTAGTAGATATAAAATAACTGTGATTTCTTGAAGTCATATAATTTCATGTCAGATGCAATCTTTTTACAGAAGGAAAACTCCTGTGTTCCCCAAGCATTAATTATGGTCTATATGCAAACTGAATACGCTCCATATTTCTGTAGTACATGTATTTTGTGTTGGCAGAGTAATGCTGTGTTTGCCAAGTATTCCGGTTCTTAAAATAAAACAATTTGAGATTTAAAAAATAAATTTTAAGTAATCACAATTACATGCGTATTTGATTAAATATTGCTGCACTGTTTGTAACATAAAATATTTTCACTCTCGGAAGCAGTCATGAAAGTGACAACACAACACAGCATTTAGGTTGCTGAAATTTAATCAAATGGACAGAGCACATTAATGACATACTGCAAGTGAAACTGATTTTAAAAGCAACACAGCTATTTAGGGAAGAAATTCATAGATGCAGATTGCTGTTTTAAGATGAAAACTTACTGATTTCAACAGGTTAGCAGTGGTTCTTTCAAGTTTATAGCTGTGACTTCATTGCTACATGACAGATTTGCAAGACTACCATAACAAAAGCACATAATTCTAATGAGAACTATGTGTTTTATTACTGGGTCCTCCTCCAGTAAACTAGAAAAAGAGTGACTTTTTCAATATAGTTTTATTCCACTGCTTATGCAACTTATTTTTCTTGAGCACAGAATTAATTTAGATCATTGTTAGATACACTCAAAGAAGTCCTTCAAAACTAATGGACCACTAAGTAATAAATCAAACTAAAAGCCCTGTTTCAAGAGTTTATAAACATGGCAAATTACTGTTTGGCATTACTGTTTGGCATTCCTTTGGAACATACAATTATATTCAATGTAACAAGCTCAACCTCATTACATGTTTCAGAATATAGTAACAAAAGCAATGACTAATCTGACAAAAGCAATCTGTCAAACGACATCAGCAAAAACAGCTGAATCTTGAGGTTTATTTTGAAGATTCTAGGAAAGTGTTATGATGATGTTAAAAGTTGAAAAAAAGATATTGTTCCAGTTAGTGTAGATATAAAGAAAAACATACTTGCACTGAGCATGAAAATACTTGATCAAGTTCTGAAGAAGGTCGACTCCTTTTTTAATCTTGATTTCATTGACTTTCAGCAGATACTGTTAAAACAGTAATTCACAAAAGAAATTACTTATTACAGCTACAGGGTTTTTTTTTAACACTTTGTTTTCAGTTATATTTCAACAAGTTTTAACAGTCACAGATTCACAAAACCTAAAAGAAAATGAAGCAAAAAGTAGCTTCAAGAGTTAAATCACACAAAAGGGATTCTTGTCACTGCTGATTTTTGATATCTTGTGAGGATGTTTCACTGTGATTTGTTTAAATTGTTAGAATATCCTTTGGGGCTCCTAAAAAAAGCCTCTGCTAAAGAAAGCATGAAAGGGTTTGTGTAGTACATTTAGGAACCCATTCTTACACCTAGCAGCACATCTAAAACTGTATCTCACTAGTTGTTAAATTAATTGCTAAACAGATGTCATTAAGGAGGAGAGCAGTTCACTAAAAAAAAAAAAGTGAGGGATTATTTTAACAAATTTTAAGATCTGCCTGTTGATTTTATAGTTTTCTTTATCAAATCCTTATACGCGGTAATTACAACAAATTACAGTTTAGCAAGAGTTTTTTCAAAAAATCTACTGTCAAGTGCAAAAGAAGTGTAATTACTGTCCTTTTGCATAAGGCACAAAGTCCACATTAAGTGCCAGCTCCTCCCCTGAATACCATAGCATAGATATGTCAGTCATGCAAGCTGAAGTATGATTCATCAAATATCAAAGTCCTTAACTGTCCATTAAATGACAAGAAATTTTAATCCCAACTTAGACCTCCAAGCAAAGAGTGAATGTCTTCTTAATGATGCCCTAATGCATCTGGTTTTCCCCTTCTCATAGTACATCCTAAATGTTTTAAGCCAACTAAAGCAGCATCTAAGTGCCAGTTTTCAATGTTGCAGCTTCTTATGCTGGTTCAGGTGAACAAATGATGAGCCTAAATGCAGACATGTGCACTGGATAGTATTTAGTTACAACAATCCCTTCTCTAGCTCCTGTTAATTTAAAATGGACCTCTAGGCATCTGGTATTCAGTTCACTTTCATAATTTATAGAGAACTAGTCTGTACTTATGATAAAACTTCAATATGTCACCCTTCTGACTTACTATCAAAACAAAACCAAAGTCCTCTTTTATGACTATTCAGAGGTAACCAAATATAAACTTCTCCTCAAAATCAGAAGAAATACAGGACACACTTCAGCTATTCCAAATTTAAGGTAATTTGATCCAATTTCACAGACTTCACCCTGCATTATCACTACAACTGACTAAAGTGAACTCTTACTTTACTGTGATAGAGCAAGAGAGAAGCATTTGTTCCTAGTTGTTCTTAGAAAGGATACAGATGGGCAATTCACTGACAACATCCATATGTTTATTTGTTACTCAAATCCCTTTATCAGTTTTGAACATTTTGGTCTTACTCTGTATAGGAATGTGAAGCTTTTCCCTTAAGTGTGTGTGCATGTAGTTACTAAAAGTGATATTCAGGACAACTGCAATTATGCTATGCTGGCATATAAGTCAAATTAGCTACCATCATCACAAGAAAGGCAGTAGAAACACCCATGGTGTATTTTTGGGCTAATGCATACTAAAAAAGAACACAGCAACTTGAGTTCCCAACCACATAGCCAGACATATCCTTAAATGAATTGAACCAAAAATATTCACATCAGATTTAACATACTGCAAAATCACAGAGATTTTGAAGTAGAAACATTCTGAAACAACTTGAAAGACAACTGGATTCCATCCTGAGCAGTTTTTTCTGCGCCAACCCAGCAGTGTGCTAGGCTAGAGCCTCTCCTCATAATAATGCAACAGCTGTCAGCACAGGGAACAATTCAGAGAATGATCATGGGCTTAAAATAACTTAGAGTGAAGTAGTAGAGTAAAGACTTATTTATTATAATCTCTTAGTGTTTTATTGAGCTTTGCATTAATTTACCTGTTAAGTGAAATTAGAAAATACCTTAATTCCCTGTAAAGTTTGCCTATCAGGATAATTAAAAAACCATATTTTCACAAATGGAGTCAACAAATAACTTGGCATTTCCCTTTAATATCACAGCTGCTGTTAAACAATCGTATTTTTCAAAATTTTCCTAAAAACAGCAGCAGAACAAAAATAATTTCACACTGAATCTTACCTCACACATCTGTAACTGGAAGAACCTTCTTTCTTTCTCCATCTCTTCTGCAATTTCAGCTCCACTTATTTCTGTACGAATCATCCCATGCAGCTTAGCATGCTCTTTTTTCTCCTTCTCTATTTTTGTACTATAAGACAAAAAGAATCAGTCAATGAAGTGAGAAATCCACAGCCTCTGAGGAAATCAGATTATTCACAAATCTACTGACAGATGCGGAGCCAAAATCCGGTAGCTTTGCATATGACTTACTTCCAGATGACATTCCATTTGAAATTTGACAATGACTAAAGATCAGCAATGACATACAGTAGCTGAAATCTAATTCATCATCTGTTTAAGTAATGTTCTGACAGATATTCCAAAAGAAGACAATAAATGAGAAGAAGATACTAAGTTCTTGCTCCAAAGAAAGAAAATACAGGAAAAAATAACGAGTTTTAGTTGAAAACATAGGAGGATGTTTAATCCCAACAGAGCAAACACTGGTTAACAAAGTTCAATTATGTCACCAGATTTATTGAGTCTTGCCTGTCATCAAGTCATCTTCTATATATACAGGGTTTCCTAAGCCAAAATCACAGTTGCTGTCTCTACTTGCTGCTGAGCCAGTTGGCACTGGGAATGCCGACCAGCTGGCTGGGTTGCAGACTTCAAAGTCTGCTAGACCAGCTGTCCTAATTCCCTAAAAGTTTCCATGAACATTTTCCAAGAGCTCTGAATAAAACAGGTTCTCTTGCAGAATATAAATGAATAACCAATGCCTGGCATATTCCCATAAACTCACTTCTGCATTTGTTAAAGCTATTCTCTATATTATTTCTAAATGCAGTAGCATAATTTGACAACCCAGTTAAACAAGTCTAATATAGGGGAAAAAAAATATATTAAGGAAAGAAAATACACGAGGGTGTTTACTTTTTGAAGACTTTTAGTTTGCCACTCATACTGTTTAGAACCTCAAAATTCTGAAAAGAACTTCCTGAGGAAATGCTATACTGCTTTTGAACAAGAGGAAGCATTACACAGGAATACGGGAAGGAGATCAGAGGAACAAGTAACACACAAAACTGCCCTACCTCCTCTTGGGTAGTCAAGTGTCTCTCAGCTCTCCCTCTGAAAAGATGACATGTCTCAAGTACTCTCTTAACCTGATGTCAACATTACACTAACAGCTTACGGGAAAATATCTAGAAGGTCTAAGGACTTCCAGTCCACAAAATATTCTGTACTGACACTTCTCAAGAATGAGGAACTGCCTCCTATTACACTTCATGCAGCAAGGGAAAACAAGAATTAATTCCATTAATCCTACCCCTCAACATTCCCACTGGGAAGCATTTTGAGCAGCAATTCAAAAAGCCCCACTGTGCTCTCAGCACAGGCAGGCACAGCAGAGCCAGCCCTGTGCAGTATTCCAGCAGCCAGCACATCCAGCCAGCACTGTGCTCCTCCTCAGCCCATCATATCCCACCAGAAGCAGACATCTGGAAGGAAGATCCTCTACTTTGAAACAAATATTCTGAAAACCTCCAGTCACCTGAATTAAACTCAATTCCAGAACGTTCTGTTTTCATGAAAAATAAGTCTGTACTCTTACTCAATTACTCCCAATACTCCTATTTTGTAGGCACAGAAAACAAGAGTCCAAACACAAGAATTCATACAATCCTGAACAGGAAAGCTAAACATTACAAAAAAGATTGACAGAAAATTATAAATATGCAGCTCCTTTCTAACACACACTCTAGAAGAGTTTACATTATATCATACGTGATAGTTCTAAAACAGTCAGACTTCAGAGGAAAGATCGAGGATCTTCAGTTCTCTCAATTTCCAAATTAACCTAACAGTTCTTGAGACCAGAGAACTCATAGACATGTGACCAGGTGTGTGACGGCTAATAACTACCAATTACTATTGTATAGTATTTTCATTGTTTACAGAGAACAATACTCAAGCATAAGATAATGAAACAACCTCCAAAATCATAGGAGTTTACTAGCCTATCATAAGGTATCTCTAAATGCTAGTTAGATCAAAAGACAGCTAACACTGCCAAAGAGTCAAACACTATACACAGTATCACAGAATACATTGTATTCCTCCTAAAGAAAGCTAGATTTTGGTGAAAGAGTCCTTTCTGCTCTTTAAAGGATAAATCATACTCCATAGGCAAAAAAATAGTTAAACCAAGACAAAAATATACTGACCTCTATCAAGCAATTCAGAGAAAGATATCCTTGCAGCCATTTGGTGGAGCTTCAGGCTACCTGTCTCCAAAAACTCACATAGATACTTTACCAAAAAACCCAAATCCTCTCTCAGTGACAAGTATCAGAGATACATGATGGTGCATTTCACATTTGCATTTCTGCATTATTTATGCTTTTCATATCTAACTACATCTTCATCTTTGTAATTCAGAATTTATCCTGTTGTTTTGCTACAGTACTTTGCTACCTCCTACCTGACTGATACTACAGGACACTTTGTTTTTAGGGAAATAAAGAAACCCCTCACAGCCGTGGTACACACAAATCTTCCAAGTGCTAAAGGCTGGCTGAGGGTCCTATCCAAATGCAAGGATCAACTCAGCTTCAAGTGTCAGTCTATAGTGACATTAACCAAATCCTTTTGGCAAAGACAGTCCTGTAACATAACACTGGGATTTCCAAGTGTTGCAGGGTATTTAGTTTTTCCAGGCAGATCAATTAACCCAAATTAATAAGAAAATTGTGAAAACTCTAAAAAACCCCTAGAAGCCATAAGAAAGCAGCAAATGTTTTGTAATGCTGCTGTTCTTGAAGCTCATGCAGCACATATCACATATACAGACTTTGCTGACTAAGATTAAAATGTGAGCACACGTCAGTCCATTTACAACACAGCTGCACATAACTAATATACAGTGAGCTCAGATGTGTGTAACAGACAAGCAAAGTTGAAATACAGGATGAAGAATTACAAAACTAAAGTCAGAGACACAAAGTGAACAGTCTCACCCATTCAGTTTCTAACATAAGACTATTTTTACAGCTTCAATTTGAAAAGCAACCATCTTTCAATATAAATTATAATTTGCATTTCAAATAAATCAATTTTGTCATACAGATCATGGTACAAGTAAACACCAAAGACTTGTATTTACATTCTGCCAGTCAATAAGGGTAAACAATCAGAGCACCCTGTGTACATGCAGCAGTAGTGAACTGGCTGGCTGGGAAGCAACTCTGTCATTCTTCCTCTCCTTCTCTACAGAGCAGTAAGCCAGGCTGAGTCTGGGTACGTACACGAGAAGGTGCAAAGACCGAGAATAGCACCTGGAAGGAACACACTTGAATTGGTAGCACTCTGGAAAAAGGAGAGCTTCTGAAGGCTATTTTGTTTGACAAAATAATACTAGACATTTTCATTTCACATATCCTCTCTTTGTCTAGTCTTCCTTTTCAGCCCGACTCTTTAGGCTCTGAACCTCCAGCTTTTTGGTGAAAGACCCTCCATTTTATTTCACCCTTCTGCCTGTCAATGCTGACAGTAAAGCATATCTCTCCTATCACTCAAGTCCTCAATGGAGAAGTCATGTTTTCCCTTTGGAAATGCTGGAAAGGTTTTCCCTTTTATACATCCTGCTCTGAATGATAAAGGGGAAGAAGGCAGAAGGAGCAAAATGTGCTCAAGTATTTTCTTAATTTCATCCATTACACCTGCAGATTCATTCAAAGACTTTTCCACTTAATTTCTAGATAATCTCTTTCAACACAAAATATAATTAATATGAAATCTTAGACTTGAGTATTATTGTGGATGTGGTTACCTGGACTTCAGTAAAGCCTTTGACATTGTTTCTCACAGGATTCCCCTGGAGAAACTGGCTTCTCATGGCTTGAACAGGTGCACTGTTTACTGGGCAAAAAAACTGTCTGGAGAGCCAGGCGCAGAGGATGGTGGTGAAGGAAGTTACTCCAGCTGGTGACTGGTCGCTAGTGGTATTCCCCAGGGTCGGTGTTGGGGCCAGTCCTGATTAATATCTCTACAAATCACCTGGAAAAGGGGATCGAGTGCACCCTCAGTAAGTCTTCAAACGACACTAAGTTGGGGGGGGATCTGGATCTGCTGGAGGGTAGGAAGGCTCTGCTGAGGAATCTGGACAGGCTGGATCAATGAGCAAAGGCCAGTGGTATGAAGTTCAATAAGGCCAAGTGCCAGGTCCTGCACTTGGATCACAACAACCCCAGGCAAAACTACAGGCTGGGGACAGATTGGCTGAAAAGCTGCCCATCAGAAAAGAGCCTGGAGGTCCTGGTCAGGAGCCAGCTGAACATGAGCCAGCGTGTGCCCAGGTGGCCAAGATGACCAAGGGCATCCTGGCCTGTATCAGCAATAGTGTGGTTAACAGGACCAGGGCAGTGATCAACCCCCTGTACTCGGCACCAGTGAGGCTGCACCTCGAGTGCTGTGTCCAGTTCTGGGCCCCTCAAAGACACTGAGGTGCTGGAGCAAGCCCAGAGAAGAGCAGCAGAGCTGGTGAAAGGTCTGGAGCACAAGTCTGAAGAAAAGTGGCTGAGAGAATTGGGATTCCTTAGGTTGTTGAAAAGGAGGCTCAGGGGGGCCTTATCAATCTCTACAACTACCTGAAAAGAGGTTTTAGCAGTGGAATTTCAGTTTCCTCTCCCAGGTAACAAGCAATAGGACAAAAAGAAATTGCCTCAAGTTGCGCCAGGGATAGATTGGATATTAGAAAAAAGTTTCTTCTGGAAAGGGTTGTCAAGCATTGAAACAGGCTGCCCAGGGAAGTGGTTGAGTCACCATCCCTGCATGTATCTAGATGTGTAGAAGGAACACTTAGGGACATGCTTTAGATGTGGACTTGGCAGCATTAGCTTTATGGTTGAACTTGATCTTCAAGGTATTTTCAAACTTAAATCATTGTATTATTCTATTCTATGATTCTGTATTCAAGCTACCTTGTTTAGCACTTTCGTTCTGTGTCACTATTTTCAAGCTGTGAGCTCCACGTATTTGCTTTAAAAGGAAACATGGCAAAAATATCTAGGAGTTATGAATATCAATGATCTACTGAGTCAAATTAGAGCTCTGAAGAAGTAAATTGAGAAAAGCTTGCAGAATTTTCAGATAAAATTTTTTCATATTGTTTAAAACATGAGCTTACCAAACTGGAAATATCATCACTGAAACAAACAGCTGTGCAGATATCTTAACAGATGACTGTATTTGACTTTGTTCATTTTTCCATTGGCTTCAAATGGTTCAGAAACAAATCAACTATAGTTATTTCTAGATATGAGCACTCGTGTTTCTTCAAAGTAATGCATTGCTAATGCCTGGATGTTAAAATGCCATAAGCACACTCAAACAACTCATTCTCTTCACTCAGTTGTGCACAAGAGACCTCCTGCCCAGTTTTTAAAAGGAGAATGGCAAAGGAGGAGAGGTAGCCAGCCTTCCCAGGAATAGCTCATTAGTTTTCATTAAACCTTTATGTCTCATAGCATTAGCAGAACACTTATTAAAGAAGACTTCTAAAGATAATAGCCATTTACAGGCCCCAAAATAAGACAACTTATTTTTAAAAACTAACATTTATTTCTTTTCAGGAAAATCAGGTTTATGTCCAGAATAGAGACATATTCAGCTAAAAAAAATTTGTAAATAATACACTTCAGTAAGTTTATGCTTCTATTTCCTGTGCAAAATTGATACAAAGTCTTTACCTCAGAATCTACCACAACAGCACCGATTAAACTGAAGCATGTGGGTGAAATCTGGCTCAGAGCCTTGCTGAATCCGATCTGTCTGCTAGGAGAATGAGCAGTTTTTCTGACATGTGTACTCCTTCCCCATATGGTCCCCCGGCATGCATGCCATTAGTGTTTAAGTACGCGGGGGGAAAGCAACTGCCTCGTAACAAAACAAGCCCATTCTGAAACAGCTCTCCCAAAGGACACAGACCAGTCCCGCTGCGCTGCTGGAATGGCTGGCAGCATCTCCCAGCTCTTATGTAGGAAACTACAACTGTAACTGAGGTCCCAAGAGAAGTGCACTGCTTTACAGCTTTAAAAACATTTTAAAATCTTTATGGCTCCAACTCAGTCATGTTAACAACTGATGGTGAGAAAAGATAAATTATTCATGAATGTCACCTCAGGATAGTCCCAATTTTTGACTGAGGTAGGTTTGCGTGAAACTATAGGTTACCTGCTCCTCATACCATCTTATTCAAGAGCAGCCCCACGGTACAAAGAAATAGGGATCCAGCTTCCCACAGTTCCTTCAGCTAAGGTGATCCTGAGGAAAATAATCTGAGAAGTTAGATGGTTACAGGACAAAGAAACTGCATAGTAATCAACACTGATGGACGGTGATCCAAGAGCATCAGAATGGATCTTAACATCTCTCTCCCAAACTAGAACTAGATACATAGTAATTTTTAAACACACTTAATTACATACAGAGGTTGAAGCAGCTGCTCAAAAATTGTTGTGCAAATAAAGCAAAGCAGATGTCATTTTAAAATTAACTTTATTTCTTTTCATATAGGTCACACTTGGGTAAATTTGCACCCAAGAGGTCATCACAAAGGTGCAAGCAAGAGAGATGAGATAGTGTGACAAATAAGCTTAAATATTTCCTTACAAAGACAGCAATCAATATGAAAACTGTCACTTCCCCAGAGACTACAAAAATACCACTTCATTATCTGGCCCATAGCTTCACAGGTCTGTACTTGTGACTAGGAAACGCAGATGAACTATATGCATATGATACAGAGGCATGAGCAGAAAAAGAGCAGCCTAGCAGCCTTGAATAGTTTGTTAACCCAAAGGGAAAAGTAAGAGAAAGAAAAAAAAAAAAAAAGAAGAATTTTAAAAAGAGTTATTCACCTATTTGAAGAAATATCATGGAAAAGACAGCTCACTAAGCACACACATAAAATTGGTTTTAGGCACAATCCAAACAAATGGTTATCTAAAGTAACAGATTGAAGAAGGCTGAGCAAACCTCTGGCTATCAGCACCTACAGCCACCATTCTACTTTGGCAATACAAGCTGTAGGTGAGACTGAGGTTACCTCTCCCCATTCCTTTGTCCTTTTTATTAAAGCAGAGAGAATGAAGATACCACAACAAAACCCCCAAAATTTGCAATTAAGAATTCTTGAGGTGAGTCTGTATCTACCCACGGCTACAGATGACCAAAACACACAGCTATAAGGAAGTTTAGATCCATTTGGGACAGCCACAGAACGAAAAGAGTTATTTTCTTAAGAAACCTCAGCAGCATGTATAATAGCAACCCAGAGAAACCTCTTTTTCAGAGAAACTGTTTTCCTATGTCCAAAAATTAGTATGAGAAAAAAGCTGACCTGAACAGATTCAGGCTCAAATTAATATTCTCATCCTAAATTGAAAATCACATCATTAAACTTCCCATCTCTGGTTTTTAAAGAAAAATGCTACATAATGACAGCTAATAACATCTCAATTTATCTGGGAACTGATCTTATTCACAAGAGGTCTGACAAATCCCACTGTCCTACTGCAAGGGGCAGGGGTCTCAGAGAAGTTCGAAGACTGAATTGAACTCAACAAAATCATGAAAAACTGGTCTTCTCCTTGGTATAAGAAACACAGTTTGCACTGAAAAACAATATTGTCTGACTGCCAACCCTACGCCATGAAAAGTAATTTCTGTTGTTGTAGAACAGCCTACAAAAAAGGCAAAAAAGACCAGCCCATTGTTTTAAAGAACATTCTTGTACACAGAATTCCCAGGCTCCCTATCCTGAGCCTCAGTCAGATGATCCTTTGGTCTTGATCAAAGTCAAGGAGTCCAACAGGCTGGACTAAGAGCTTAAAACTCTGAAATACATACGTGGAGATTTCACCTAACCACTTAAAAAAAATAGAGCACTCAGTAATTGTACCAGCCCACCACTGAGAAATACCAAAAAAAAATGGTTCATGGATCGGAAAGAATTTCCTGATGAACATGGGCTACCTTCGACTTTTGCATGTTGAATAACCTAACACGTAAATGGCTTAGAAATGAGCATTGTCAAGGAGGTCTGCTTCATTTGTTAAAAAATCCTGCAGAAAGTAGAGGTAACTGCAAGTGGAAAAAGAAACCCATTTCAGTTCAAAACTCAAGTGTCTTACTTGAAAGCAAAGTCATACAACAGGCTTTCTAAAGGATTGCCAGTTGAAAGAAAAAGAAAAAAATCTCATTATATCATACAAGCAGCAATGGATTCAATCCCACAGACAGAAAACACATCGTCAGCATCACCTTTTCAGGTCCTGCATGACACAGCACACAGAGCAACATTTCCAACATGTCCATAACCTCAAATGAGAATCCCCAAATATACAGATACATTTTCTAAGGGGAGTTTTTACCTCTCAAGTACTTAATTAAATTAAATAACAACTGAAAATATTTCTGGAACATCTGACTCTGAAACACCAGCTCTGAGCAAACTGATGATCAAATACAAATCTTTACATCACTTCAACACACTCATCCTAGTGAGTATTAGATCAGAAATCCTAAAAGCATTTGTGATCTGGGTCTAGTAGTAACATATAAGTGATCTTGGTGTATGTTCCAGCAGTGCACAAATTTATTTTAAATTCTGCGTATAAACTTCGTGGGATGTCAGTATGAATAGTCACACACAGGTAAACAAGCTTTCAGATCCAGCAATCAAGCACTGGTAGACAACAGCAGACTAAATTATAGGACTATTCTTTAAGGTCTGTCCTCAGAGATCAACTGCTGCCACAGGCTATGATTAAAAATCTTAATTACTTCAACAGTCAGTAACTGGTATGGCACCGAACGAGACTGCTCACTGATGTCAGGAACATAGAACACTGGAACCATCACAATCTTCCATGGATTTAGAGTGTCAGACCAGAGGTTTACCTCAGTAATTCAGAATGTCTTTTTATGAAAATCCAGCTACAGCTAGGCAGTTTCAAAAACCAAAAGCCACACAGGCCCTCCTCAAAATTTGATGTTAGAAAGCAATAATTAGACTATTCTCATTGTTATTCACAAAAGGAATAATGAAATTTACCTAACTTGTTGCTTTTGTGACTAAACCAGCCACAGGAATAATTTCTGAAGACTTCAGACACATTAACTCTGTGGGCACCAGAGAATCATTATAACTTTGTGCAACTGAAAAAAATATACAAATAGTGCTAGATTTTCAGCCAGTCTAGTTGGCTGTGATCTGCAAGTTATTTTTGTTAAATAGTGTCATCACACATGATTCTTCTGGACATGTATCACCAGAAATGGGATACAAGGCAGCATTATTTCAGAAGAACAAAGATACATGTGACACAAAACTGATAGTCATAATCCAGATAATACTGTAATGTGGAATAAAATTCACTACAAAATTCTACTTCACAGACCGTCAGCTGTGCTGATACAATTGACCGAGCCAACTCTGGAAACAACTGTCCCTGATGTAGGTCACTGAACCACTTAAGATTTACAAGAAACCAGAACCAATTGTGTTTGATATTAGGTGTTGACCTTTGTTGGCTCATTCAATTTATTTAGCTGGATATAAAATTCCATTTTTTATAAGCTTATTTTATAGCTGCTTATATAGTGTAGCTAGTAACTTCAAACAAGTGGCTTTTGGTAAGTTGGGTTAGATCCACAACATAAGACACAACTTCCAAGCCTCAGATAGGTGTACATCCACTTCTAGTATATGCTGCACCTGCTGAGAGCATCCAATCTTGGCATTAAATAATAACCTCTACAGATTCCAGCTGCATTTCCCTATTAAATAAAAGTTTAAAAGATACATACACTTTTGTTTCGTAGTCCTTCCAAGCTTTATCAAAGGGTTTTTTCAGGTCCTGTCAAGAAAAGAGAAAAAATTACAGCCAGATATTTACATGAAAAACACTGTGGCTCTAACAATGAAGACACACCTTAGCCACTTGCAGCGCCTACTAGAATAAGGGACTTCACTCTTTCCTGAGCAGTTCACCCAAGGGTTGTGCAAAAGCAATCTTGCACATTGTAAAAACAATCTTGTAAAGAGAATTAATACACTCATGTTTTTAAAAGCGTCTCTAGGATGCTTTTTGCTATGATTTTTACAGCTCCATTTTACTCTTTAAAAGGTATAACTACATGTTATCCCAAGACCATACTCTGCTATTAATCAAAGTAACTACTTTCTCATCATTCTATCTCTGGCTCTACTGGAAAGAAGTCCCTATCCTGAGGCTGCAGTATAGCCTCGGCTAAGAACTTGACGCATCACACTAAAGTTTACAAAATCAATTTCCCACTGACTTAATGGGAACAGTATAGGCCTTATGGCTCAGCATAATTAATTCAGTGAGAATTCTGAATTACTTGTATTCCAAATTCCTTTTTCTTCTTTCCTCTGAATAAGGTAATTTGAATAAAATTATCTTAACAAGCTGTAAAGTTATTTCACTGATATCTAAAAATGCAAGAGCTGAAATTCTGATGAAGTTCAAGAGAACAGACAACTACAAAAACATGTTAACTGTCAGACACTGGAAAAACTTTGCAATTACAGATTAGGAACTAATTCTTACATGTTGGTTAGTTATTGAGACAATTATTAAATTAACTAAAGCAGCATTTGTTTATATTTTCCAGTCAGTGGGGCAACACTGTATTGTAATAAATGTATTTATTCTGACATAGAGAAGAACAAGAGTGAAATGTGGTAAGCAAACAACACAAAGATAATAAGCCTATCTTACTACAGAATCTATTTATCCTCCAGTAATTTACAGAAACCATTTTTAGTCTATGTACATATTTTTCTCCTTCCTTCAATGTCGTAGAACAATAGCTGCCACTTGCTTCCTGTTTGCTCACTAGTAAACAAAGCATAAGCCAAGTCAGTTTGCTCGCCATAGGCTCTGAAATTTATTATAAACATACCATCATTTGAGTCCTAAGTTGCTGTTATTTCAAATAGGAAATGTCCTTGGGGCATAAACAAATAGATTTCAGCTTCTTCAAGAAAAATCCTATGCTCATACAGTCTAATGTGTGTTTCTTAATAGTTCCAGGTAAGTTTACAATGCTAAATAAATATACGAGTAATAATCCTCTAAAATACAGTACTATCCTTTACTCAACTAAATAAATACCTAAATCTTCCACCTCTTTCTCTGCTTATCTTCTATATCTCAGGCCTGCTTTTAAAGCTTCTCAAATGTTGTTTTGTATACACAGTGAAGAACACGGGGTATGTGAAACTACAAACAGAAGGGATGACTCGATTCACAAAAAAACCCAAAAAACAAACAAAAGCCTCAAAGTCTTGTTTATTGTGCTAATGTTATTTGAGTATTCTATGCCTTCCAACATATAAGATTAATACACTCACTAAAGGTATCTACCGTACCAACAATAATCCTATATATAAATAGGAAGAAAAACATACCCCTTTCACGCCTTTCAGATCTCCCTTCAGCAAACTGTCCAATGGAAAAGTGATGATGTTGTTCATATTCTGAATCTGTAACAAGAATATTACACCAAATCACTTAATATATTTAGACACAGAACATAAACTGTCTTAATACACACATTTCAGAAAGTTTCACAAGGAAATCTTACATATTATTTTCCTATCCCTGCCTTACAGAGATGTTTATCAGCATAGCCAGTAGTCAAAGATGAAAGCAACATGAGTTTATTAAATTCACTCTGGAAACACTATACCCCAAGCCAGCAGGAAACCTCCAGAATTACTGCTGATTATAAATATCTCATCCAACAATGACTGCAAAATAAGACCACTAATTTTTACACTGCCTTATTTCCCTGTTTAAATTACATGAAAACAATCATACAGTTTTCTAGCACTGATAGTTTTAAGGTCATAAGCATATTTTATATTAACCTTGTTTACTTTCCAGCCTCTTCAGACCTATTCCATAAAACATATTTGCTACTCTCCCAATACATGGCATCTTACTCTGGGAGAAGTTATAAAGACAAAGAATGCTGGCCTGTAAAATAACCACCATTCCAGTATTTTCCATTTGCTTTTAAAAAGCAATGCATCTGCCTTATTTATCTCATGCGACCTTGGAAATAAGAATTTTATGAGGTCTTTAGTATGTGTAAGTAATTCAAGAGAAAATAAGTACTTCGAGAAGTTAAAATGATTTCAGATGAAGACAGTGGTAAAATCATCATGGTTTTAGTTAAGTATCTGTACAGTAATGTTTTGATAAGGAAAAAGAATGAAGAAAGACTGTAGGAATAAGACAGTTAGAAAAAGACTGCACATCCACTCCTTTCAGATTCCAGGAAAAAATTCATGGTATGGGCCATAATGTCTAGGCAGAGTTTAAACTGTAACAATTCAAATGGATTGGTTGCTCTGAGGAGCAAAATCCAGAATGCTTTAGAATAACATGATGAGAAAAAAAAATCAGAATAACTTTTGCAGCAGTTCAGTTAAAGCTGCCCTTGGATGAGGTACTTCTTTTCCTGGTATTTTATGCTGTTTTCTAAAATGCCATTTTTTCAAGAAGCTCTGAAATCCCTATATGAAGAGAGATTTCAGATGTTCAAACTACAGAAAGAACTTTGCATCATGTAGGAACAAATGCTTCTATTTCTTCAGGAATAATGTCAGGGACATTGAAGTCTTTTTCAGCGTAACCCATCCAGAGACGAAAAAATATTACAATTTCAAGATAAAAATATTTCCAATTACGGATGGTTCAGTCTTCCCAGAATTGAAAAATACAAAATATGACCACCCTGTAGTTACTCGGTGGCCTCACTAAAACAGACTTGGTGATACATAACAGCTGTTGTTAAAACAAACAAGCAAAGCCCTGATGTCCCCACCTTTCCTCCTCAAAGAAACTACCTTACTGCATTTGCTTGAAATTTCAGCCACCAGTCAAAGTGAACCTTCATTAGTTTTAAAGGTTACACAGATTGTCTCTGCATGGGAAGGTTAAAGAAATATAGAAAATCTGGTCTTTCGAACTCTTAAAACAAATCACATTTCCCCTCCTCCACCCTACTTTTTCTCCTCTCCAACAGGCTGCAGGACTCAACCACAGCCCTTCAGAATCAACAAGTGTAATTTCAGCTCTTTGTTGGTTTGGTTTTTTTAAGTACTTCCTGTAAAAGTTGAATGAGCAACATGTACACAAGCTTAGCTGGCAGTGGTGGAAACCATCCACCTCCTAAGTCCTCAGCAGTACTACCACAGGCACATATCAACACAACCATTCTCAAGGGTAATAAAATTGTCGTAAATACAGGAGATAAGTGAAAAGGTTTAAACTACACAAAACCTAGGGGAAGAAACCCCAGAAACTTCTAGAAGTTACAAGTGCACATCCAGAATGGTTATTCAGGTGGAAAAGCAGAATAGGTCTCTTCCACGATACCATTCCATGCAAAGTTTTCTATTTTGTTATTCTATTTTATGAGTATGATATAGTCAAATCTCTAACTTAAGGATCAATACTTTCATAGCCTCCATTTAATTATTCTTCAAATTTAGTAGACAGAAATAAAGAACCAAGTATTTCTCAACAGCATTTTTTTAAAAAGTTTAGAGAATGTTTGCCTATTCAAATTAATTCCTTCTGTGTGCTATCACCTGTACATTACTATCGTCTATTGTATTCCCTATGCTCCTATTCTATTTGTAACAAAAGTAAACATACATAATGCATGAACTTGTCATTATTAACCTAGTTAGATGAATCATACTCCCTCATATTTTTAAGTCAGCAAGCAATATACAGATGAAAGATCTTACATGTTTTTCCGCTCTTTCTTGAGACTCTTAAGCTGAACTATCTAAAAATATAGACCCATTTTTGGCATGCAGAGAAGCATTAATATCCTGCAGTTCCTACTCTGTGCCGAGTACAAGGAGCTATAATGAATGCAATAGCCTCTACATTTTGATTACTTTATGTTTTAAAATATTCTTTTAAAAAAAATACACAAGGGTGCAGGAAATCTTCACAGAAATTAGAGTCATCCTGTCTCTGAGAAACACTAGCAAATTCTGTATGATTTTAAAAGAAAGAAAGAAAAAAAAAGTAGTTGACCTTGTTTCCACTTCCAACATTGCTGCTTTTGCACTTGTGGTTTTCCTCTGACAGTTTCCAACAAGATGACAGGGTAAAAAATTAAAACTTCCTAAGTTGGAGAACGCTCAGAAAAGAAGAAATGGCAGGGGAGAGGAACATATAAACAAAACACATAGCTGCCAGAAGTGCTCATAGAGGCAACAAGCAAGCCAACATTTGTGAAGGGGAGAGATGTTCAAGTGGTTTAAGGGCCTATGGCTAAACATTTAAATTTGCTGTTTGCCAGTCCTCCTGATTGCTTTAAAGTAAAGCTCTTTTCCATAAGAGCTTTGGATACTGGTGCCTGCAGCACTTCTGTAGGTTTTGTTTTCTAAGCCCAAGCAAAAAGGAAAAAAAAAAGCCTTTTCAGTATACTTCAGAAGTTAAATACTTTTCTTGACATGCAGAACTTAAAACTTTTTCAGTTTGAACTAAAATTCAGGCAGTTGAACAGTATGATATGTCTCCTATTACCATTACTATACTTTAGATGCAGTCTCTGTACCTGGCTGTGGGCTTCTCAACCATCAATGAACTCAGGTGTGTGCAGGTGGTGGCAGTACTGCCTGCTGACAAATCATTGTTTAAGTTATTTTCTTTTTTTTATGCCAAGTGCTATTAGACTTAACAGTTTCCAATAATTTTCCCAGTGACATGAGTGTTCGTAGGACAAGGCCAATCAACACAGCAGGGAGAAAGTGGAAATCAGAACACCCACTATAGATGAGACATTGTTGGTCTGAACTTTAAGCTTTAGCATCTATGCCCAAGATTTCAGAAAAACATGTAACAAAGACTGGTGGCCCAAACTTTCATCTTTGCACTGTGCCTTCCCCTTGCACACAAGGTCACAGTGCTGCCGTTCCTCTGTCCTCACCCCCCTCTCCCCTGCAGCACAGGTGTGGCTGAGCTGGGACATCACCCACCACTCATTATGCCACAGGGAAAATGACTCCAGCAGAACAGGAGCTGAGCACCAAGTGCCCACATGGAGCTGCTGGCACAGCTGCCTAGAAAAATGCCTTCATGCAAGATACCAAGTGTTGCCACCATGTACTACTTACAAACAGCCCCGTTACCACCACCAATACTCAAACTACAAACTGGGAACTTCTCTATTAGGAAGTATTTCACGGGAAATCTTAAAAGCATAAAATGAAGAGTTGCAAAAGCATAGGAAGGAAGAGACTTGTGGTTATTCTAGCCCTTCTTCCTTGCCAGTGGAAAATTCCATACGGCACATTTTCTAACCTAGGTTGAAAGACCTAAGTGGTAGGCTTCTATCACTTTCTCTGGGACACTTCACCTTACATTTTCAGAGTGAGATCCCATTTATATGCAATTTATTATTTTCCTGCGCCACAGTCAGAGTTATCTGTGAAGCAAATCATACATTTAAAATTCTTCTAAATTTTCTTCATAAACCAATCTGTTGAAGCTCTAACCATGTGTTGTTGCTATCCTCTGAATTTCCTCCAGTTGGATCAATACCCTTCGGCAAAAAAAATAAAGATGTGGTTCCAGGTGGAGCTGAACCCATGCTGCTAAGGAGGAATTATTACATCTTGGTTTATATCTCTACAAGTGTAAGTCAAATGGTACTCCTTATTTTTTCCTCTCACCATTAGCCAAGTTTTCCCTAAGTGTACTGATGTAAAACAAAAAGCTCACAACTTAAATCATTAAGCTCCACATATAATACTCCAATCTTAAATATGTATACCTGTAGAGTTTTTTCATGGACTTAAGTGAGTCCTTCTAAACAAAAATATGTTTGTGAAGGTTCAGGCACCAAACATTGTTTTTTAAAACCTTTGTCTAAACAAAGAAAATTCTGGGCATAAATTTCTCAAATTTATTACATAATACAGAAAAGATATTTCCTTCCGTTTTGCTGTTACCTTTTACAGTTAAGCAAATTTTCTTTCTTCTTACATTTAAAAAAGTAAGGAAAACAAGAGCATCTGGTCAGAAAAATATCACTGATGTTCTTGTATTTTTTCTGACTAAAAACCCAAGGATTATTAACAGAAAATAGAATCTCTTACTCCCAGCTACCTTCCACAGTGTGGAAATATCAGATCCAGTCCTCTCAATCCAGCCTGTTTCATTAGCTTTAAATTTATATAAATGAAAAAGAAAGGACAAGAATACGTATAACAACAACAAATACAGAAAATGTTATTTGTTAAATAGCTACTTCATCCTCACAGATCAAACCTCTTTTCAAGGAGTGTTGACAAAGATGCACAACTAGATTTTATTTCTTCTCAGTGTAGCAATTCAATAGGATTTAAAGGAAAAAATATTTAAAGTGCGAACATACTGCAATGAGCCTTTCATTTTCCTAACATTTTTCATATTAAGACCCACACCTTTATCCCTTGGCACTATATTTAAGAAGACAGAGTAATTAACACTATGAGCAAGTGCCATACAGACCTAACCTACCTGGGAACTCCTACTACTCTAGTGGGTGCTCCAATTCTATTAGGAATTAGGAACAAGGCTGCCATCAAGAAGCAATATTGTGCTTGCCACAAAAGGTGGTCTGTTACCTCTGAAAATGACCTCTAGTAATTTCAGATCTTTCATTACCAAAAAGACGAACTGATTGCTCAATCTTCTTAAAAACCAGAAGTTGAAGAAAAATTTGTAAATTGATATCAGAGCTATGGCAAGAGAAAATAATTGTACTGTATACATCACAAAGTGATCCAAATAATGCAAACTGGGTTAGAATGGCTAAAATGAATGGTTACAAGCGTCTTGTACACAGTAACTATCATTCATTTCTTGAAGATGTATTTATAAATCACTTCAAAAGTGAAGAACTACAAAGGTTGGGGTGGGGTTTTTTGAGTTTTATGCACTATTTGACAGTGCACACATAAAAGCAGCATAGCAAACTTACAAAAACTTCAAGACCTAAACTTTAACTTGAATAGTTTACAGGTTTTTGGATTAAAAACAAAAACACTTCAGCTGTTATTGAAATACTTTAAAACACTGATGCCTTGATAAGGCCATAAAAACTTCAAAGTCTTTCGGGAATCTTCTAAAATTATTAGGGAAACCAAGGACCTAAAACTCCTGTTAAAGCAGAACAACTTTCTAATGGCTTTCCTCTACCTTACTAAGGACAAGTTTAAAGAAAATCTTTGTGCAGAAGCACTTTAGAGCTACAGCTCTAAATGCCATCCAGGCCAAGAGCTGACAGAACACATCAGCTTCTAGAAATAAAAGTAAAATATATGACAAAGCAAAACTTGACAGTAGCCCTAAAGCTTTGCCAGTGTTAATAGCTTTGGCATCTGTTCCAGTCTGAACATGTCCTCTCACTTCCTTGTGCACTCCCCATTCACTTCAGTTAAAATCTTCTGTGGAAATTCAGCACCCTGTGAAACCCCAGAGATAGGACTATTTAAAGAGTACCTTCCAGAATGTTTTTTTAACAGCAGCAGGATGCATGGCCCTGGCTACACTCTTGATGAAAATATTTACAACCAAAACATGTGGAGTGCTACAAGGAAACACCAGAGGAGAGGGATGTTTTTAATGTCAATATGTTGAAAGCATTCAGAGTTGGATACATCACCTCACTGTGAGACTGCACGTACGGCTATGACTTTAACAAAATACACCCCAAATTATTTCCAATTATTGTACAGAACCTTTTATACTGGTCAATACCCTTTTAGCCTTTTAGAAAACTGTATCTCAATCAGTGAATTTATGAACAGATTTTCAAAGTGACCAGTTACTAAAAATTTATTTTAGTGGCATTAACTTCTAATAGGCAAAGCTATATAAATCTATACTTTTTCATTATTCTAGATTTCTTGTTTATAAATATAGCATTTGGAAGCAATAATGAAGTTCACATCTTTTTTTCATACATATTTCTTTCTGGAGGAAACTATTTTCCTATGGAGACAGCAAATTCAAGGACCCTTAGGTTTCCTTTGCTAGTCAGGAAGAAACAAAAAGCTTCAAACCTCAACAATATGAAGCATATTAGGAAGGAGCAGAACTTTACAGAGACCTGCTCTTCACCAGACAGTATTAAAGAGAGAAGGTGCCTATGCTATTGCAATATTAAAAAAAAAAATTACATTCATGCCTATGCAAAAATTACTCTTCACTTCAAAAATAGAGAAAATCAGAATCACAAACTGAGAAAAACTACAGACTTAACTACTCTCTTATGACATATCCTCTTCTTATACATAGAAAATGAAGCAAATGTACATAGCTGCTTCTAAAAAAAATAACAGTATACAGTAAAAACAACTACAAATATTCCTTGCAGAAGACACACAAAAAACTTAGGTGGATAACAAAAGGTAACAAAAACGTGCATTCCAACTTTCCACAGATATTTATTTTGGTGTTTTTCCTTTCCAAAGTGTGGAAGGAAAGTTATTCTTGTCAGAAACATTTTGCAAAGATAGTAGTTTCTGGTTTTAAGAAAACAAATAGCTAGGATTTTTGGTAAAAAAGCAACACCTTTTAGCTTTCAGAAGTGTTCTTGAAATGTAATACATTAAAAGCTTTTTCTGGGGACGGGGTGTAGCTTTTAGCAGATTGCTTTTTAAAATCACCTAAACATCACGTTTCCCAGATCCATTTGCCTAATGAATTCATCATATTGCAATTAATATATGATAGAGAGGGGGTTTTAGTCAACAGAAGGTATCAATTAGAAGACCCATTCCATTTTCCTTTCCATAGGAGCTGCCTGCCTCTGTATGAGAGACTTAGGATAACTGACCCGCACTGAATCACGATGCCTCTTCTGATACATAATCTCCAATAATATTTGTACTTCCAGAGAAGTTCAAATCAATATAACCAATATGAAATACATTTCACTGTTGATAAATACATTTGGGGCTGTATTCATCAATATCATGATTAGGTAAAAAGAGAGGACAGCATCAGAGAATGAATGGAACTGCCCTAAATCCCATCAGCTGGAAACATTCCCCAAAGAAGTGATTATGACCAGCTGGCTGCAAACTACAGACATTTGGTCTAGACTCACAAAAGCATTTGATGTGTCTCCATGCCGTTGATTTCAGCAGACACAGACTTTTAAATGCTCGGGAATCCGGGTCATTTCCCCTTCCTAGGCCCTGGTGTAAGAGTTCTGTGAATTCAAGTAAATTTGGTACTTAAGATATGGGAAAGCTCTAGCTAGTAGGATGTAATCAGAATCTGCCCTTTTTGTACCCTCTGATTAATGTGAAATTGAGGCTGAAAATTCTCCATTTATAATTAAAAATTCCATTCTTCCATTTGGCTCCATCCCATTTGCCTCACCAAAGAGGCTTTTAAGACTTACTGGCTTCAGCTATAGGATTGGTCCCCAGTGGATGCAACTGTTGTTAGAGCATTTTGTTTGATTTTGTTTCCCTGACTCACTTCCCTGAGAAGCAAGAATACTCTCTTCCAGGGCTGCTAAAATCTCCCTTTACAAATACCAATGGAAAGTGGGAAAAAGTCAAGTAAAACATCATGATCACACAGTAAATCAAGTTGGGTTTTGCTGGTTTCACAATTTTAAAGCAAATTGAGATATGTGTTTTATTATGCATGTCATAACTACTTTATTGTGGGAAGCTTTTAGATGTGCTAAGTGTTGAAGAGGGAGGTTTGTGTTTGCGTTTTGTGGTGGTTTCTCTTCCGGTTTCTTTGGTTTGGGTTGAGTTTTGACTTCTGTAAGGGGAAAGCCTAGGACATGAGATATTTTCATAAGCTGAGGATTTTTTAAGAACAGTGGTTGCTAAAACACAAATTGTCTTCCATATGTAGAGCTGTTGTAATTCCAAAATACAGCCATTGTAATGGCTTTAAAATTTCAACATGTTTTTCTTAAATAATTCTTACCAAATTTTTGAAGAGAGCAGTTAATTCCTTTGTAAACACAGAAAATTTTAAAAATGCTGTTCCCAAATCTGGGTCATCCCTGCAAACACAGTTGCCACCAAACTTCTCCAGTGCTTGTGTATACTGTTCTTCATTTTCCACGTGAGCTTCAAAAAGAGCAAAACAGGAAGATATCATCAGTAGATAAAAGGTTATTGAAATCACAATTGAGGGCTTTTTTAAAAAAAAACTTTCAAGAGTTATTACTACAAATGTTTACTTGATACAAAAACCAGTTATTATTTACATTGTAAAACTGATATGCCAGAACTGGTTTGCATGTACCTACCCACGTTGTACAAATGACAGCGTGCCAACACAAGACAAACATCTGAAACTCTAGAAAGACCCACAATATTTCCGCACCATAGCAGAGGCCCCATAACAACTCCCAACTCCTATAATGAACTTTCAGATTTTAGAATCTTTTATTAACACTTTCTAATTTTAACTGTGTGCTGTTATGTTTTACTGTGTGCTGAAAAAGAAACATAAGAGCGTAAGTGTGCTGGCAGAGTCTTGGATCTCTACAACAGAAGGCAATAGATCAAATAGTCTTGGTTCGTCCTAGGTAAAAGGACTATAAACCACAATAAAGGGGAGGACAAAACCATATCTATGTGTGAGAGACTGAAATATTGTAGTTTATGACTTAAACATTTTCATGAAGGACTTTTAAAACTGGATTAGAAAAGCTGCAGCACCCTGAATGGGGCTCTGAGAGGCCCTGGACCAGCTCACTGAGGAAGATAAGATAAAGCAACAAAGCCAGGGCTGAGGACATTCACAAAAGCTTAACACCTCCAAGGTGGGGACCACAGCCCCAGGGCTATCAGCTACCAGGCTCGAACAGACCCTTGCAGCAAAGGGTGGGGGGAGAGAGGCTTTGGGTGTGTGCTGGAAAAGCCTCTGGTGAGGGGCGCAGTGACCGCCCATCCTCCACTGTGCAGAGGAGCCCAGCTGAGGGGCCCTTCACGGGTGGGGG
>VZTE01001600.1:2823347-2910423 GCA_013397775.1 Eulacestoma nigropectus | reverse complement strand
TCTGTCCCCCTACCCCCCCCCCACACTTCTTTCTCTATTTCCTTCTTTCTTTCTTTTCTCTTTCCTTCTCTTTGCCTCTTTTACTGTTAAATAAAATACATCAATTTTTTGGCACCAACATCTAACCTCGTTTGGTTTTAATCTCATTTTGGGAATATTTTGAACCTTCTAAGATCTTTCCAGTTTACACACAGAGACTTAGTTTTCTTTGCTCTTCTGGGTTTGAAACCAGATCGTAACACTATGTTAGCTCTCCAATTCAGGGCAGCAGTGGGGATCTGAAGCGAATCCTAGCAATCTGCATTTACCACAGGCCAGTTCAGTTCTGAAAGCAGTTCTGGTTCATGACAACCAGATTCCTTTCTGAGACAACAAAACCAGAAGCTCTGCCCTAGAAGTCGTCCAGTGCTCCTGGGCTACACCAGTGCAACTCATCCAGCACACACCTAACACCAATGTTCAGAAAGCTCTGAGTTGCACATGCTGGGAGGTTATTCAGCCCAGGGAATGAGAGGAAATCTAGGCATAAAATAAATTCCCCTGATTCAAATATAAAGGAAATCTGAGAGGCTTCAGTCTTAACTACTTCGCCCAAATGATTTACTCCTAGGTCACCAGGTTACTTTTGCCTATACAGACAGGTATAAAAAGTCCCTTTATCAAAAGTCAATTTTAACTGTGGAATAAAACAGAAACAAAGTTTTTCTGAACCCAAGTTTAGTGACCATGTGAAACTTGAACATGGGGACAAAGCACACCACATTGGCACCCAGGAAAGTTAACATTGCCTATTTCTTATTCTAGCTGTAGACAATTTCTAAAGCTTCAAAGGAAGTCAGGGAAAAAAACTCCACACTCTAGAAAACAAATTATGCATTAATAAGAACTAAGACTGTCTCGGTCATTACATGAGACTAGCATAAACCCTGAAGATTATTTAGAGAGGATTAATCTGTTCAAACAAGCAATGATCCAGTTTCATTTCAAGCCCATTTGTACACATCAACACATTTAATATCCAAAGGATTTTTGATACAATGTCCTTTCCCAAATTTCTGTGAATTAGTTATACAACCTGTTCAATAAACTTATCATGCTCCAGACTAAAAACAAGCCTGTCTGTTCACGTGTCCTGTCCGGACAGCCATTCAAGAACTTTGTTTCTCAATAGCTACAAATTTTCTCTAATTTCCAATATACAAAACTAAAACCCTGTGCAGCAGTGGCATAACACCATGTAATTAAAGACTGACATAATGAATATGCAGAATTGAAGTTACACAAACAGTATTAATTGTACAAGTTTTTAACTTGAGCACTTGAATTTGTAGCCTGTGACAGTTTGCAGGTAGCTATTAAATTGAAAAACTGAGTATTAGCACTGAAATTGACTTATTTTCCTCAGCATCAACAGCAAGGGCTGAGCACTTACCAAAATTTTTGCTGTAGGATGAAGTAAGGACGTTCAACTAATTCTATTGTGTGACATATATACACCTGAACAAGCTTTCAATGCACTGGCACAGACAGCAAAACGGAGGGTGTGGCAGGTCACAACTCCTCTAGATCTCACATCTACCCAGTGAGGTGAGTTATTTCCACACTGTTTTCTGCGTTCTCGCTGCTTCCTGCATCCAGCTTAGCTTACGTGAACCCAAGTGAGAGAAGAGGTCAGGCCACAATTCCTACAGCAAGAAGAGAAAGCTGCCCCTGCATGAAAGCAAGGTGAAAAGGCTGCTACCTTTAAGTGTTATGGTTAGATGTGCAACCAGTAGCTGTGCCGTGCTGATTTTTTACCTTAGGAAACAAGCACAGCATCCACTCCACATGGCATCCCCAGGAGTCTTCTATTCCCCAGCATGCTAGGGACTGTTCTGGATTATGAGACATTCCCCAGAATGCTGATGGTAGTTTATTGCAGCAGTACTATTAAC
Organism: Eulacestoma nigropectus; assembly: GCA_013397775.1. Taxonomy (NCBI): domain Eukaryota; kingdom Metazoa; phylum Chordata; class Aves; order Passeriformes; genus Eulacestoma; species Eulacestoma nigropectus. The sequence continues at coordinate 2,908,489 of VZTE01001600.1, read as the reverse complement.
TGAGCTGGTACTCCCCCAAGTGCTTCCGAAGAACACAAAAATCTACTTCTTCCATGAAACCCTCCAAAATACTCTTCCTGTCCTATGGTTTTTTCCTGATGGATTTTAAAATTTTCTCTACAAACAAAAGGTATGAAATCTATTAAAAAAAGAAACTTGATCCAGTTTTGAGGGTTTAGAGGCTTTCTTTAAGTAGGAACCCAAGCTATGTACAAATTTGGAGTCACTGTGTAATCCTTAATAACGGTTTGTAAACTCTCACATTAAAAAATAAAGACAAAACACATATATTCAATATTTAGGGAACCTATACTAAAAATACAGTCACTGTGCTCTTAGGAGCGTAGGATCATGGGTTTTGTTTTGTCAAAAGAAACCCCAAGGGCTGACAGGTGGCTTGGTTACTGATGTTTCTGCTGGTGGAAGAAAAATGCCTCCAAACCTTTCTTGTCAAGACCGGGGGGGCAGCACGAATTTAAACATGGGCAAGGTACTGATTCTATGCAAAGACTAGTGATTTGCTACAATGCTCTAATAAGTACTCTGATTATGAGGCATAGTCTAGCACTCTAGAATAAAATTTTAAAAAATCCCAACAGCCAAGCAAGAAAAAGAAGAGAATAAAGGATGCCAAATCAGTGAAACAGCTCCTGATCAATCTTAAACTGAACCCTCTACAATTCAAAGATAACAGCTTCATTACATGAGACAAGGAACTTCCTTTCAATTAGCTGAGATGAATTATACCACAACAGCAGTTCTTGTTCTAACCTTGCGTCTGAACACCAACATGGCCATAAGTTCTGTCAGATACTGGTGGCTCTCCAAGGTTGACAGCCCTATCTATTTTGCAGTTAATATAGGTTTTGTTAGCTCTAATTGCTATGAACTGCACAGCGAGAACAAAAGCCAACCAAATGCTGTTTCTTATCCACAAAAACAAATGCTATTTCTTATTCACAAAATGCTGCTGATTCACAGAAACAAAAGCTTCAGTTATTTTTTTCAAAGAAGATAAACATACACAACTCCAAGAGATTGGCACACATTTAAAAATGCACACAGCAATAGTTCTTTGTATTTTATTCAGCATTGTAAGAAAAATATCTGATTTTTTACATCATGACAATAAAAAGTTGCAGCTCATCAGCTCTCTCTTGTCACGAAGTTCTCAAAATATGTAACTGGAAGCACCAGAGAGAGTGAGGTTTCAAAAGCAGTAGAGCCAAGGCAGCTTCTTATTGCTGCCAAAAAATAATTTCACCCCTCCCACACCCTCATCTCTTGATGATACACATGGCCCTACCACTTCAGGTGCTCCTCTAATCCCAATTAAGTTGATCTCACTGCATATGCAGCTTTATACAAGCTTAAAAACTCATCTAGGGATCTGCCAAGCAGCAGGCACAACAGAAGGAGCAGGTAGCCCAGACCCAGTGGAAAGAGGAGAGCATAGCTTCACCATTCGGTACGAGTATGGCAGCAAGAGAGGTTTAGCTACGCCACAACATCTCATCCTTACTGAGCTCATGATCAAACAGCTAGTTCAAGACTGACTTTAAAATGCACATATTTCTCTTCTCAGAGTGTCTTGGTTTGAAAGACAGATGTCTGTTAAGGAAGGCAGGAGCCTCCCTTGGAATGGAAAATGCAACCCCCTTCCCTCCAAATGATTATAATTTTTGAAATTAAGGGGCTCTCAGGCACAGATATAGGGAATAGGAATAACAGTTCTTTACTAATATATATATATAGAGAGAGAGAGAGGCAAACAAACAACACTAACTGTGGCAGCAATAACAAACAGAACCGGGAACCCAGTGCCCGCCTTCCCTCGGCTGTTTGGGGAGGGTGCGATGGTTCCCCCGCGGCTGCAGGGGGCGCCCCGGAGCGAGCGCGGGGAGCACGCGGTAATGGCGGGCGAGAAGCTCGCCTCACAAACCCCAGGGGCAGCCGATCCTGGAACAGCAGGGACGAACACACAGAATCCCGGGGGGTAGGCGAGATGTATCAAACTCCGGAGCTGCAGCGGGAGCCCCAGGAGGTCTCGGCAGGCAGGGGGTGCTGGGCTACAGTGTAGCGAAGGCTCGGAGCAGCGGCAAAGGAACAGCAGCCGTGGCCCGGCTCCCAGCAGGGCAGGGAAAGGCGGGCTTGGGGTCCCGGGGTCCCCTGAAGCACTCGAGCCGATGGGTAGAAGGAAGGCAGCAGAAGGCAGAAGTCTGTAGTAGTGGTGAACTCTCTCCACAACGACAGCAGCTCCTCTCCCCCTCGAATGCCGGCAGGACAAGAGAGCGAGGGACCCCACCCAACCCCTTTTATCCAGTTCAAATCTCGCGACCTCTCTGCCCCACACGAGAAAATCCCAGGTAAAAAGAGGCTGGCCAGCTAGACTCCTCCCCCTGTGGCCAGGTCTTTTGTCTCTTTGGCAGCTTGTATGGGGAAAAATTCTTTGAGAGAAAAAGAAAACAAACGGAGACCTCCTAAAACCCCAACACAGAGTTACCCATATAACTCCTTCTGATTCAGTATGACATCTTGACTGCTTAAATCTTTTAATTTCACCAATATAAACTAACAGGAATTATGTACTTACCCAGACCAGATAAGTTTATGGCTTTGACAGATTTCTTCATTTTATAGAGAACAGTTCGGTCAACATCCAGAGCCTAAAAAAAAGAGAAAAACACAATAGTGGATTGTCCTCTGGCAAATTTCTGCCCTGGAAACCTGCTGTAATTACAACTACTACATAGTTTACTTTATTTCCATAATTAATGAATTACTTACCATTTGCTTCCACCCCCATCCATACAACCTACTCTGTCCCCTTGCCCAAAAAAATGCCTCCTCCATCTTTGGCTGGTGATGTTCAGCATCATGTAAACTCAGCAGGAAACAATTTACACAATACTGTCTTTCCATGCTAAATTATTAAAGAAGCTTAAAACAGTTTTCACCCATCATATGCTCTGACACTGCTAAAGAAATGAGCAATATCACTTCCTCAGGCAGAATATTGAAAATGGAATTTAATTTCGGTTTTCCTGGATAATTTAGTTAATTGCATTCTCAACTATATGAACTTTCTCACTGCTATGTGGAGCAAAATAAATTGCATATCTCTCAAATATCTTTCACACAGTTTAACACTAGGCAAAGCTTCCCCCAACACTATATAAAATTCAAGTTTAAATCTTGCCCAGAATGCTCAAGCACTTATAATCAATTTGTTTCAAAGAAAGAAGTAAAACCCAGCAAGCTTACTGAAGTGAGATATGAGCAGACTCAAAAACGTAGAATTGTTCCAGAAGGGAGAAGCAGAATTATGGTTACATAAAATAATTTTTAAAAAATCCCCACGTTGTGAAACTAGGAGAAAATATATGTTCCAAAGATGATAGTGTCATTAGACCCCACTGAAGAACAATACTGAACACTACAAATTGTATTATGCCCAGAGTTGTTTAGCATGATACATGATAAAGCAAAGAAAATCTACCAAATTCATTCCAGTTTTCATTCAAAACATTTCAATGAATTGCGGCAGTTACACATCTGACCTACGATTGTTTTATTGTTAATCATTTGTGTAAGAGACACAATGCAGAAAGTCAGCCCTGATGAGTCTATCCAATTATTTTAACACAGTGAATGTAAAAAGAAATATTAAGCCCCCTGATTCTGGGAGTATTCTTAAACTGAATCTATTTAGACCACAAACAGCTGGACAAAATCTTCACAGCATTCCATGGAAACCAACCAATTTAGACAATGCCTTAACATTAACATTACAGTGTCATGGTACTGCTGTATCCATTGGAGGTTTTGCCTCCAGCATCTTTATATTAGCATCTATATATTTTTACATCTGAAACATATTAGCAAGAGAAGTGCAGAGGCCTTTTCATCTGGAATTCTGAAGTACAGAAGAAGGGAAAAATAAAACAATCTAAGAAAGCCCATAAAAGCCATGCCAGCTCTGTTCACCCTCTTCAGCAATTTGAATTCCATCCACTGTAATAAATCTGTATCTAGTATGATCTCCAAGGTTAAATTAGTCACCTGTTTGGATAGGAGTACACAAAGTGAACTCCCTCATTGTATACTTGGTGATTTCTAAAAAATAACCTCAGAAAAGCACCCTCCAATCAGCTGACTACAGAAGAATGATAATTTCATCAATGACTGCGTCAAAGCGCAATCACCCTCTTGGACTCCAAGTGAAAGGAATGTCTGCAACTACAAGCATTATAAGCAACAGTCCAAAGAGAAGGCTGACAGCCATAGACTTTAAACTTACAAATTCAATTGTCAGCTAAATCTTAGATTTGTGTGTGCAGCTGAGAAAATATTAAGTATCTGCACCTTAGTTTGGGGGAGATAATTCTTAAGGAAGAGAAATGTTGGAAGGATAAATGCATGGGATTAATTGTACTACTGTGGTCAGGGATCCAGACAGATCTATGGATTCATAAAATCCTCTGGCCCAAGGCTGCCTCAGTCAGAAAGCACAAACTCCCAGTAAGGAAAAAACCTCAAATCCTCTTCCTCAACTAAAGTCATCATTTTGGTTTGAAACATCTCTCAACCAACTTCCACTTTCGCCAGGATCAAGCAGTAGAGGAATAAACCCACAATGCACAGCATAGCCAGGGTCCAACAGAAATGGCAGCTAATGCCCCTAATACACCAGTGACAACTCAAGCATCAACCCATTTCAGACAGCTGGTCCACATAAAAATTCAAAACAAAGGATAATGAGGAAAATACCCCAAAGACAGTACCAAGGACAACACAACAAACAAAACCTAAAACCTTAACGTGTTGAAACTGTACAGGTCAGGATTTCTTGGGTCCTCTCTTCATCCCCTGCCTGTCTTTTCAGCTGTCAGTGCAAAGCTGTATCTGAACCTGAAAAAAAGTGACTAGAAATTGGGGGAAAAAATCAGTTCTGGAAAGCTTTCCAAACAGGAAGTGAAGGATAACAAATATCTAGCCATTTTAAGGGAGACCTTAAAAGAATACATAGATTAATTAATTAATTAATTGATATATTTATGAAATACAATTACTATGTTTCCAATTGTGGTAAGAAAACTAGACTTGCTCCTGTAGGAGGTTTTTTCTATTCCTCCCTTCATTGGTGCAATCTTTTCATAGTGTGTGACATTTAAGAGTGGCTAGGTATGCCTACAATGGGCAAAATACTGAAAAGCTCTGCATCTTTAATACTGTATTTCGGTCTTGCTTACAGACTAAAAAATAGAGAGGAGAACTTTGTTTAACTGAACAGCATTGGTGTTTATTCTCATCTAGTGTTTCAAAGGAGTAATTTCAGGATAAAACTTGAAAATGTCACTCCTTGTCTTTAGTGCTGTTCTTCATATTTTCTTGTCCTTTTCTTTGTCCACATCTTAGCCACTAGGAAATCAGTTTAAATCCAGCTGTGGCTTTATTATAGTTCACATTTCTAAGCCTGTGTTTGTTTCATAAATATACACACACTATCCCAATGCACACATATGCACCAAAATGCACCCTCATTCAACTTCTTCTTGCATTCTCAGTAGTGTCAGAAGCAGGGAATTTTAAAATGGCTTCAGATGTTGCATATTCTAGCATTTCTTTTTATTCACTTAAAATGCCCAGTAAACTCCTGAACGAGACGTGATCATGCATTTGATATGGTGGGATTACTTTGTCCTCTCATGTAATGTTTCTAGTTTCGCCTCAAAAAACTCTGTTGTAAGACTGCTTATTTTAGCATCTGTTTCTGCACAACTGAGTCTATGAGGCCATATAAATAATTTTCACAGTCCCACTCAGTTTCTCCTGATGAGCACTCAGACTTCTCTGTTGTTAGAAACAGTTAATATAGCTTTGATTTAAGAGAAAAAAAAAACAAAAACAGATTCTCTGCAGCACATAAGAAAAGAAGTCATATTATTGTGGAAGTGGTGTTATGCACATGAACTGAAACAGAAACTCCTACTTGACTCAAGGACTTGAGTGCGTCCTTGTCAGTGCAATCTTTTTCCAAATACAGTATTTATGTTTTCTGTTCATCTTCTTTCATGTGATTTCTGATGGCAATCTGATGAAACCATTTTTAAGGTAAATTACTTTTTAGTCAGAAGTATACTAGGGAGGGTAACAAGCATATCAAAATAAGATGCAGATTTTCAAAGGAACACGAGAGAGGACTCAAGCTACCAGTGATAAGTAGCAAAGCTTTTTTCCACATGTAGGAACAAGGTCCAGTTTCATTCGCCAAAGGCCAATTTCCATTTTTGCTGCTTCAAAGGTTTCTATTTTGAACAGTAAAACGTGTCAGCTAATTAGAACCAAATCCATCTTATGAGGAAGAAATCAGTCTGAGATTACTGAAACGTCCTGAAATGTTATTCTACATCCTACTCTGTATGCCTCAACCTAATTTAAAATAATAATAATAATAATAGTAGTAGTAGTAATAGTAATAATAATAGAGCTGTTTAAGTCTGTTTCACATTGTCTAGAAAGATTTAAGCCCACCAGGATATACAGTTTTCAAACACTTAATTGCGCTGCTTCCCTCCTCCCCCCCCCAAAAAAAACAGGAAAGAAAAAAATTAGCATCAATCTCCAAATCTGTATTTTCTGAATAGATCTGTGCAATATAGATGGTTGGCACAAAAGATGAATGTATTATTTGCTCTTTTCAGTGGAGAAGAGAAACAAACTGTTCTATTATTAGCATATTTAACTGAGGGAGGAAAAAAAGCAGGAAGACAGAAACTCAGAAACTGAACATCCCAGAGATAATTTTGGCACCTTTTACAGAGCCAAAGGGTACGGGGAAAACCAGGGCAGTAGCAGCGTAAGTGCAAAGTCCCCAAGCTCTAGTGGTTCATTAAACATCTTTTGTGCCAAACTTACAGCAGAAGTCTGGGTCTTTATCTTATGCAAGTGTCCTCACACCAGTGTCTTTTTCCTTTGTGGCCCAGAAAATAATTAATTATCTGTGAAGGAACAGAAAAACAGCCATACTGGATCAGATCAACACTCCATTTAACCTGATATCCTCTACCAGGAGTGGCCAACAGCAGATGTGTTCGGGGCAGCAAGCAAAGAAAAGCACGTACACATCCTTCCCCAGGATAATCTCCCATTTCTCAGTAATGAGTTTAAAAACAAAAGACTGAGATACTCTCATCCAGAAACACTACACAGCCCAACAGGCTATTCTCAAGAGCAACAAGAAGCCCAAATTTTCTAATTCCAGAGAAGGGAAAGAAAAAAGCTAAACCTGACAGCATACCATGGGAAGTAGGGACAGAGGAAGAGGAAGGAGTCAGCCATCACCTTTACCTTATTTTTCATTTTAAACAGTTCAAAATCTCTAACACATTCCTTCCTTCTTATACATGGCAGTTTCCTTTTAGAAAGCATAAAAGTAACTATTTCACATTTTCAGCTATTTGGATGGGGTTTTGCTGAAAGTACTCATAAAACTGGATCTGAATTTGAGGAAAGTCTCAAGGTTACCATTTTGTAAAATAAAGAGTCCATTGGAACAACAACAACAAATGCTTGGAAGTACTGCTAAAGCAGTAACAAAATTTTGGGAAATAAATCCTCATGTCATTTGAAAAATTATCCTAGAGCCAGGAACCTATGTGTTCTTCCCTACACTGAACATCTACCTGACAAATATACACAAAAATAATAACACAGTGATATTTGATCCACTATACACAGTTATCTTAACATTATTTCTTTAAAACAAAATCAGATCTCATTCTCAATTTTAGCAATTTGCTTTAAAACATCAGGCTACTCAACAGCCATAAATCCTGCACTTCATCCATTCCAGTACTTCACAATAAGTAATAATGTCAGAGGCTGCTGCAGATGCTGAACACATATAGGAACATCCTTCCGAAAAACAAAAGGGCACAGGAAGAAACTTCGTCAGTTAAGGAAAAGAGAGGCAATCAATTAGTAGTTATTGTAGAGACAGCAGAACAAGAAAAGGCTCTTGTGCCTCACAGGACTGGTCTTGTTTAAAAATTAACAACAGCAAGTTTTTTATACTTGCATCCAGGAAGCACAATAGTTTGGCTTTTCTGGTGTATCTTTACAGGCAATCTGATATTTGGTGTAATTAATCCTTGCTGACTCAAGAGATCAGGCATATCTACAGACATTCTGTCTCAGTTTGTTATTTTTCTACTAGAAATGAACTGTCAACACCTCTGGCTTCAATCCACTTTTCTGTTACAGAGGGTGGTAAAAAAACTTCCTAAATTATGTTATCCCCCTCCAGAATCCTCTTTCCATTCTCCTACTGTTATGTAATTTCCTCCTTCAATGTATTAGTTTCTTTTCTAAATCCTCTCCAGTTTCCTTCCACTGATCACCTTGCACATTCACAGAGGGACTGATACAAAGGGTGGAAAAAAAACCTCACAGGCATAGTCTGGGGCAAGGCACTGTAGCTTCTGACTGTATCCTAGAACAATGGTAATTTAAAAAATTTTAATTTGGGGCAATTACTTTACTTAGAGTATGCATGTGAAAAACTGCAGTAGCTATGACAGTTAATTTGTATAAATGAGCTCTCTGGTGTGAGACCTGTCAGCTAAAGAGACTGAAGGTACAGAGACAGACCTGCAATAAAAAGGACAGAGTTTATGGCAGAATCATCTCTGAAAGGTCCCTTTCCACAAAAGCATTATTTCTCCAGCATCTGGGTTTGCGGTTCTTGTGGGCCCAATGCCAAGGCAATCTGTTTAAACAAGCACTGGTGTACTTGGCAGAAGAATGAAGTAAACTATTGAACTAAGGATATGCACGGTGGAAAAAAGTAATACCACTGCTTTGGGAAATACTTGAAAGTGCACGGTAATTCTGCTGCAAAGGTAAATGATGGGAGAATTTGGCACTGCTCTATGTTGTGTATAAAACCAGACCTGAGCATGATGACTTTGTACAACAAAACCATTAAAACAAAGAAGGGATGCCTAAAAACCAGAATTCTCTAACAGACTACTTCTATCAGAAGTGAAAGCCCAAATGAGAGGTTCAGAGCTACAAAATGTTACATCATTAATACAAGTCATTAAATGAGACTGTTTCACACTAAACAAAACTGGTGCTGTATCTGTGTATTAATTGATTTCCACAGGCTTCCCTCACTACAAAAAGTTAGAAATGCAACCAATACTTAACTGGAAGACAGACATCAAGCATTTTTGCGAAATAAAATCTCTTGCTTATGACAAAGAATGGAAGCTGCTTATGCCAACTATTTCTCCAGAACATATCCACCTCCTGCATTAACCAATTTTTACACTGAGAAATATATTTTCCTTCTCCAACATTGCAGCTATCTGCTTTCAAAGATGACTGGACTTTAAATACAGATCTCATAAGCAGTGTAACAGATGATGCATTTACTCTTTACAGTGGCTCATTTTTAAACAGAGGGTGCGTAAATAAAACTTGCAGTAGCCAATTCTTGGTATGCATCTCCATTTATTTAATATTACATGCTGCAACATCCTAAGATATATCACAATGTAAAATAAAGTAACATAGGCAATAGGATTAAAGTTCCAGTGATGATTGTCTTAAATGGATGAGTAAACTTTGCCAATCCTTTACCCATGTCAAAATTCTCTGGTCCTCACCCTGCAAGAGACTTTTTTCTAGCTTCATGTTTTTGCACTTCTGTCTGCTGTCAGCATCCATCAAAGCTGTTCATGGTTCAGAGTCCAGCTGTTGGGTGAGGCTGTTCCTCACCCGGTATCATTCAACAGCATTATGATGAGCTGGGCTGATGGCATTTTCCTTTTGCAGTTTTTTCAATTCAGTAACTCTTGTCCCCAGTATTAAACCTTTTTATACACCATCAGAGGCAACAAGAATTAATCTTTGCAGAACATAATGCCCTTTTATTCTGCATGTGACAAGCTTTCTGAAAAGAGAATTTTTAGTTATTTATGGGAGCAATTAACAAATTAAAACACTTTCCACATATTTAAAAGTTCCCATATTAATGGACTAGTTTGGTATTTGTAGTCTTCAAAACCTCTACTAGAACCAGGCAGACACCCCTGTTACAATCTCTATAGAACAATGAAAAACTAAACAGTTACATTTTCCCCTATGTATGATGTACTTACTCTATGCTAAAAATGAGAACCTTTGCAGTGTGTACACAGATCAACTGGATGCCAGAAACTGATCTATCCCTCCCCATCCAACACTCCTTTATCTTCCTTATGTATCCAATAATTCTAGGGACAAGAAACTAGCCTAGAGAAGAGTCTACAGCAACAGAGCGCAATCAAACTAACAGGCCGCTGAGAGCTTCTTAACAGAAATAAATTATAAATCAGAGTCACAAACGCCTCTGGCAGACAAATACAAGGTGTCCATTCTGAAAGGGAACAGAAGGCACACAAACTCTATCTAGTTTATGATACACCTGAAACTCTTAGGACACCATATTCCCACAACAAAGAATGGCAGCGGTATCTAGAGGGGACTTCAGGAGAGTAAGATAAATCACCTCAAATGAACCAACTATTCCTAGGGACACACGGAACCAGCTGTCAAACTAAGGTTCATCAGAGGCAAAGCAGTACATCGGACATCATCTCTCTGTTATTAGGGCAGACATTTATGAACAGCATCTACCTATAATACTAATGGTACATTAATTACACACAAAACCCAGTGTCAAATGATAAAACTTGTTTTCTCTTGAAACACTATAAAATTATTTCTGTTCTATAGTGGCTTCCAGACTTCAGCCTGTGATTTTCAGTCCAACTTCTCTGTAATTCACTATACCTTTGAAAATCTCTGCATGGTCTCTCAGAATCAATACACTTTCCCCCATTAAAAAGTAACTGCACAATGGTATAATTAACAGCAACTAATGCCAGTATAAGATTTGCAACTTATGGCAAACATTTGATAACATCAGTATCTTCCTCTTCTTTTTGTTAAATTGAACAAAGAAATTGCACGTATTTCATTTTGTTGATGCTTTCTCATGCTGTAGCTGTAGCTGTAAAGAGCTTGAATCTTGTCGTATAAATGCATAAACATAATATCCTATGAAGTTCCATTTGGGAATTTGTTTTTAAATGAAAGAATGCATCTGAACTGTCATACGTTGTCATTCATTTTAGGTGCCCGACACAGAAATCACAGGACACTATGACAATCTTGAAAGCAATGATCTTAAATTCTACTGGAATTTCAGCAGCTTTAAGTATAACTAAAATTAACAATTAACACACTCCTGTCACTAGAGACAACTGCCTCAAAGTGTAAGTGCATTTTAAGTAACACAATTATTAGTGTACCAAAGAGTAGATATATAATACTCATTTACATAATATTGATGCAAAAATAAAAGCTTTATTCCCGGAGTGGACTTTGCCAAAATAATTAGAGAGTTCATGTCATGGAAGGAATCTATAAAATGGAACAGACAGTACTTCCCTGTATCATCAATGAAGCACTAGGAAGGTAAATTCGTACACAGCTGGTACCTAAGCCAAAACACTACCTAAGACAAAACACTACCTAAGACACAGAACTTCTGCATTTAAAATTGAAGCAATTCAGAACGCAGAAGCATGTCCAGGCCTATCAGAACTTTTGTTGTTCTTAAATGAAATAGGAAACATCTACTGAATCAACTGATTGAAGCAGAAAAGACAAATGCCTGGATCTATATGTAACCAAGCACCATGTGTCCTTGCACCAGCGCCACATCCACATGGCCTGGGGGACAGGGAAGGCAGTGGCAAACATGACCGCTCCATCCCTAGAACAGACTGGGCTGCAAATACTTACATGAAAAGCTTGTCATCTACATCCAGACCATTTAAGCAACAGAAGAGAGTGAACTAAGCAGAAGAATGAATGAAACCAAACAAAAAGCAGCTTACAAAAGATTTACTACTTCATTGCTTCTTCAATGCTATTCTCATCAGCACAATTAGCATCTAGTTCACATGGAGCTCAGAGTGTAGGAGGACTCTGCTGGCATTTTTTCTATTGTTGTGTAACATACACCTAAAGTGCTGGAAAATAAGCAAATTATTAAAAGCATGTGCTTTGCAAGACTCCATACTGCATGTTTTGCATGGGTCTACAGACCAGGAGTTCTGTGTTTGCAAGTGCTAAGAAAATTTCTACTCCTATTGCAATAGCCAAACAGTAATCCTGTTTGATTGAAGGGGCTTAAAATGATGACTAAATGCATTTGTTTCTGAGTTGACTTCCCTAGAATACACCCTAAGTTTCCTTGAAATTGCATATTCTAGTTTAATTAACAATGAACAGAAATCATAAAACATGAGAAAATAATCTGTAAGAACATCCACATTCCTCCACTATTATTTTCCCTTCCTACATGCTTTTTAAATGTAGTACAAAGCTTTCAGGAATGTGAAAGTAATTTGTTCAGCTCTAATCACTTCAGCTGTTTAGATGTATCTATACACATACTTAGCATAATGCCTAGACAGAATTATAGATTTCAGACTAGAACTACATTGATAAACTGATCTTTAATCAGGGATAACTAAGGGGTCCACAAACAGCAGATGGTTCTGAACACCACACTGCTCCAAGACAACAAAGAGCAGAGTTTCATCCTTCTCTCTTAGTTCTCTATTTCTTCTTGGTTTAACAAGTCAGATGCTAGAATTTATACTATGGCTTCTTTCATGTTAACTTTTACAGCCACCTCTTAAAGAATATACTCCAAAGAAATACACTTCACCACACAGTATGTCACTTACATAGTAAATATTTTTGTGAAGCAGAGTTCACGCACACAAAGAAGCAAATTTTTCAAATTCTGTCCAACACCTACTCACTTGGAAACAAAGCCTACTACTTGAGATGAAAAGTACTGAACCACACCACCCAAGCTAATTTCCTATAAAGCAGCATTGCTCATAAGAAAAAGCCTATTTAGTTACAATACTGTATCTTGGTTCCTCCATCAACAAATTCTCCCCCATAAGGTAAATTATTTTCTCTTTCCAAATAAAATTGAGATATATATAATATCTCATAAAGTCTGCATAATTCTTAGTATTACGTCCCATTTTCTGGGGAATATACAGAAATCTTCTTCCACTCCTAAACTACACAGCAGGATGTAGCTAAGAAATCACCATTATTCCCTGTCCTCCCCCACTATCCCTTCCTTATATTCCCGCCCTCCTCCTTGCTATACTGATCCTTTTCACATTAGCCCTGCCCCCACGTTCTAAGTCCTGTGTTTTCATCCTACTTCCTGTGTGAACACTGCCACACTCCCTTCACAGTTCTTGTCAATTCCAATTCCTCTGAACTTCCTCAAATTTTTGATGCACTTCCTTATTCCCTCCTTAATGCTTCTGCCCAAATGGCAATTCCTGACCCTTCAACTCCTCATATGCCATCACAGTACTTCTGCTTCTGGATAACTCTCTCATCTCTCAGTTTGTTTTTAATTCAAATTTCCTTTTCTTGTTCTTCACATTTGACTGATCTTCACATTATCTCTTAAACATTTCAGGGGCCCCTTACTTTGTGAGTCTTCCTTTTCTTGTGTTATCATTTTTTGTTGCTTCCTACCCAAATTTACTTGACCACTTAATCCCTAGATTGATGTAAACTTCAGAAAAGAAGTCTAGATTTAGTCCAAACAAAAGAAGCTTGTGGTCACCTTAATCACAAAATCTCACCTCTAATACCAAGACTCTTTGAGCTGATGTCTCTGTGCCCACCAAGAGAAGCTACACACAGTAAGCATTTTGCACACAGAAGAGCTTAAGCTTTGTGCTAACAAATATGAGACTGTGTAGGGAAAAGGCTACCAAAAGAAAAAGTCCTGCCATCAATTTTGCAATAAAGTCAATAGCTACAAACTTCAAACTTCTGCTTGTCCCATAACTAGAACTACATTTTCCAGCTGGGTTAAAGAAAAAAAAATCTGTCTCAGTTAAAACAGACCAAAGCAGAGATTTTAATGCTACATGAAACCTGGGTGTAACCACCTTGTACAGCTTTACAAGTACGATTCTCAGTAATTCTGTTTTCCCATAAGCAACTTCCAGCAACTGATGAAAGAGTAAACAAGGAGACACACAAATTCTCCTAATGTGAACCTCTCGCACATTTGACTATGCTACAAATGTGAAAGTACTGTCGTCTCGCATAGCAGTGGCAATTGCTGTAAATTCATGTTTACAGTGTTTTTCAAGCATTCCTGGAAGCAGGAGGGGAACTGGTTACTTGCTCGCCACTCATCCAGGAATACTTGCAATCTTTAACTCTCCTCAATTTAACAGTCATGGTCTGCATTTCTGCATTCATTGCACCAATTTTTTAGAAGTAATTTTTTTAGATGTAAATATGTCTCCTTTTCTTTCCATCCCTGCCTTTTTAACTCTCTGTGTTACATCAGATATCATTCTAGTCTTCAGAGTATTTGTCAGAAATATTTGCTAGTTACCATCTTAGCTCTTCGAGAATCCTGAGAATAAGTTAACCAGCCCCAACAAACTGAGTGCTTTAGGCTCACAATTTTGTTCATTGCCTTGCTTACTTGCATCTCTATTCCTGCTATCCATTCTACCTTCTCCCACACTTTGAGCTCAAAAACTGCAGCACAGCACTTGTTTAGATTTGGCAATACCTACATTATCTTTAATACTACTACATTCTAACTGCATATTATATCTTCTCCTCCTCGCAACTCTATGTGCTTAAGAGTATTTTTGTTTTCTTTACTGCCTCCTGTCATTCCTAAAGAAACTTGACCTTTACAAATTTGTCTTTTATCTTTACACACACTCTTTAATACAACTTTCCTCTGAATACCTGGCTTTTTCTTCCCATGTCTGACAGGTTCAGATCATTTGTGACATTCCTCCTGGTGTGTTTCAAGTCTGTAGATTTTCCCATAATTTTGCCCTTTCCTGGGATATTTAATGAACATTTTTCAGGCTTTAGGACATAAACTCTCTTCAGTTGTATCAACCTCACCAGCTCTCAGTTTAATGGCTTTTCCCCTAAATATATATATATATGTTTTGCTTTTAATGTCTTTGTTTTGCTTTTAGTACACAATTAATTCAGCCTCTACTATTCAACAAACACTTCACTTGTTTCCACAACATCTACTTGATTCCTGCTTTTAAATCAGTGATTCTCACATTAGCCTCTCCTGTTTCTGTTTCCTTGTATAAAAGTCAGCATCTTGGCTTGCCATGACAGATGCCTGACTATAACTGGCTTCTTCCCTCTCTAGCAACTTCCTGAAGAACATGAGATTTATTTGGAGACAGCAAGGACTGAGAACAAGTGAAGGCTCTTGCCACTGGCCCATCCATGGGAGACATTTCATCTTAGCACAAAGTCCACCTGAGCTCCAGCCATTGCTCCAGTACCTTGGACAGGGCTGGGCCAAGGCAGGGACCTCCACAGAGCTAGGACAAAGCACCAGTAATCATTGTAACAAAGGAGTTTCAAGAAACTAAGAAAGATAAGCACACTGTAAACATTTAGAAAGCATAGAGAAGCTTGATACCCAAGACAAGAGAGAGAAGAGTTAACCTAAACAAGGCTAGACCTGACTTTGGCGGATCTTCAAGTGGAAAGGTTGTTTCTGGGAAACTGGGGCAGACAGATCGGATGTGGGCCGTCAAGAGTGAGGCTCAGGAGGTGCAGTGCTGGAGTTTACACATGGAATGGCTGTATGTAATACATAGACATGCTCACATATATGGAAGGTGGAAATTACAAAAAAAATAATAGATTTAAGAGTTGAACTAAGTGTTTAATAACCACTACTCCAATGCATATGAATAAAAAGAAAGCAGTTCACAGTGGTTCAGCTATCAACACACTACACTAGTCAGGTGCACCAAGTTTTCTTGCATTTCTCCACCATATTCATCAGCCATATCCACTTGACATGTGGACTGTAAGAACTTTGGACCAGGGATTAGGCTTTTGCCCTGTGACTTGGCAATGCCTTTCAGAATAAAGGCTTCACCTTTACCTAACATTGCTGCATATTATGGAATACAGAGAACAACATGAAGATAAGAAGAGGAAGTGAAGGTGGATTAAACCTAAGCAGAAGTAGCCACTTTCTACATTACTCTCTTCTAGCATAAGCATGAAGTACACTAGATTCAGATAAGATGGTTCTGAAAAATAAAGCAACATTATGGAAAAATCAAAACACAAAATCCACAATTAGTAAAATACATCAGAAAGATATATACTTTTCATTCATCCTCCTAGGAAGAACAGGGGCATTTGGTAATGTGAAGCAGATTCATCCCCAAGTGCACCAAGGTAAGGTGCACAGAAATCTATTTATACGGTTTGACGTTGTTTTAACTGACTGCACATTGACTTTAAAGGTTTAAGGTTTAAACTGTCTATCTGAAAATATGCACAAAGCTCCAGCTGAAGATGGACAGTTTAGCTCCTGTATTTCTGTGATTTCCATCCTCTATATTCCTCTCAAAAAGAAAACAATTCCCACACTCTTTTTGAAATCATCATGCCTTTTGTGTTATAATGACTTTTCCAGAAACCCCTTTGGATGCTGATGACAGAGAATCGTGATTCCAGAAAGGAAGCAGAAGTGGAACACAGAAAAAGTTTTAAACAACATGTATTTATGGAAGTGTATTTAGTAATGAGGTAAGAAAAGTGTGCAAATACATTCTACTAAAAAAGCATGCTATAGTGGGCATAAAGATATATTTTATTAAAAAGAAATATACAAGCACAGTATTAAATTTCTCAAAATGCACTACATTTCCTATTGCCTCTCAAACTACACAAAAATAGTCTCTTCATGTAACTTTTAAATCCAAGGCAAAAACACAGACTATAGGAAAACAGAATCCAGTCCTACAAATGTAGCAAGCAAAAAGTAAACACCCCGGTGTATCCATGTATCCAGACCCACATTCCCCCACCCTACCGAGTTGTTATTACATCTCCCCCTTGTTAGCTTTGCAGAACCAAAATGCAGAAGAGAAAATTACAGAATTGTACCATACAAGAGGGAATCCAATTCAATAAGCATCAATCCCTTACACCTCTCCAAGCCAGCTGAAAACCGTGGATTGCCTTAAGTGGCAAGAAGATGTTGCCATTTCTCATAGAAAATACTTGCATTATAAATGACAGTGAGGAAGAAAAGCATTTGATACTGAAATGACATGCTGCATTTGTAGGAGTGGTAATCAAAAAAAAAAGTCTTTTAAAGTGTAAAATAACAAAATTATTGAGGTATAACAGTCATGAAATGGGACCTACAAAACAAAGGCAAGTAGACACCTGAAATTACAAGTTATGCCTTTAACATTAATTTCTCAGCTTTTACAAAAATTTCTTGAGAGTGGTTTCTAAATAGACTGTAAACAATTGAAATCTATCCAGAGAACTAAAACTATCTTTGGTACCACTATACTGTTTCTTTTGGTTGTACACTTTACGTATTTCCACCACGTTTGTCCTGTCTACTTTTTAGAACACATTTATTCCGGTGGCAAATGCCACTATGCTGTTGAGGTGTTCCACTAACCTATTAAACTTCTCTCAATGTTTTCATTCTCCTTTCTTCATAGGTAAATCTGTGCACGCAGTGAAGTTTAAGTAGGTGGGTAAACTCTGTACCTCAAGTCCTGACTTAGAGGGAAATGTCTTCATTACAGGGACTGTCTGCTACTCTCTGTTTACCTATCAGCCTGCAAAACAGCTCCCTATCCTACTTACTTGGTCCAGCACTGGACCCCAATAAACAGTCAAAACAGAAATATGGGCTTCACTTCCACTCTTTACTGTAAGCCTTAACCCATGCTTCAAAAAAAAAAAATGGCACAATTAAATTCTAGTCATTAAATTACTCTTTAAACTAATTTCTAAAAATCTCTAAAATTATCACAGCTACTAAGACTACTTTGCAGGTTTCATTACAATTTAGGGACTATTTTATTTAACTTACAGCATATAAGAGAGAGAAGTGTGTGTTCTAAGTAACAGCAGTACTAAAACCAGATTTTTAAGCATTCATAGCTTAAGAATGGTCACCACAAATTTTTAGGTCCGGTGACCTTTAATAGAAACAGACAATTAAAAAGGCTGCAGTTGTCAGACCAGATTACTGATTTCAACCAACCCCTCCCCCAATCATGTGACCATGCTCTGCATCCTATCAATTAAAATTTGTTTAATCTTAGTCACTATCACACATGTAAAGTTTAAACAGTAACCTGTAAGGGCCTGTGACATATGGCTCACTAGTAATTTTGTTTCAGAAGCTAGATTCCCAACATTTTGCTAAGCAACATCCTAATCTGAGAACAATGCAGAAATTACATGATTCCTTTTCCTTTGAAATCACTTTGTGTTCCATAAGCATGCCTTTCCTAATCCCTTTTCCACTACTGAGAGCAAAGAAACAGATTCAGGAAAGAATCAGATTCTCTTTCTCCAAGTGTTTGAACTGGCACCAGTTCCCAAACTGCAATGCAGGCATTTCTGGTGATCTCAAAAGCCATGATCCATGGTCTGTAATCAGTGTATATAATCACATGAAACAGTAAAACTAAGACTATTTTCAACTGATACTAAGAATCAGCCATATTGGGAAACTGACAGAGGTCAGTTAATCCAAGTTCAGATTTAACGCAATACCACTGCCCACAAAGACATATAGATATATTATACACATTTAATTGTCCAACATCTTACTGATTTCCTCACTTAACAAGCCTCTTCCACTCCACCACGGAAAGCTTCATTAACTAAACTTTTAAGACACTATTAGACACCTGCTAATTAACTAAGACAGAATTACAAAACTAGTAGCCAGCAATGTTAAGTGCAAAAGACATCCCAGTGGGATGTGAAAAAATATCTGTGTTTGCGGAGAGTTGAGGTCAGGCTAACAAGTCACAGTAGCCTCCCCCTCCTGTGCTTCTGCACTGCCCCCCCCAGCTCCCAAGGGAGCACCAGACTTGGGAAGATAGAGCTAGCTTCATGCAGGCAGTTGTACACTCCATTCCAAAACCAGATTTTCTGGGAATAGCAGTAAAGAGACTTCCTCTAAGTATCAGTATTAACCACTTAATTTGTTGATTTAATAAATGTATACAATATCCTGGGAAGCAAAAATGTGTCTTCAGTTAATAAACTAGCTCTTACAGTCACTTGCTCAAATCAATGCATACACAAAGCCAGCAGTCAGCCAGTTTCAACTTACCTATTAACTGCTTTAAAGTAACACATTCCCTCAATCATACACAGGCAGACTTCTAGTTCCCAGAACCACACCGCCCGCTGCAAGAGAGCGGTGTGCTCTGGAAACCAATCCTTCATAGTACCAGTGCCACTGGAAACGCACAGGTTCTTTGTATTCCCTGTACATTTTTAGATACATTCTTGAATAAGCTTTAGTTCATAACAAGCTGATGAACTACTACTTGCCCAGCCTTCCAGAAAAAAGGTGCTGAGCCCTGACTTCTCTATTACACAATTTACAGACAGCTTTTTATCCAAGAATCACATTTAACCTGAAAAACTAGGCACGTCATGCTAAAGGACTTGAGTATTTCCAAACCAAAGAAGTCTAAGTTTGAAAAAAATTTTCACCATTTTGAAAACAGGAAAATATGTTTGTTGGTCTTGACAAATCACAGAGAAAAAGATTCTGTAGTCATTCACACACATGCTTTCAGACAGCAGGCAGCACAAACAGGCATGAACTGCTGATATTGTGCCAGAAGTGCCAGATAGATCAATACTATTAACAACTACTGCCAGTCTCTGCAATCTCCACCTCCTGCCTTACAAACTTTACTAGGCCCATTCTTTATCATCATTACTAAAGATAATTTTGTACTAAGCCAGCAGACAGCATCTAATACCAGAAATATACAGATACAAAGAAAGATTTAATGTTCTGATTGAGTTCCATTAAAAATCAAACACCAATCCACTAAATTCAACTTAGAGAAAAAACATTTTTTTTAAAACTGTAATAAAAATCTCTAAATCTCGCAAAACTGTTTTTGACCCAAACACACCAACTTCGATCTTGTATTATTCAATTTTTAAGCAGTTCTATCTTGCAATTAAAATGATTCATTACTACAAATATTCAAGAAGAGGTTGTCTTTGTTACAGAATTGTTGATCTTAAGACTATCGGGTTAATAAAGCATAATTAAATCCAGGCATTTAAGTGCAAGCTTGCATGGCAGAAAATTACCTCAGGAACAAGATTATTTTGAATTCAACTCCTTGCTTTAGTGGTTTTGGGAACTGGCAAAACAGGAAAATCCTGAAAAGGGTGTTTAAACACCTAACGTGGGTTTTGTTCACTTAAGACAGGTTAACAATCCATTGCTAGTGGCAGTTCTTTTGTAAGAAGGGATATCAACGACTGACAAGATTCTTTTTGCTGAAGAGGCTCTTTTAAAATATATGCTTACTGCAAAACAAATCAACTAAATACACACTGTAAGAACTGATGTAACAGGTAGATGGAGCAAATTAACCTGCAGCACAAGTAAGATTCCCCCCTCTTACAAGTTACTTCAGAGAAGCTGCCAGAGGAGTCAAGATACACAGACGCTTCTCATTTCATTGCGCGTGTATGACTGGGATGTGGAATGTGCTCTCACTGTGTTCAGACCTGTCCCAGATTTCCCTCTGATTTGAAACAGGAGGGAAAAGAGCCTCCCTCTCCCGACTGCTGGCAGACATCCCCGTGGGAGGGAGGGTGAGCTCTCACCATCAGGTTCAACGGCACGTTCCGAGTATCTTTAAAGACAGAAAAACACCCGGCTCTCGGCGAGACAAAAGCGGCTGACGCCAGGCACCCGCAGCCCGGCTGTCCCGGAGGAGGCAGGGAAGAGAGAGCTCGAGATCCCGCACACCGAAGGGCGGGCACGGCCCTGAGGGAGCGGATCCCCAGGGAACGCTGCCTTAAACCGCATGCCCGGGGGGAGTGCGTTTAAATTTCTGTATGCGGGAACTGGAAAGCGGATTAAATCCCACCTGTGCCCGGAGGCAGGCAGATACACACTCAGGGAAAGGTCAGACAGGGAAAGCCGAAGCTCCACATGGCAGCTAGCGAGGCCAAGGCGGTTCAGGTGTCGGTGTGAAGGAAGCGGCTGATGGAGGAGACTGCAGAGTTCAAGTTCCCCCCAGGAACGAGGAAAGCGGACGGAACCGCCCGTATCGGGGTTCCTCGAGATCCAGGAGGAGCGAGAAGCGATGACTCGAGCTCCCACGGCTGAGGATGGCAGGCGACCCTGCCCCGCCGTGCGCTGACGGGCGGGCGGAGCGTGAGCCCCGCGGGCTGGGGGAGCGGCGCCCTGGCCCTTCCCCCGCTCCTTTTCTTTCCCCTCTCCGCTCAAGCGAGCCCCATTTCCTCCGAGCGGCAGCCGAGGGCGCTGCTCGGGGCCGGGCGGGAGAGGGAGCGGCAGGAGCCAGCGCCGGTAGCGCCTTGTTCTCTGCAGCCAGGCCGGAGAGAGCTGCGCGCCCCGCGCCCCCCGCCCGGGCTCACCTCCTCGATGGCCGCCACCGTGTTCCTGCACTGGGCCATCCGGGTGGTGAAGTTGGAGGCGGTGGGTGACTTGTAATCCTCATTGGTCTCGGACACGAATTCCGACACGGAGATCTGGTCCGGCATGGCGGGGCGGGGATGAGCGAGGGGAGGGAGGGGGAAAGCAGGCGGNGGGGAGGGCGCAGGGAGGGGGCTCCCCCTCACATCACTCGGCAACCGGGGGCGGCGGCAGCGCCCTCCTCGCAGCCCCGCCGTCTAGAGCGGTGTTGTTCCTCCGCCGCCACACAAGGAAATTCCCCGCACCCACACTCCTCCTCCTGCTCCTCCCGCTCCTCCCGCGCGGTCACGCAGCACCGGGGGCCGGGCACACGCCCAGCCGCGGGAGCTGCCTCCACACCACGCCCTCCCGCTCGCTTTCTCCCTCGCGCTTTCCTCCTCCTCCCTCGCTGCCTCACACACTGGTGGGGCGGGGGCATGGCCGCACGACCCCCCTGCAGCCCCCGGAGCGGACCTGCCGCCGCGCACTCGCCACCGGCACCCGCCCTGAGAAGATGGCGGCCCCCTCCCTCCTTCCCTCCCTCCGTCCGTCCTTCCCGAACCCCGAGGGGAGAGGAGGTGGCAGGCGCCGGCTGGGTAATCCCAGCGACAGGCAGGACAAATCCAGCCGTGTGGTTCGGATAGTGTTTAACAACAAAAACCCAAGGGCAGGGGAAGGTGAGGCGCGGTGCCTGCCTGGTGCGAGGGGGAGCAGGTTGAAGCCCACAGGACAGGTCTCCGCACTGTCCCCTCCGGGACTGCCCGCAGGTGCAGGGACAGTCTCTTCCCTCACAGCTCATAATTTATCTTTCAACAGTTTAATCTGTTTTACGAGTTCGTTGTCTAGTTTCGAGGGAGCTAAAGAGAAATGTCGTTCCCCAGAGGTCCGTGCAAAAATACTTTTAGGCTAAGTAACGTTTAAATCTTAATTCTTAGAACGCGTTTTCTGTACTCGAGGCGGAAGAGCTATCAGAGGAGGTGCTTTGTTCTTCAGTATAAAGCCACAAGGATTACTCGAGGCAAAAAGGGTGAAACTCAGCCCAAGTTGTGGCATTTGTGACTGATGCAGCAGAAGGGACACTGGCAAGGTGTCACTGAACGAGCGTGGTGCTGCTTGCATTGGGAATACGGGGATGTGATCCATGGCAGTAGTTTCTTTTGGCATCAAAGCACTTAGGACTTCTAGCTGATTCCTGCAGAAAGCTTCAGAAGTCTGTATTTTAGCCCAGAAACTCTCCTGTGGCTCTTTCACTCCCCTCTGGTGATAGTTATTCGCTTTCTATAAGTGATTCTTCATTACCCTGTTTTAAAACTCTTCAGGGAATTCAGATGAGTAAGCAGGTACTCTTTTGCTGCCGTTTGTAAAATGTCCAAATAAATAACTGCAGGCCTGCCCAGATGTTACTGCCCTTTGTGATCCTTGCTAGATCCTTTAGCATAAATAATGAACCTTGTCAACCATATTTATTTTACTGGTTGCAGTAAATCAGATGAATGAACAGGGACTATCTGCATGTTCTTTCCTTATTCTAACTCTTAGTAGTTTTTCCATCCTAATCATTCCTTATTTTCTCCAATGAAAGTCACTGCTGTTGTTTTGCTTTTGACTTCTTTGCCACTCTCCTTGTTAATACTTGTGCTCTATCAGTTAGTACGGCATGTAAAGGTATAGACTGTTCTGCTGCTAACGCATTAAACTTCTTGTCTGTATTTGTACGTCACATAATAAGTAAGTATAGTTGAGCATAAATATTCATTCTTGCTAAAAAGGTGTGATCTTATATCTTCATTTTTTGCATCAGCTGATGGTGCTGCCTTTATCACACTATTACACGAACTTAGTCAACACTAGCATACTTAAACTGCCTACCATATCTTCCAGTGTGGCATATTTATTTTGATATTTTGAAGGGAATGAAAAACTTGGGGTCTGAAAGGCAAATACTGCTAGGTTTTAACTTTCTGCAGCAGCTCTTCTATCAGATATAGTCCAAATCTGCAACATAATAATGCAGCCTCTAGTGGTTGCATCCTCAGTTTGATACTGGAGGTTTAACTCCAGCCCTGTACAAAGCAACAAAGTACCACACAGACACTCATGTCAGTGTCAGATGACACTGGGCTGCTCTGCCCAGTGGGGAGGAGAATAACAAATAAAGAAAAAACTTGTGAGTTGAGCTAAGAACAGTTAAATAATGGAAACAAAATAAAATATTATTATTATAATAATGATTATAATAGTAATTTTATTGAGAAAGAGAAAGGACTAAGACTGAAGATAAACAAGTGATACACAGGACAGTGCTCACCAGCTGCTGACTGATACCTGTCCCATCGCCGAGCAGTGGTTGATTCCCCCAGCCAACCCCAGTTTATATGCTGAACATAACGTTCAATGGTCCAGAATATCCCTTTGGCCTGATCAGATCAGCTGTCCCATTTATGCACTCTCCTGGCTTCTTGTGCACCTGCTTGCAGGCACAGCATGGGAAAATGAAAAGTCCTTGATTTAGAGTAAGCACTACTTAGCAACAACTAGATTCGTGTGGTATCAACATTATCCTCGTACTAAATTCCAAACACAGAACTGTGCCAGCTGTGAAGAAGGAAATTAACTCTATCCCAGCTGAAAACAGGACAGACAGTACCATCATGCAATGAGTCTTTGAATTTTGCAGATTCTATTTTGTACAGCAGGTTGGGTTAGATGATTGCAGTGGTATTTGATCTTCTGCTATATTTAACTTAAATAGATCCAAAAATTTGCCATCCCAATGAAACTGCAAGGCCTTTTTGCTTGACAGACTGTGCACTTGCCTCAGCTCTTTATGAAGCTAAAGAATTGTGCTTGAGTGAACTTTCTGGAAGTTATCTAGACTTCATATCAAGACCCAACAGTTTGGAGAATGCCCTGCTTCTGTTGTGTTTTAGGACATCAGCTAACTGCATCTACAGCTATGATTATTATAATTTTTCAGTAGTTAAGGAACTATTTGGTACTTTTCTCCTCATAAGCATTCTTGTACACAGGAATGGAATAATTTCCCAGCCTTATTTCTTGATAAACCAAACTGAACAACTCCCCTCTTCTAAAGAGGGCAAAGTTAATTTGAACTGCTTTGCATTGGCCACAAACCAAGACTGAATATCCAGGTGGTGACTGTGAGTCAGCTGACACATGGCACCTCATTACTCTGCAGTAACACTTTTATTAGTGTGTGCAAGTCCTGTGTCTCATTGAAAGGCTGTTTTCTCAGCCCTTCCATCATTTTTATAGTTCTAACACCTCAATAAATTATTCTCCTGGTTCTCTATTCCTTCATTGTTATATTCAAGAGTATTATTAGACTTTCTGGTCCCAGTATCATACTCAGGCTCATCTACCCATACACTCTTGCCTTCAGATATTTATGAGCAATACTTGATTTCAACACCCTATTCTTTGAACCTGTGAATAAGTACTGAAGTGGAATGGCTTGATAATGAGACAGCTGTGAACAAAGCTTGCTTATGCAGAATGCGGTTCTGCTATTTTATCTCTAGGTTTTCCTGCTTGCTTCCTCACCATGGCTCCTTCTGTTCTGGTTTTGGACCCACCCTTCCTTCCTTCCTTCCTTCCTTCCTTCCTGTTACTACTGGATAGAATGCCACTGGCTTCTTTGACCCAGTCACTCAGTTAGAGGTCTTCTACTATAGAGAAATAAATAACAAAAATATTTTCCAGATTCAAGCTCTGCACATTGCTGAAAAGCTTCTAATCTGGATACACAGACTACAGCTCCATGAATCAGAATACTTGATTTGTACAAACATTTCTTCCAACACTGACTTCAAAACAGCATTAATGGTTACATCAGTCAGTGTTGTTAAAAACATGTCAGATCTTCAAAACAGTAAGATAGCTTTAAAAATAACTGATTTTCTTATATTTTTGTTTATTTGTTCAGTTGATTTTGAGCCTTTAGAAGTCTTACCTGTGTGTCAAAATCTTTATTTGCATCACTGCTAGTAAGTAAGAACTCAAACCGAGGACCAGGTGCTATAGAAACACAGAACAATAAGGCAGCCTCTGGAGATCTTGGTGTCTAAAATTAGCTAATGAAAGGCAAGTGAGTGAATATAAGGAAATACTGGGACCATTATTGGTCTGTATTACAGTCTATGATCTTCACACACTGCTGCCCAGATGTTTCTTTAGACATTTTAAGTAGGGTTTTCAAGAAGGATTATGAGATAGATTGGTGTGTTTAAGGGGGAATTGTTGCAAGAAGGGTGAGTATGAGAGAAAGCACAAAAGACTTTGTGTCCTTGAATTTTAATACATCAGAGTTGCAGGTAAATGTCATGGATCAGAAGCAACATTAATGT
Source organism: Eulacestoma nigropectus (assembly GCA_013397775.1). Taxonomy (NCBI): domain Eukaryota; kingdom Metazoa; phylum Chordata; class Aves; order Passeriformes; genus Eulacestoma; species Eulacestoma nigropectus. The sequence continues at coordinate 2,882,479 of VZTE01001600.1, read as the reverse complement.
CTGTTTAATGAGAGGACATGCTGAAGGACTTGTGAGAATAGCTGGGAAAGAACATGATGATCTGGTTAGAATATGATGATCCCTTTAGCAGCTGCCTGGGATAGAGCTCAAAACATTTAAGGTTGGTTTTTTTTAACCCCCAGCAGTCATGTCGTTGTTGCCCTCCACTGACCAGCTCCATGACAGATTGTTTCTCTTTGCTCTATCTTTATTTGATATCAGTGGTTTTTCACTGAATTTCTTTCTTTGGTAGCTTCAGATAGATTGAGGAAATATTTTTTTTCTTGGCCTTCTTTGTGTGTACTCAGTACTTACAAGGATTCTGAGGTGTATTTGTTAATTCTATTAAGGGTGTTTTGAGGGAGCACAACAAGAGGATGGTTCATAGAAAATCTCAGCGTCAGCACTTATCTTTGAACTTTAAAAATAAGCATGCAAATAAATGAAGTCTGGCAGCTGCTAATTACCGGGTGACAATTTTCAGGCAGGTAGATGTTAAACTCAGGAAATTTCTGTAGTACATAAAATTTCATAGCAGATAAGTAAAACACTTGTGGTGAGCCTTATTAGTGGATTCTGTCATTTCTTCCCAATTCTTACATTTTTTTTCATGAAGTATCAATCCCTGGTGTTGATTGTTCAGAGAAACACTTTCAAAACAGCTTTCACTTTTGAAAATTTGTTACCACAGTTTTGGAGAAAGGCTTCTCGTGATTTCTAAATGTATTAACCCCCAAAGGAGCAGGTACCTGGTTATTTTTAAGTCTCTCCTATGGTTTTGGAGGTTTAACTCATGTTTAATGATACCAATTACACATGCAGCAGCTTTAGAATAGCAAGTGTGTCTGCTGTTTTAGAATTAACTTGAAAATAATTCCTATTTGAAAATATATTTGGTCTCATAGGTCTATTTTCAGAGATTTATTTCTACAAATAAGAGCAAATTCTGCAAATTAAAAATGTTAGTTCAGGAAAGTGTATTTTTTCAGGTCCTTTTGCATTTGGAAGTGCCTACTTAAAAATCTCTGTTTCAAGCATATGTGATTGTATGCTTTTCCCACTCTTATTGTGTTATCACATATCTTTGCATTGCTCTCAGACTTCTGTGGAGAATTTTAAAAGATTTATTTTGCCTAGTGTTAATAGTAACAATATCACCTGTAACTGAAATAGTAGTGTGTAGACAAAAGCAAGAAGGAAAACATGGAGAAGAGTGTTGGCATTTTTTCTGTTTCCCTCAAAACTCCCAAAAGATATTATTTAAACCAGCAGTGGGGGAGCGTGCTACTCAAAGGGTGAAACTGGACAGGAAGTGAGTCTGGAACATCTTTCAGTGTAATCAGAATTTTGCTTACTGAGATTTGGCAGAGCTGCATCATATGTTTTAATTTAAATTCAGTGTTAATATCTTAGGGTCACAGTATTTGTAAGGTATGCCCTGGATGAATGTGTGCACTGCTGTGTGTTATACAAGAATGTTTCAGGATTTCGGAATCCAGGCTCGCTTCAGTGGGTCAGGCTGAATGTGTCTGCGCTGCTCTTCCAGGGTGCCCCCAAGTGCTGCCCATCTCCCGGAGCCTCGAGCTGGATTGTGTTGTGCAGATCAAGTCACAGGCCCCTGGGCCATCTCAGAATCGCACATCAGATGGGAAGCCTTCAGGGATTCTCACTGCTGAAGTTACCTTGCTACAGTCCCAGAAAGATTCTTCCGACATTCATCTGTGGAGGTTGTGTTTCCCCTGACTGGGCTGCTCCCTCACCCTGTGTCACCATCCCTAATCACCACAACTGTTCAGTCTCTGGGCCGTAAACCAGCCTGCTGACACAAGGGGAGGAGAGTAACATAAGCAGAGGGAAACTCAGTCTTTCTAGTGCCCAGGCAGTTGTAAATACCGCTGCAGTCGCAATGTTCGCTAGAAGAAGCACATCCTGAAGGGTCACTTCTCAAGCCTCAGGTCACGCTGAACCATATCCTTCCTGTCAGCAGCTCAGCTGTGTCTAAAGACTACACAATGGAGGTAGACTGCCCTTACATAGACAAGGCTTTCTGATCTTATTCTGATCCTACCGCTCCAGATCACCAATGAAAATAGGCAAGGTCAACAGTCTGTGGGCCACTTTTTCACTCACCAGACCATATTCAATACACTGCTCTGTCGTGTCAGATCCCTGACGTATTACTTGAGATTAGGTGATTTCTTTTCTGCGAAACTAAAGAGTTACAATTCGGTCCCAGAATAAGCAAAGTTACAAGTGACAGCACTTACATGGAAGACCACTGGATGATGTTTAGGAATGAAGAGACATTAGTTCCCACGGGCACAAAATGAAAAGACAAAAGGAATGCTCTCAGATTCAAGAATTTTTAGAAAGAAAGAAAAAGTCTGTATTGTTATCAAACACAAAATACTTTTATTCCTCTCACAAATTTGCTGTCAAGGACAGACTCCTGAAACTCAGTTCAGAAGACAGCAGTGCTCTGTTGCCCCACTGGAATTTAGAAACTTGAAATTGGTCTGTCTTCAAGAAACTACTTAGAATACTATAAAACCCTAAGAAATTAGATGTGGTAGACAAAGACTGTCTAAAAAGAGAACTAAGACTGAAATTCACCTGGCTTTAACATGGAAAGCAAACATAGAAATTCAAAGTTTCCCCATTGTAATGAGGCATGGCTCAAAACAAAGTAGAACTTAAACAAAAGAGCATAACTCTATTTTGTTTCCCAGAGTCAGGCTTGCATTCAAGAGTGTAGCATATGAGATCAAGCACTTCATTAATGTCTGCTAAATAAAATATGATGACCTTTAAAGTAAGAGAATACATTTAGAAACAAAAATAAGTCTGCTAGCCTGGCATCATCTATCCTTGTATGGTAAAGTCCTCACTTATTTAAACATATGCGAGATCACCTGCCTTGAATGGGAATATCTGACAGTGATGAACTTTAAGCAACCTGCTCTAGTGGAAGGTGTCCCTGCCCTTGTCAGGGACATTGGAACTGGATGATCTCTAAGGTCTTTTCCAAGCCAAACTTTTCTATGACTATATGAACTAGCTGCACTGGATGCCTTTCAGAGGCTATACTTTGCTACATTTTTTGCTTGCCTGCATCTGATGATCTGGAATCCATGGAAAATGGTAGGAAATTAGTTTATTTGGTGGGACAGCTTCTTGGTGGTAGGGGATATGGCAGGTCCTAGGTAGTACAGAAAGGAACTCTCTTCAGAGTGGTGGTTCTGCTCTTGAATTTTGCCTGAACAAGATCATAGTCCAGAGGTGTTCTTAGCTACTGACACTTGTACTTAGCTATTTGGCATTTCAGGCCTACAAAAGGCCTGCATCCTCCTGGGATACCTCTGAGTGGTAGGGAAAGACCCTACAGAGTCTGTACAGCTTGGGCCAACCTCTGCCTAAGGATGCTCAGGCAGAAGGATCCAGTGGAGAAGTTATTCTGAGAAGACGTAGTTTGTATAGCATGGCACCATGACTCTATGAATAGACTGGAATAGACTGTTTCAGCTGGACAGGACCCACGGTGACCATCGCTCCAACTGCCCGACTGCCAGTTAAACGTTGTTAAGGGTGGTGTCCAAATGCTTCTTAAACACTGACAGGCTTGGGGCATTGACTGTCTCTCAAGGAAGCCTGTTCCAGTGTTTGACCACCCTCACAGTGAAGAAATGCTTCATGATGTGTCTTGTCTGAACCTCCCCTGGTGCAGCTTTGGACCATTCCCGTATGTCCTGCCACTGCATCCCAGGGAGAAGAGCTCAGCATCTCCCTCTCTCTCCATGTCCCCTCCTCAGGAAGCTTTAAAGAGCAATAGATTCACCCCTCAGCTGCCTTTGCTCCAAACTAGACAAAGCCAGTGTCCTCAGCCACTCTGTGCAGGACATGCCGTCCAGCCTTTTCACCAGCCTTGGTGCCTCACTTTGCTAATTATGGCCGCTTCACAGTGACCCTGCACTTTGTAGGTTTGAATTTAGCGTTTTGTGGGTTTTAAGCACATCATTTTATTTCCTGCACTGCCATCTAAAAATAACTGTGCAGTCTGTTCTCATTGCACTTATCATAGCACCACAGTCTTGACTTTGCTCGCATCTTACCTGTATATGCACAACATATTACTGAGTTATTACCCTCCAACACTAGTAGCTATCCATTTTAAAATGCAGTCCTGAGTATGGAATTGCTGCCAGGCACTTTCAGAATTCAAGGGGAGGTCTAGCAGTGTTCCTGCTGTTGCAGGACAATGCATGTAGGTACTACCCTTGGATAATGTGGTCCAGTGTTAAGTTAGACCTAATATGACAATGGAGTTTCTTAGAGTACAATTACGATATTTTGAAGTACATAATAAAAGTATGTGGGAAATGGTGGACAGGTGAAAAAGCAAAGCATGTGGATTTAACTAATCTCTGAGGCTGTTTCAAGAACAGCACAGGCGCTTAGGCACTACAAAGATATTCATGTCAGAAATGAATAGATTAGCTAGCACCTGAAGGCTTGTAGACTTCAGAGAGAAAACAGAATGAACTAAACCTAAATCAATACAGCAAGATGTGTATTAATTTTCCAGTCTTCCTTATTACTTATTAAACACAATTTAAGGAAACAAAATAATTTCATTAAACAGGGAGAATTGGTATAACTAACTAACCAACTAACTAACCAACCAACTTTAACTCTTTGAAGACAGTTATAATGGTAATAATAAATCCACTACAGGCAAAACATTCCAGCTTTGAACTTTATCAGTGCAATCATTATTTTGCCACTAAAGAGAAGACCAAAAAAATAAAATGTTTATTTATGAGGCATTTATTGTGGATAGAGAATTAAGTCATAAACATGAATTGTATATAAAACATTTGTGATAAATGAAAATAACACAAAAAACCCTGAGAAAATACAGATTTGTCTGAAGCACTGCATTATATACACTGTTAATGTTTGCTAAGTAACAGACAATCTGAATGAGGCTCACAAGGTCTTCAATATGTACAAAAACCCAGAGTGTTGTAACAAAGACCCCCTTTCATTGGTGTTATCAGCAGCTGATCCCTACTGAGCTTTGTAGGATTAGTGGCAGACAGTGACGAACTTCAGTAGAAATGTACAGACTTGTGGAAGCCACAAAGCTCAGTCCTTTTACATCAGCTTTATTTGTGTTTGAACTGAGTTACGGTCACTCTCGTAAGGTATCTGACCAAGTCTTTCTTTTGGTGTCACTATCTAACATCTAAAAGATAATGAAAAGTAGTAATGAGTACACAGTTCTCAGTGGCTAAAAGAACGTGTCATCAGTACCCAAAGGAAAAAGAGAAAACTGCCCATTGTTAAAGTCCAGATAGGATGAAAAATGTACATAATCATGATGTGCATTAAAATAACAACAACAAAAAAATATTACTACCTCAAAAATTGTTTTAAATAATCCATCCAAGAAAATACTAACACTTAGAACCCAAGGAGATGTAATAAATACCCCATGCTGCAATTAATTAACTTTTCATGCCTCAGCACAAAAGGGTCTGAGCATATTATCAATTAAGTGAAACAAATCACATGCCAGCGTGTTGCTTGGTGTGTAGTAGATGATTAAAAATAATTTTTAAAATCCTTCATTTATGCTAACATAAACATTTACAATATTGTATGAAGGAAATAAAAAAATAAACACCAATAACTGACTTACCATTAAGAATTCAAATGCAGCACTGCTTGGATGCAGTGCAGTTGCTTACTGTGATGCATGTAAGGAGACTTCAGGCAGCCCCTTAATTCCTCTGCATTAGCATCCCAAGTGGCAGTTCATGAAGGAAATCTGGCTCCACAGAACTAGACTGTCCATGTGGGTCAAAGTAAGCTGAGATGTGGATTTGCTTCATGATTGCTGTGTGCATGAATGGTGAGTTATGGAAAGTGTCTTCATGGGGGTAAAGAGCTGATGCAATCCACTGCCTCCTGTGGTTTCTGAACGCCTCTGAAATAAGGCTATTCTGGTGTAAACTGCAAGCAACCTAATTTGATATTTGTGGTTTTATAATCTAATTTTGTCCTGTAGGAGAATAATAGATTCTGCAAAAACTTATAAAGAATTCCAGTATATGCTTGAAAGCACATATACTATTTTGAAGGCAGCTCAGACTTTTTCCTGATGCATTTTTTTAAGTGTTAGAAAACTTGTTGAGTAAATACTACATTGTTTCATCTCTAACGAGGGAAAAGAATTAATGCAGTAACTGGAAAGAAATTTATGAGAGTCAATCAAGAGGTTTAATATAGCATTCCAAGGAAATCACATGATTTCCATTCACGTATTTTCATTATCTTTACACTTACAGACAACACAAGCCTCTATTTCCAAAGCTTTTGTCTTCTGATAACACTCATAAGAGAGCCATTACAGTGCACAGTCAGTTTTGGCCGAAGGTAGAGATTTGCTTTATGATACTTATCTTTTTGAAAAAAATAAAATAATTGAGGAAATTCTCTAATGCAGGATGTATGATTATTTGCCCTGATTGATCTGTGTTCCTTATGGCTTGAGTTGCTCTGTTTTTAGTTTTCCACATGTACAACTGCAAAATCAGAACAGTGTAGGTACACTCTACCGATGAAAATTCTTAGTTTCCTGCACTTAAACAAAAAACAGTCGGGATATCAGCAGCTCCTTTTAAAAAAAATTAAGAGGTAGGAAAAGGATAAACATAGCTTCAAACAGTTTTCGGCTTCTATAAATGTACTAAAAACAACAACAACAAAAAAAACCCCCCAAAAAATAGGAAACTAAATCTAAATTTGGAAAATAAAAATACATAGCCCATATTTGCCAACCAGTTATACAGGAAAATTTATGGAAACCTAGGAAGTGGAGTTAATTTTCACATACATATATAATGAAATATGAAGTGCTTGTATGTTAAATATGTATCATACTGATGGAGTCTTTATAAATGTGTAAGAGAGAGATTTATTATTTATATTGCTCCAGGACTGTACTTGGTTCTTCTCAGTAAAAAGCAGGAGGATGTACCTCCTTCCTCAAAGAATATAGAACTCCTCTTAAGCAAATATATTGGATTCTATCCCTTTAAATTCGAAACAAGCTATTTTATGGGAATGGGATGGTGTGCAAAATGAAATGTAGCCATAATTGTTAAGGTTTGTGACATACTGTGTATGGCTTAAGCTGCTATATCTACTCCTATATGCATTCAATTAAAGAACCCATCTTCAATGATGTATTCTAGCACACTCCTGGGAACCAATCCAATGTCTTTAGCTATCTGTTTTACATGAAACCAATTATTGTAATATCTCTAATGTCTAAGTGGCATTGTCCTGAGTGCTATTTTCAGCATGGTCCAAAGTATTTATTTTGATGAGATTATCTATCTACTCATCAAATTTATTATGCTTTCAAGAATGTCCACAGAGTCACATTAGCATTTTTGTATTCCGCAGCCAAATGTTCAAGCAAAATGTAATATGAGATAAATAATCAGCTGACTAAATGTAGTGCTCTCCACTTCTGTTTACATAAAATGACCTCTTGCTGGTGCTTGACCTCTCTCTATCCTCATTCTGAGTTCCCTGTGACAGCCTATGTCCATTATGTGTTTTAATGCTCTGTTTTTCCCTGGTGCTGTGTGATGTTAGCTCATCTCTGCTATAGACTGCAAGCACTGTCTGGGAAACTCTGGAAAAGAGAATTAAAGCAGTGTTATAGGAGTTTGCAGAAGAAAAGTTCTGTCTCTACCTACCACAAATTACCATTATTTTACAGCAACAATAACATGTACCCACAAGCACTGAGGTCTCAGTTGGGCCACTGTTTGACCACGTCTGAGCTAGTGCAGTTCTCCTTTGTGCAATTCTGCCTTTCCAGAAGTACAAAGGGGATAATTATCTAGTCCTAAAGTGTGTTTAGGCCTTGTGCATTAACATAATGCCTGTTTGTTGCAAAACAGTGTGTTGTTTTCATACATGATTGTAAGCAGGTTCTGACTTTCTAATTGCATGACAAGTGCTGGGGTTTGTAGAAAACGGCAAACAACTGTGAGGCAGCTACGCATCATTATGACTTCTGTTGCCATTGTCATGGTTTGCTACTGGTAGATTACTTTGACTAGCTGGCATTGTGTAACATGTGCTCTATGAGCTCTTCAGTGACCTTGTATAGCAGTCCTTCATTGACCTAATTTTATAATAAAGTTTTCATTTATGCCAAGATTTTATAAAACTTAACAACAGAACAAGTGGAAAACTTAGATTTGGTGATGCTTTGGACTCCCTTTATTAAAGGAAAATAGCTAAAACGTAATGGAGTGGCAAAACCCGGTACTTGCATCTGAAGCACAGGAACGGGAGATATGCAATGATTCAGTGGCAAGGTGCAATGGGGTGACCTGTTTTTCATTTGAGTGAATTTACTATATGTCTCATGAGGAACTTGCCAACAAAGCTTTAAACAAAGATGATGTTTTAGGGTCTGTCTTGTTAAGGAGGTCCCAGGATGATTTAAAGCTGTTCAGATGAGACAAGTATATACAACGAAGTGTGTTGTTTCAAAAAGGAAGAACGTGAACTTGCTGGTATGACTGTGGGGAGGCAGCAGTAAAACTTCAGTGACAGAGGGATGCCTGCATGAGTAGCATAGTAAAGGTACCGAAGTAAGACTAAATATCTGGCTGGAAGCTCATCTTGTAAGCTGCTCTTGTCACAGCTAGCCAAGACATTGCATGCCACAGTCATTCTAGGATAAAATCTCTCAATGAGCTTTTATTTAATCTTTCTGAGAAAAGAAAAGAAGAATTCTGCTCAGTGAATACTAAAAAAATATTCTGTCTTTTGAATGGGCAGGACACATTAATTTTTTACATCTCAAAAAACCTGAGATGTCTGTCCTTTCTGAGGAGTTTTCTGTTGGTAAAGCATGCAGTTTGCCTTTCTTCCACTAGCAGTGGATGTCTATTGAGTTTGCAAACTGGAATTCAGCCTGAAGCTGAATCAGGCTTATGGATTCAGTATCAATGGGAAATAGGCTTCTGTTGGCTCCTTCTATCATATGCTTACCAAAACTGCTAATACATCAAGTGTATTTTGATATGCAACATGGAATAGAAACAATAAATTTGATTTTCGCTTCATGGAGGATTGTGTACAAACACAGCCAAGCTGTAGATGTGTTTGCTTTCATTTTCCTGATTTCTGTGAGTTAAATTTTTAAGCACTAGCCTGCACTAAAAACTTACTGAATTAAACTTCCTCAGGCTGGTGGTGATGGTGATTTTCAGCTAAAACTATAGGAAATATGCATTGGAACAAACACTATACAATGGCAGTGTTTAACAGAAAGGAAATTATTATTTATTGAATATTGCTGGAGGGGCTAAAATAGCATAAATAAACAGAAGAGAAGACAAAGGCCAGGGGAAGTACAGTCTACAAAGCTAACTTAAACATATTTGAAACCTCTGCAAAATTCAGATGAAAAATAAAAGGATTGCTTTATGAGATTCTTCTCCACTTGGCCTGAATTCTTATATTGCAGTAAAAAAATCAGGATTTATCAGGACATTCATCAAGGATGAGTATATTGTTATGTATAAGATTCCTCATTTAAGATTAAGAAGTTACTAAACACTTTCATGGAAAAAAGCAGCTGAAGCACCAGATGGCTTCATCCAAAAGAAAGCATATATATATATATACAGAGGAATTTGTTGGGTATTGCTTTGTTCTTTTTGGTTGTCTTTACAAAAGAAGGCAGAAATATCACTTAGATAAATAAATAAATAAATATGGGATAGGGCACACCCACAGAAGTCTCATAGTGGTGATCTGAGAAAAAGCTGAGAAAGAGGAAGAGATTTTAATCAGGTTTTAAATGGAAAAGATTTGAGGATAGGAGCTATAGAATTATATACTATTATTTTGATTTTTCTTGTTATTTAGAAAAAGAGAACCTGTTGAAATACAGGGAGGAATCACAGCAATTGCCCCCAAATCAGCTCCCCCTTCTCCCTGGTACAACCCTCCTAGAACCCAATAAACTGGTTAACCTTTTGAGTCACAAGGCAATAAGAGTGTGTGTCTGGAAGCAGGGGGTAGGAAATATTAATAGGATCCAGAATAAACCTGCAGTGTACCAGGATGTCTGTTCTTCCAGGATTCATTTTACCACCAGAAAATCTGGAATCAGGTGATCACAACTTGTATTCTACATTGTCATTCAGCACTGGAGTGTAAGCAAGAGCACAGCACTAAATGACATTTCAGCCTGTCCTTTGGGATGCAACAGGCACCGCTTCCAGGCTTCCTCTCCTTGTAGCACTGCATGAGCACACCCAGGCAGCTGAAATGACACAAGCAATGAGATTCAGGTACACAAATGCACCAGTAAAAGGACAAGCTATCTGCTGAAGGACAGTAAAAAGTAGAAAAACTCAGCAAGATTGCTATTTCCATAGAGGAATTTAATTGAAGAGTCAAAAATGGATGAAAGTATTACTGTGCTGATCCTCTGTTTCATTGTTATCATTACTTTCAAATCAGATCATACAGGTAGTTCAGTAAAATGGGTTTGCTTGACAAAATAATTACTGTAACCGTTCTGATGCTATCTTAAAAGACAGGAGGTGATTCCAGAGGCATTTTCCCAGAGTATACTTGTTAGTGCAACACAGTGAAGGACTCAAGGAGAGCTGGATAAAGAACTTAATGTTATTTAGCAGTCCTAAATCCAGAATAGTGCTCAAATAGGTGGCAACATATAATATATACAAAAGTACAATTTATAAAATCCTTCTGATTTTGGTGAATACGAGTAATTATTTTTTATTTGAGCAAAATTAATTCAAGCAAATTATAGTAATGGTAATTAAAAGAGCAATTGAATAATAACTTGAAGACTGAAGAGGAATGGCGTTGGGAGTATGGCTTGCAGACTTATCCGGGCCTTTGGTTTCTGAGCAGAATCCTTTCAGTGTGCTAAGGGGGGACTCTGATTACAGCAATATTCTTAACCAAATCCCTGTAATCCTCTTTCGTATCTAATGAATCTCTTTATGCTTTGTCTGCTCTAGGATGCAAATACAATGTGTATTAATTATAAAATCATAAAAATTTAGTCAGAGGTAGAACAGATCATCAATTCACCCCAAGATTGTATCACCAGCTTCCTCACAGGGCCTTGTCAGGGCAGATCGTAAAGACTGAGTGTAATTGCTGCAATTTCATTCCACTGCTCTGCTCCTCTCCATTGGAAAGTTCTGAAGACTATTATGAGGCTTCCCTTTGTCTTTCCTCCACAGGATAAATGTCCTTTTTTCTTCTAATCTTTCCTTGTGTTTCTAGACCTCCAATTGCTTTTATTGCTCCCTTATGGTTTCTGTCCAGGTGACCATACCTTCTGTGCCTTTGTTGAAGAGCGAGCAGGTGATGGAGAGTTAGTGCCAGTGGCCAAGGGACCTCTGCACTTTCTGCCACGCTCTGCTCTCCTGCATCTTCCTCCACCACCACACCAATGGCATTTGCACCCTACGTGTGGCAGTTGTGATATTTCCCCAGGACAACAGGATTCCTTCCAGCACTGAAAACTCCTTCTTGATTGAGGAACAGTGGATTGTAAGGGTCACTAAAAGGGATGGACACGTGATGGGATTCCAACCTTTCCAGTTCTCTGCAGTCCCTCTGTCTTTCAGAACTGCCATGGTCTTTGCGTAGTGCAGGCCTTGTTACATTTTAACAAATTCTGTTACACTTTAACAGCTCTGGGTTGTCGTTGCACTTTTGCCAAGCAGAAGAGTTGCAAGAGTAATTTGGAGATTATTAACACAGTGTTGAGAACAACCAATGAACCGTCAGCCTGGGGGATCTAGGCCTTGCCAGCCCTATGCCAGGTCTGGCAGAGACCGGGGGTCCAGGATGGGTGCAGGCATAACATCATTAAAAAAAGACTGGGAGCAAGATTTGCAGAACAATTACAATTGTTTACTGCTTTCATCCCAGCATATGCGTAATTTCACAGCACAGCAAGCAGTCGTCAGGGATTGTGCACAGCACAGTCAGTCAGGGCATTCTCCACAATTTGCCCCTCCCATTTGTCCCGGGTGAGTGAACAAGCTGTGGCAGGCACAGGTGGCGACCGGGGCTCCATTTAGGCTTCTTGCTCTCTGTCTAGTGCCGTCTGCTCCTCTTTGCTCCTGCAAATGCCATGCAGGAGACAGCAGAGAAGCAGAATCCTTTTCAAGTTAGTCTGAGATCTGACTTTCTTCCCTTTAAGAGATATGCCTCTGGCCTTCAGGTGATCAAGCACATTTTCTACAGCCACATATGGATGTTCATCCCATAGCTATGAGACATCTCTTCTCTCATGGGATGATTTCAGAGGGGGAGTCCCTTTGTTCACATGGCTACAGTGACTTCCTAAAGTCTTAGCTGAGTTCTCTCTCTGTTTACAGTGCTATGGTACCTGGAGCTGATCACATCCGAGCTGCTGAGTTCCTGCTGCCCCACTCAGCCCCAGACACATGTTCCCGTCCCTCACATTGCACAAGCTTGTAGAATTATGTGGTGAGCTGACTCTGAGAGCTGCTCTGACAAAAAATAATCACTTTCTTGGCAGAGCCATCTTCAGCCTCCTGAACTGTCTCAGCATGCGGTTGAATTAGGAGCAGTGGTAGCAAAAATAAAAGGATGGGAATGTAGCTGGGAAGTCCTGCAGATGGCAGAACTGCAGCAGCCCAGATTTAGCACCACTGACGGCCATACAATTGCACTGTCCCTTTATGATGTGTGTGATGAGCTTTGAATGGGTCCATATCTCTTCACACAGCTCTCTGACCACTTCCAGGTAGATATCCAGCCTACTGCTGCTGCTTAGGGTAGAGGTGAACATGGCGTGTTGCTCAAGTGGTAATAGGTTACAAATGATGATGATAAACATTATATCTGCTGCTAAGTGATGTGGTAAAGTGTTGCCCTGAGTTTTGCAGTCTTTCGATGTTTTCATTCCTGTAATAGAGTTTCTCATGCATTTTCTGTAAACATAGCTTTGTTTTCCTAACCGACCTGTATTGTTTTCATTCCTTTCCCTAAGGCGGGGAATATGATAGACTGTGTCAGTGTCCTATGTGGTTGGAGAGGTGGTAACCTCATCTTCCAATCCATGGGTGTCTTTGAAAAGGTATAAAAATGACTGAATAAAGAAAGGCAGGCCCCTTTTTGGCTTTCAGGCCTTTGGGTCTTTTGGCTTTTTGGCCCTGGGTCCTGTCCTGAGCTGAGCTTGAGTCTGCGTGCTTCTTTCGTCTCCAACTGCGACAGTAAAGGTGGGTGCTTGAGCAATGCACAGATCTCACATGACTGTGGAAACATGGCCTAAGTATACAGCTTTTCATCACCTGCTCTGAATTCCCTCTCATGTCTTCTTCCGAATTTTTTTCCTATGAATCGAAATAATTTTGAATTCTGATCCTGTCAGCCAATATCCTTTTAGTCTTCTGTAGTTTCATGTTGTCTGTAAATTTAATAGAAATGTTGCCTAGTCCATCATCCAGGTTGCAAATGAAACTTTGAATGAAACTGGACCTGGGCCAGATTTCTGTAGCCCCAAGGTTGATAGGAAAGGGCTGCTTGATCAATCCCTCAGTTTAAACAGTGGGTCCATTAATAATTACTCTTAGCATATTGGTGTCCAATTAGATTTTTTACCTACCTTCCATTAATTTCAAATATCTTTTGAAATTCATCCCTCCCAACTGCATCCCACCTTCACTGTATTAATGGATTCTCATATACCGATATGATGAGCATTTTCAGGGACAATTTATTTGACCTCTGAAGGCAGCTTGTTTCTACACTTAAGGCCACCTGAATATATAGTAGCTAATCTTCCCACAATGGTGGGAAATTAATACGGTGATTTCACAACAGAGTGACAATAAATAAATTACCTGTCACTGCAATTTCTGTGAGCATTTGCAGAGTCTTGAAGTCAGCATCTTCCTTATCCCTTTCTTTCATGCCTGTGAATGAAAAGATCTGCTGACTTTTTTTCACAGAAAAACAAAAAAGTCAGAGCCTCATTAGTGGTGACTGTTCTCCATAGTTTTGCAGCCAGCAAGGCTGTTTATGCTTTTCTTTGTGAAAGTAGGGCATGTATGTGGCATCCCCATGGCAGGAGAGTGCATGTGTTTTTTAAAACAGTAGCTCCTTGCACATTTTGATAACCAGTTGAGGTTACCCAGCCTCAAGCCAGCTGCTCCCAAAATAAGTTTTTATATCTTAATGCTGTGATACAGCATCTTCAGTGTTGTTCTTTTATCTCACTGTTTTAGAGTTCCCTACTTTCTGCAGGTAATTGACACTAAAGGGAAGGAGATTGCAGGTAATCCCTGCCTCGTGTACTCTGTTTAGACATTACTTTCATCGGTAAACTGAAAGCCAAGGAAAAAGGTGCATGGCAGTGGAACTACAGAAATAACGTCAATTAATAACAGGAAGGAAGAGTCAGTCTTTCCTTCCACAGTATTCTGAGGAAAGTTTAACTGCAGGCTCAAGACCAATTCAATTCCATACATAAACTAGTTGCCATCTCTGCTTTTGCCCAGTGGCCAGTGCTTGCAGCTTGGCTGCAGCAGCTTGTGTCTAGAGACAGTGCTGGGTTTGCTTAGTGAGAAGGTATTATTTTTAAGTGTGCACATGTATGCTGCCAACCTTGAAGGCACAACATCTCCTGCACACATAAGCAGACAATCATCTAACTGAGTATCAAATACTTAATTTAGCTCATCACTGTCACTTTAGGGTGAGTGAGGAAATGTTTGCTGTCCGGATAGCATTTGTATGGCGATACAAGTTCACTGTGGTGACGGTATTAAGCTCAGAGAAGTTATTTTCTCTCTTATACAAGAGAAATTGTAGAAATCACCAGATTTTTTCCCTTTCTAATTGAATTATTTTTTTGGTGGTGATAAAGAAGTCTCTGTAGTAAGATGGACAGAATTATGTCACAGCAACATGCAGTCAGTCTCTGAGTCTGCCAGATACTTCAGTTTTGACCTTTACTGTCCACAGTACTGGAGTTAATTACAACTGGACAGTTCGTCCCACTTTCAGTCTTCACAGAAATCTCTTAGCCAAACTGCTTGCTAAAGATAATGTAGTGTCTGTTGATAACTTCTATGTTTTTTAAGACTGTGTGGCACCATTGTAACAGACCATGATAATGACCTTCAAATTGTGTTACACTTAGATGTTACATCTGGTAATCACTTAGCACACTGATGCTATGTCAGTATGGTACAGGGGACATGAATCCCCTTTGCCCTGCACCTTACCAGGTAATACATGTTGCTATAAAATCAAGGTAAATATGATACCACTCTGATATTTACTATTTTATAGTCAATTTCTGGGATAGAAATTAGTACCTCACCAGGCAGAGGTGAAAAACATCTTCAGGCAGAAAGGCCTTAAGTTTTGATCTACCCCTGTGGCAGAAAATCCACAGGGTGTGATGCTGCATGTCTAATTGTGATTTAGAATTTTGGAAACTGCCAGAGAACTTTCTGAAAGATGTTGCTACTACCCCAGGACTTGGAAATAGTAGGAAAAAATAACAGGAAAGCCACAGTCACCAGCAGAAGACCCCTGTCTTGAAACAGAGAAATGTAATCAGACAGCTCCAAATAGGAACAGATTTCTCAGAAAAACATTCAAGGTCTTTTTAAGGGGATGTCTCCTGGAGAAGCATTGGGTTACTGTCCCCTGTAAGCAAGAAAAAGATCACGGTTACAGTAAGGGCTATGTGGGACTTTACAATATGCCTTGATTATATAAAGATGAGTATATGTTTAATTCTGATTTTACTGCCTGAAAGAAGAAATAAAATGCTCATGAAAAATTTATTCCTAAACTCAGTGAAATCCACCACAGTCTAATAGCTTTAATGCCAAGATATCTGCCCTAATCAGAGTGACATTTTACTAAGCAAACAACATCTGACATTACTATGGCAGTGTCAGCCTACTCTTGCTTGAATCAAGTAGCCAATAAAGCTACATAGGATGTAATTTAAGAGTTTTCTAAGCTGCTTATTTCACAACTATGGAGATATTTCTCCTTAAAGCAGAGGAAGTAGAAATATTAGTAACTGCTATTGTAGGTTACCACCCTCCAGACCTTCTATGAATAATATCTAAGACTTCAAGTTTAAGCACTCATTAATTTTTTTAGCTCCCAGTAACTACAGTACCCATTTTGTTAAAAGCCCTTTGAAGCTTCTCAGAAAGTTTCTTCATGAAATCCAGCTAGTTAATTCTGATAAAATTAACTAATATTGGGGGTTTTGCCTTAAGGATTTACACTTCTTTGTCAGTTCAGTTAAAAATCTATTTGACCCAAAGCAACACAATACAGCAGTGATGACAAGACCAAGTGTAGAGAAGGAATCCTGTAAGAAGGAGTGGTGGTTAATCTTTAGAGTCATAGTTCCTCTCTACAACCAACACTTACTCTGTTTGTTTAAACATTGAAGACCTTAGCTTGTTGTTTGGGGTTTTTTTTTAAATACTTCTTTTCCCCTGAATTTCAGGCTTTAAGATAAAGCTACAAATTACATCAAGGTAAAACATACTTCAGCTACAAGTTTCCAAGGATGTATTATGAACAGTGATCTGCAGAAATGTTGTTTTAATAGCACTTCCTCACAGGCATTCTGGATACTCTTGTCACACATTTATTGTCGACAAATATTTGCAACAACTTGCAAAATGATTTGGTCATTTGCCCACAGCCTAAATTTAATGTGGCTCAAGGTGTAAATATCACTGGTTTAAGCCTTTGCAGTATGAGACAGCTACTACATTTTCAGCATTTGTTTTTATATGGTTTCCTACAGGCACTAAAGAGATTAATTTCTCTCCCTAAGCCCAGGAATAACAGATGGTGTCAGTCAGGTAGAACTGCCAGGGTGCGTATGAACAGACAGTCAAGAGACGAGAAGATTTACTTTGGAAACACGGTAGAGAACAACAGCCAAAATGTCCCTTTTCATAACTTCTTGGGCAAGAATTTTCTCCTTCTTTCTTCATCTTCTCCTAAGCCCAGGACAGTGGTTAGGAGTTATTTCAAATGTATTCATGTCCATCTTTAAATTTGAAAAGGGAGTTTGGAACAAGGACCAGGCTGAAGGTCCTGCAGGAGGGGCTTAAATTCAGAAAACTTGACCAAAATGGGCTCTCACAAAATACATAAACTTTGCTTTCCCATTTAGAGGCTTGTGATGCATGAGTAATCAGAAAAGCAGACATAAAGTCTTTCAGTCTCTAAAATCCAAGAATATGTTCAAGTGCTGGCTTCCAAAAACAGTTTTCTATGCTGCAGCAGAAACTTTCTCTAATTGTAGAGCCTTGGTAGTTTTGTGTGGTATTTGTAGTCTACCAGAGATGTTCCTGTGGGGGGGTTGGGTCAGTGAGAAGCTGCTCATGAAACCAGTCACCGCTTTCCATGACATGTGGACTATGTTAAGAAGTAGTGGCTCAGGGTCCCGTGCTGAGGAAGAACAATTTTGGAAAACTTTAAAAAGGTGGAATAATTGACTGGACTTGAGGCAGCATCCTACTGCACTTGAGGCTTCATCGCATTTAGATTTCATTCTTCAGAGAGTTCTTGACAGAAGAAGTTACATGAAAAACTGTTTTCCAAGGCATTGGTTCATAGAAAAGCATAAAAAATTGGAATACGCAAATCATTTGCACAGCTTTTCCCATGACAAAAGATTTGGTGAATCTCCACTCATAGACCACTTTGTATGAGAGCGTGAGGCTGCTAAACCTGGTCCGGCAAGGCCCTTTCAGCTTTTGGTCATAGCTCTGTGCATTTCGTATCTCCATGATCCATTCTTGATCAACTAAAAGGGTGTGATTTCCCATCACGGAAACTCAACCTGGGACCTGTCTATTTGTGCAGGTGTAGAACACAAAGTGCCTGATCAGAGCCCAGCCTGGTGGCTGCATGCTGATGGTGTTTGAAACAGATTGCTTTGTTTCAATACCCTCCCTCTAAAATGGCATGTCAGGTTAAAAAGAATATTCGTGAGTGGAAAAATTAAAAAAAAAATAAAAAAAATCAAGTGAATAGTGGTTTTTTCTGCCTCTTTGAAAGGTTAATGTGTTAAGGAAGGAAGCATTTCACGTCTATGTAAAATGCCTGTTTATAATTCTTATATTTATAATTATAATTCAAATATTTGAGAGCTTGTCATTTTTACAAGCACTTGTAGTGAAAGGACAAGGGGGAATGGACTCAAAGAAAAGAAAGTAGATTTAGATTAGATATTAGAAGGAAATTCTTCACTGTGATGGTGGTGAGGCACTGGAACAGGTTGCCCAGGGAGGCTGTAGATGCCCCATCCCAGGAAGTGTTGAAGGTCAGGCTGGATGGAGCTCTGAGCAACCTGGTCTAGTGGGAGGTGTCTCTGCCTGTAGCAAGGGGGTTGGAACTACATGGTCTTTAGAGTCACTTCCAACCCAAGCCATTCTATGATTCTATGATCCTGTGATTTTAGGACTGTCCTGATTTAGAGCAAAATATTAAAAAGGTCTCTGTGATTTTGTTTCTGACCAGCTCTAAGTATTCATAATATTATCTGCACCTACATATGGGCAAAGCTTCTTTATTTTTAAGCAATTTAATCAGGTGTTTGGGGAAATTGCAAAATGAGTGAGGTGGGCATAAATTCCAGGTGGTCTGGAGCCTGTGACAGCAGTGCACGGGACAGCCTGGCCCTGAACTGCAGGACAGCTGGGTTCCTGTCCATCTGCACCACCCTCTTCTGACACTTGAGATCATGGGACATCGAAAGTTTGCTGGATATGGTTCCCCATGACCATCCCCAGAGCAGTGGTCCTCTTCACACAGCTACTGGGCATGAAATTCCTGCCTCCTCCTAAAGTCCCTCTTTCCCTGGAAAAGAAAGTGCACTTAGTCCCCATTTCACAGCCTGGGTAATTGCCAGGATGATAGGAAGAGATGGAACTTCAGGCAGAAATTCAGGTAATAAGTGGCCTTTGTGGCAGATTCATCATAGGAGTTTGTCAAACACTGCTTGCTGCAGGCATTCCAGGGGGAATTAGATTGAGATTAACCAAGATTGCTGACTGTATCCCAGCTCTGTGCTGGGCTGGCTGCTGTTCTTTCTGGCTGCTGCAGGAAGGATGTAGCTCTTTCCACACCACTGCTCTAAAGCCCCTTGCAGCTGTTCCTGGAGACCATAGTATCCTGTTTGTTATTACAATAAATTATATCCTAAAGTACACAGGCACATGTATAGAAGCAGAACTACTTTTCAAGTAAATGTGAGAAAGACAGGCCTTTGTGACCAGGAACTTTTCTTCCATTGACAGCTGTCCCTCACCTTGGAGGTTTAATATGTTCCAGCTTACCCAGAAAATTTACTCAAACTCTTGACCCAATAAAAAAATCAAACCACAAAACCAAACCAAAACAAAACCAAACCAAAACAAAACTCCACCCATCCAAAACTCCTGAGGGAAGCAAACTTCCAAAAATCGACTTCCAAAAATCACCTAGTGCTTTGGCACTAAGCAGTGGTGTGCGGGAAGCAGGAGCTGAGGACCTTTTGGGAAGTTGCACGCATACCTTGTCTTTGCTTCCGTTGCTTCCTGAGGACTCCACCACTCATGGACCCACAACAAACCCTGAAAATCCCTGATACTTCAGGGTTTATATTAAAATCCTGGTGTCTTAGGAATACAAAGATAATTTTTTTATGCCTTACCATTTATTGGCATGAGGATTTATAGCTCTCTCAGTAGCATTAGTCACAATATTTTGGAATTTCTTTCTGTAACTGGTAAGGGTTCTGCTTTCAGATCTGAAGTGCAGCTGAAAACCACGCTAATGCAAAGAATGGTTTTAGTGATGGGTGGGGAAAACAGAGATTACCCAGGCTACTGGAAAAACTTACTCCATCCTGCAGTCAAATTCCTCATGCAGCCAAAGGGGAAAGCAGAGGCTTTCAGTGATTATAAATTAGCCTGACAACAATAACTTTAATTATGGCACAGCCATAAGAAAATTCTCAGTCCACTTCATCCTTCCTTTCCAAAAGTTGGCTTAAATTTCTTCTGACAGACACATATTAAAGATCTTAGAAACAATTCAGTGTCCCATTTCCTGCACGGGGCCTTAATCTTGTCAAAAATACTCATTGCACTCAAAGGTTATTTCTGTCTTGTTTTGACGCTACAGATTTAAAGAATGAGATCATTTCTGTTGAATGTCCAGCTGTTTAAGAATCTGCATCTCTATTTAAGAAGCACAAGAGGAAAACACAGTGTCTTTGCCAGAAAAACAATCAGATAATAAGACTGCTTTCTGTTAAATTGGGAAAAAATAATCGGACATAATGTGGCGTGTGGATGAATCAGTAATGACAAGAATTCCCGGGACCCAAAAATTGTTTAATCTTGAAGTGACTGCTGTTGTGTGCCGATTTACTTTTACCTCTTGTACTGTATTTTTCCATCTTCATGCATAAGATATTCCAAATATGCTATATTTCCATGCTGAGTTAATTTTACTGATTTTATCACAAGACTTAGGACCATTGTTTATCTTCATCATGTCCAGTTCTGGAAGTGATAGAGGAGGAATCTTGGATATCATTTTAGTTAAAGGTTAGTTTCTGATCACACTTGCTACAGGAAAAAATTATAAGCCTAATGAACATCAGCCTAGAGTTTCCACAATATTTCTGTGCTACCCATCACCTGATGAGCTTTTTAAAGCTAGGGACAAGCAGAAGAGCTTATGTGTTTTAAACCCTTACAGAATTAACAAAAAAGGTGGAAGTTAAGTAGAAGTTGCAACATGCAGCAAGACGATTATTCCAAATTTTATACCACGGGAAGTTGAAAAAGAAATGCTGTGGGGTTTGCTGAGTGGTTGACATACAGTCACTGTCTTGCTGTTGCTGGATATTTTGGGTGGAATACAATACGGACACTATATTTTCAGAGAAATTCTATTTTTCCTCTCTTTACTATTCCTTTAGATTATTTCTTATTTAACCTTGTTTATGGGCTTTGAAATTAAAGGACTATTATAAGAGTTTGAGATACAAGAATTATAGTAATTTGAAAAATTTCAGGATGTTGATTGACTTATTATGATGTTTGCAGCACAGAGAGAGTGTTTAATTATGGCAGAAGGCACTTTTCCTTTACATGGAGTTGTTCAATTATGAATTCTGTGGTGGCTCTGGAGATGGAAAGAATGATTGAACTTGAACAATAAAGCAAAAGACAAACACTGCTAATGCTATACTGGGACATGGTAAAGACAGACCTCATGGGAAAGCAAAGTAGTCCCACAATCACCACATCATCCATTAATTATTATTTAGAATATTTTCCACCAAAATCTTAATGCTGATAAATGAAAACAAATTCTTATGCCATCCCTGCTGGTATGCAGGGATACATAAGATTTCTAAAGGGATATGCAGCTTTATTATGATTGCTGAAGACAGAAATACAAGTCTTACATTTGGTCTGCTTTGATGATGTCTCAGTCATTTGCTACAGTGTCAAACAGTTACACAAATATATACTGGAAATCAGGCAGAATTTCCTTCACACACCCTTAGTATTTTTATAACTAAAATGCAGTAGAAATTTTAAAAAGGTTTAGTTCCACTGAATATTTTTACTGTGTTCCTACTCTATATATTGACAATTATAAATCCCACTCTACTTGAAGAGGCTGACCCATTTTCCTCTTTTTCTGTCATCTGCATGAACTGAATGTTGCATCTTGATTCTGCCACTGTCTCCTACTTAAAAATTGTCACAGTGGAACAATCACTCTTAAATCCACAAAAGACTTCTTTTCTTTTGCACAATGTTAAATAATGTTAGTAACTTTCAGCCATCTGATGCCAAAAGAATAGCATAATTTAAAAAAGGAAACAAATCTCTGTTCTCACAGGTATAACTGGAGGCACGGGTTGTGAATGCTAAGAGGATACAAACCACCTTTCATGTTACCTTCCTGTCCTGCCACCTGCAGAGAATGCAACATGCTGAAGTGCTTTTCAGCTCTTTGTTATCACGCACTGCTGTATCACTGACGTGCTAGAGTCATATCTTGTGTCTTCTTGACCTCCGGTATAATGCCCTTTGCCTCCTTCATAACTTGTCCTTTTGGAAAGCAGAGTTTGCTGGAGGACAGTGAGCCTTTGGTGAGGACCTGGGCGTGGCCTACCGGGTCAGGCCCCTCTCTGTGCAACTCCGTCACCAGCAGTGGCAGTGGGAGAGGGAACAAGCATCTTGGCAGCACGTCTTTGTAATCTGCTTTACAGGTCTGAAGAGCAGCTGGAGAGAGTAACTTGGAAGTCCAAAATGTCCCTTGACCATTTCTGGTATGCTGAGGTAGCAAAAGCATTAGGAAGAATATATATAAATTCTCTAAGCTGTTGATTGGAACTGATTTTTTTCCTAGAAGTTAACTAGCAGAAATTGCATTGGAAACAACACTGATCTTCCAACTGAAGACAAAAAGATATTGTAATAGTTAATGTCTGAAAAGGAGCTTGGGTTGTTTAGCCTGGAGAAGAGGAGGCTCAGGGGTGACCTTATTGCTCTCTACAACTGCCTGAAAGGAGATTGTAGCCAGGTGGGGGTTGGTCTCTTCTCCCAGCCAACAGGGACAGGACAAGAGGACACAGCCTCAAGCTGTGCCAGGATAGTGTGCTCAGATTGGACATCAGGAGGAATTTCTTCACTGAAAGGCTGATTAAGTATTGGAACAGGCTGCCCCGGGAGGTGGTGGAGTCACCATCCCTGGAAGTATGCAAGAAATGACTGCCAAAAGACATGGCACTTAGTGCTATGGTTTAGTTGATATGGTGGTGTTTGGTCAAAGGTTGGACTCAAGGCTCTTTTCCAGTCTTAATGATTTTATGATTCTATGATTCTACTCTATGATAAATCATAGAGACAAAATTTAAAAGACTCTTCAGCCACAAGAGGAAGGCTATCCAAAAATCAGTCACACATGGGAAAGAGAAGGCCGAAAGGGATAAGCTTCAGTTTGATGATTCATGTAAGCTGAGGCAGCAACTGCTGCCCAAATGGACACTTGATCCCATCCCCATGCCACCTCTTCCCATGCTGTCCCTTGCACTGGAGTTTGTCTGACCACCTGGTGCCTGAGCTATGGGAGCTGAACTAGCAAAAATGCATTGTCTTGTATTTTTTCGATGGGTAGTGTGTTTTCTGTCAGTTTAGATTTTTTAACTGGCCTGTGATTTAATCAGGCAAGTATCAGCTCAAGGGCTAAAGCCAAGGGTGGGTAAGGGGAGGCAGGCTGCATTTTGGCAGCTTTGCTGTGTTTGAGACCATACCCTTACATTCATTTCTTCGAAAAGTGTTTTGATTTAGAGTTCCACCATCACCAATCACAAAAGAAGAACGTTCCTCCTCTAATTTAATGGTTAAATAATTTTCAAGGAGTGGGAAACATTGCTGTGGTTGTAACTACTACTTTCTTCTGTGTTAATCAGTTTATTTTTCCTAACGCAAAAATATGAGAGCCTATAGCTGCAAGAGCCTTTACAAATGTATTTTAGCTCTCTTTTCTTTTTAATGGTTTGTATCTTCTTTTGAATAAAAGCTCTTAAGTTAGCTTTTGAGAGGAGAATGGTTCACAGACCAATTGTGACAAATGTAAATAAATTTAATTCAAATTGTCATATTTTTATACGTCAAGCACTCTTTTGAGGTGATAGTTTCTTGCTTAATCAGTACTGATATTCTTCTCTGCATTTCTTCAAAGAGTGGAGTACTGTTTGTGTTTCCCTTCCTTTTCTTAAAAACCATTTTGGAAAAGCCATAAGGACCACTAACCATCTTGTAATCTATTATTTTTATCTCTAGGATTTCCAGAGTGTCCACAGCAAGGACAAGCCTACTAAGCCCAACCTGTACTTTCTAGGCCTGCTGCATGCTGGAGCTGTGATCATTTTAGTCTCGTACAGGTTTTGTACAAGGTGTATTCACCCTCATCAACTGCAAATCCTTTCTGAGATTCCTACCCTGTTCCATCCCAGTCCACATCCGGCTTACTTGTGAAAAACCTCCTTTCCAAATTAGAACAAGTTCTACCAGTTGGTAACACCCCTCTTTCCTGCATGAACAATTTTAACAATATTTGTGTGTCTTTCTGGCTTAGCTATGCCCCCTCCTGAAACTCCATCTTTGCAAATGAAGGAGTAAAATATTGCTTAACGAGCTCTGTGTATCACAGTAAGAAGCACTTTAAGCCTGTTCTTAGATCCTCTCATGAAGGGGGAGTTGGTGCTATAGATCTAGAATTCCTTTTAATGTACATTACCAGCTTGAGGACTTACATAGCCTCAGGCACCAAGAATTTGCTGTCTGCATCATCATAAGTTTCGGAATGGTTTCCAATATCACAAGTCTAGCACAAAACCTTTCACAACTTAATGAAAATACAGGATATTTCTGATGGAAGTTAGAGCAGCTATTCAGTAAAGTGTATTTTTTAAGCTGAAATATTTTTTTTAATTGAAAGAAGACTATTAATTCAGAGATCGATAAAGATAGATAGATAGATAGATAGATAGATAGATAGATAGATAGATAGATAGATAATACATACACGTTCCAGCACTTAAAAAACCTCCAAAACTATGTGTGCAGGTATTTATTTACTCTTGGCTCCACCTCACCCTGTGACGAGCAAGAGTCGCCCATGGGCCTGATGCAGCAGCGCCTCTTAGTGATAGAAGTCAAGCCTGCATTTAGCTACTACGGGAGCAGGAATATTTTTGCTTACTTTTCCGTTTCCTTGATTCCCAAGTCACTAACACAGCCGACAAACATTTTAGCTTCCAATAACTTATATCTAAGAGGTTTTTTTATTATTCAAGTTACAGTTTTTGTTGTGTTTATGGATAGGCATGGATTTGCACCACAATCTCCCCTTCAGATCATGAGTTGACATTTCTTTTTACTTTTTTTTAGCTTAGATATACTTTTAAAATCTGAAACAAATCTTTTAACTGTTACTGAAACAAATTACCACCTTAAATGTACTAAGGATGCTTTTTGATTACAAGATATTTGATTTGCTAACCAGTAGAATTTCAAAAGAGATTGCAGTCTGAGTTCTTCTTTAGCCAGGAATTTTTTACAAGCTTAGCTGGCTGAAATTCAATGGAAGCCTTAATTTATACACAGGTATTGATATTAAAATAAAACCTTTCAAACAACCTTTGCCTCTTGCTGAGTTTCAGTCTGATAGCATCCTTTACAAGTGTGGTGGAGACCAGCTTATTACTGGGAGACCTGATCAACATGACTTTAAAAGACTCATGAAAGTGGGAAAAAAAAAGGTATAAGAAGAGTGGAAAGTATTAAGTGAAACTCATTTAATTCAACGTGGTCTCCACAATAAAAGTTGATTCCAACCTCTTTATACAAATTACTCCAGTTAACAGAAAAAAGGCACATTTGTTATTTTTAGAATCACAACTGTAAATCTTTTATAAAATCCAGAATATTTCACTTGGAAAAACTGGTAGCCTGCATATCTTCCTTCCTGTGCCCAGAAATACTTAATTTTATGCCAAAAAGTGATTCAAATGTTCAAGTGGGGGACTATGACAGTGAAGTAAATGTGTAACTCTAACACATGTGGCACTAACTCCTGAACATGCCTAAAACCCTAAGTAGTTCATTCTGGCCTTCTTGTATGCTTTTCAAACCTTAGCATTAGAAGCTTCCTTAGGGGTTCGTTTAGTGTTTCCTCTGGTTCCTTATCATCTTTGTGAGACTCATTTCTATCACACTTCTTTAGTGCCCCCTCACGTCGGTGCTCCTGTCGGATAAGCTGGCTCGGGTCGTTGCGAGCAGCACCGAGGGAGCCCCAGCTCTGCGGGCACTGCCTCAGCCCTTCTTTTCCGTTTGGGATGAAGCGGGGAGAGGTGCCAGTCCAAGAGCTTTTGAAGCTGCTGGCAAATTGCAGCCACATTTGGCAGAAGGATTGGTGGTGTAAGGCAAATCAGAAAGCAAGGGCATCCTGTCTGAGGTGAGAGATCTGATTTACAGCAGCATTTTGGTTCTGCCAAAGCGCTTCTCCCCTAGGTCTCTGAAACCAACGGAGAGAAGCAGTTGCTGTTGGAGGCCTCCAGAGGGAGATCCTGCCCATCTGAACCCGAGTGCCTATCTGCTGTCTTAATTCCACAGGGAATTCCTGAATGTTTCATGAAAGAAGATGGTCAAGGCGTGGAGCTAGAAACACTGTGGTTGAAGAACCAGCTGCAGCACGAGTTCATTTTAAACCGAGAGAGACTCTTACCCAAAAAAAACACCCCAGTCCCTCCAGTCACGGGAAAATATGTAACCAGATTTCACAAAACTAGTAACCTGTTATCGGGAGAACCCTTCATTGGGTGTGTAATCATTCATCACGAGAGAAAGCAACACTGAATTATCAGTCTGGATATGTAGACCATACTGAGTGTTAGCAATTCTTTACATAGCTCAAAAAAGCATAAAGAGACATGGAGGAAAAACTGTGGTCCCTAAAAATGGTTCAAACCAGAAGCAAGTCCCTGGCAAAGCCAGAAATTGTTTTGAATTCAGGGAGTTAAATTCACCGGACTGTGGTTATATCTATGTAAATGAAAAGATGTTATAACAGTGTTTTTGAGATGCTGTTCTCCTGGGATGAGTGCTGGTAAACAACCACATATTTTCCAGAATGTTACTTGTAGTGAACAGGCCTAGCAAGTGCATAAGTTGCAGCAGTTTGAAGATCACAAGTGAGAGCAGATGCCAAGGAGTGTTGGCTGCCCATGGCAGATGTGATGAAGCCCCTGACTGGGCAGAACCACAGTTCTGCCTAACACCTTAGCCATGATGGCAGTCAAAAAAAATCAGAAAATAGATTTCTTACCAAACATCCTCAAGGGTGGCAATAAACATGACCAAAACTACTGTTGGATACCAAAAAGCAGTACCAGAACTGAAGAGCCTCAGGCTCCCTTGGGCATGAGTAAGAGCTGATCAAATCTCACTTAACATTAGCTGTAGTAGACAAAGAGTTAATTTAATCTACCTGGTAGTTGTTCACTATTGCCACCAGTAAGGTGTCTGTATCACTCTATTTTGTCCTTTGGATCTGGGATAACTACTGGTCCCTGTCCAGTAGTTATCTACAGGGATAGACTACAGGGTCCCTGTCCCACCCTTGCCACCAAGATCAGCTGGTGAGTGAGTGGTGAGAAGCATTGCCTAGATCACCTGCCCTGACTGCAGTGTGGCAGCAGTGCTCACCTGGTGCAGTGTTCATACCAGCTCATTAGAGATGCACTCATGGAAGTTTATCAGCTAAAAACATTGAAAAAATGATCATAGTGGAGGAAGTGCTAAGCCCTGCTATGTGTGCCCCAAAGGGCTCTGCCCTGATGCTGTGCTCCTGTCCAGGGTGAGGGTGATCTTACCCTGCTGCATTTTTGCTAGAGATTTCTAAAGACTCTTTACTCCTAAGTGAAAATGTCCAGGTCTGTCAGGTTTATATTGCATGGCTTCACACTCTCTGTCCCACTGCCTTGTTCTCTCTCTACTCAGTACTGGTGAGGCTCCATCTGAAATACATCTTTCAGGAGGGTTTTTGGTCCAGTTAGGATGGATGCAGAGAAAATGGAGGGGAGGATGCCAGGATTGTTAAGGGCCTACACCTACAAGGAAAGGTTAAAGGAGTTGTACTTGTTTCACATGGTGAGAGGAGGATGAGGACATGATGAAAGGTAAGGATGGGCAGATGATGGAAGGTAAGAATGAGGAGAGTGATTAAAGGGTAAATTCAGTAAGAAAGAGACAATATCATGTGAAATCCCAGGCATATCCACAGAGCATAGACACAAGGCCTCATTGATAACATATTGCTTAGTCATAAGGAGCTTGTGACATCATACAGCTACACTGTTTGAATTAAAATATTTTCTAGTTGTCTAGTACAATAACATATAAAGCAGCCTCTGACACTTCAGAGAGAAAAAAAATTAAGTTATCAAGTAAAGATAATGTAGAAAACTTGCTACATTCACAAAAAAAGATACAGAATGCAAAGTCTGATAAATAATTCTAAAGCTGGGATTGAAAGTAGAAAATTAGAAGTATTGATTAAAAACTTTTCAATGTTTTACAAAAGTCCTGCTTTGTGAAAATATGTATTTGTCAGTAGTTTTTACCATGAAAAATATTTGATACTGATAATAGCCCACAAATCACAGCCATGCTCTTGTGGTAAAAACACCAAACCTCAAAATGAGGCTGGTGAAAGCCAAAGAGAAGTTATGTAAACTACTTAACTAGTCCTCCATCTAACATTCTTTATCATCTTAATTTTTCCTTTTAATTGGCAATCACCATGTTTACATCAGCCAGGTGGCAGCTGGGTTTTGCTCTGCAGTACCTAACAATAGTTATGCTGCTTTGGCTTCTTGCTTTGATACATCTTTTTCCAGAAGATTTGATCCCTTACTTGTACTGACAGTTGAGGCCGGTTTGAGTCACACTCTTGTAAGAATATTTCTTGAAGATTTGAGTTTTACTACAAGATCTGTCACAGTGTGAAACATAGCGTGTCATGTTCCTGTTTAGAAATTACTTCCCTGAAAGCTGTGACCCTGATCCTGCACACACAAACACACACAAGGACGTTGATATTGGAGTAACCCCCAAAACCACTGGAAGTATCTCAGGCATAGAGCTATCTGTAAAAGCATATGTTTGTGAGTTGCTGACTACTGCAGACACATATACTAAGATGATTATAATGCAATTGAATACATAATACAATCTGGCTTAAGTTTCATAAGGTGAAAACAAATAGATGAACAAGGTTCTTTTACTCATGTGCTCTTGAAATCTGTCCTCAGGATGTTTAAACTAGTTTAGAGCAGAGTACCTGGCCCAAATATTCTATAACTTGGAAAGGGGAGTGAATTACGGAAAAACAGGAGTGAAGCGCATCGCACCACTGAAACTGATAGGAACAAAGCACTGAACTGATAGAGGCAATATTTTTCTGCCTTCCTCAAATAAGAAAATCACGCTGCACTGAATGAAAAAACACAGATGTTTGTCACCATCTTAGCCCAGGTTAGGCAGTCACAGAATACATTAAATTATCAATAAAACAGTAATTGGCCTATGAATCCTGCTTTATGTTGTTAGACAGCTAGATAAATACAATAATAATTATAATTAATTTAAGATAAAAATTAACTCAAATAATGAAACTAATAAATTCCAATAATTTAATAATTTTTTGAGCTGTGATTACTAGACTTGTTTATGGACAAATACAGTCAGAGACTACAGCTGACTGGCAAGGACTGTAGTTTGCAATGCCTTGCTTGTGGCAGAGGTTTGTTTTTCTGGGTAGTAATGAATCAAGCTGAAGGTTGACTGGTTTGGACAATTCTTCTCCCAGTAGCAAGTGCTATATATCAAGTATTTGGGCTTAGTATATCTAAATAAATCACTGCTTATTTAAGCTTATAGGAACAGTCAAGTGTTACTCATTTTTGAAACTTCAGTAGTCTGATTTCTTTAATTACTGAGAAAAATTTAAAAATATTAATTCCAATATTATTTCATATCCTTGAACTAAATGAATGTAGTTTTCTTTGAAGCAGTAAGGAAATAGAGATCTGAAACCCATTCTGGTTTGTGTCCGTGAGTCTCCATCAACTGTTTCACCTTCTTCTGACCCAAGTACCATCACTAAGCTCAGCTGAGTTAGCCAGCAAGTGAAGTGAGGAAAGAGGAATCTGTGCATAAGAAAGTACAATCCTAAGGTTGTAGTGGACCGAAAGTGCAAGTTTCAGTTAGTGAAACCTCAGCCAACGTCCTGGAGCCCCTCCTGACAGACTTCACACAGGGAGAACATGACTCCTCTGCATCTTAAAGCACTGTTGCACTGCAGGGTGCTGATGTTTTGCTCGTAAGGAGCACTGCCCTGCCCTTCGGTAAGCAGGGCACCCTGCCAGCACAGACACTGACGGAGCCGAGCTGCACTTCTGCTCCCAGCTCCGTGGCAGCCCCACCTCACAGCTCTGTACGCAGCCCCTCGTCGCCGCTGGAGCTCGCTCGGGCCCCCATCAGTGCAGCGCTCCTTGATCTCGTTCAGCAGCTTCTCACTGAAGCTGCCCGGGGAGGGATCTGTCGTCTGCCACGGGAAGTGAAGGAGGAGAAAAACCCGAGTGGCAGTCGTGCTGTTGTGCACTTACCCACTCTGTCTCTCCCCCACACAAGCACACACCGTGAGCATCTCTCTTTGAAAACCTTTTCCAGGCTGTCAGGCTGTACCTTTATCAGCCCAGAAGTGCTGCTCTGCACTGTTGACCTCTGTCCCAGCAACATTATGATGAATATAGCAATTTGTTTTCTTGGCAGAGTTTCTGTGTGATACAGTAGATAGATCACATCAATCAAACAAGCAATCCACCCATCCCAAATGGATAATAAAAAACTGTAAGGACTGATGTATTGAACCGGGCCAGATGTCCACCTAGTTCATTAGTCTTTCCCTGAAAGTGGCTGACACGAGGTGCTTGGGAAGCATGTGGTGATTCTTCTCCAGTTCACTGCCCAGTCCTCAGAGATCTGCAACTAACTGACTTGCTGAGAGGTGATATCTTTATTTTCACAGCACTTGAAGTGTTTTTCTTCCATGAATCTAATTGCTTTATGAACATGCATAAAATTTTGAAATCTATGACACCCTCTGGAAGTGTTCTGCAGCTTTTTGTTTTGGAGGCTTGCTTAATTTCCATTTTTATCTTAACCTTACTAACCTTATTTTATTAATGAAAGCCTGATGTTTTTATTACTTTCTGAGTAGTGAGTTGAGGTGGCTAATTTAAGGAAGGTAAAGAAGGTACTGGGGGATTTAACAGGCAAATAAGTATTAAAAAAGGTGTAAACACCCATGATGCACAAAAATCTTGTGTAGTAATAAGAAAAAAAATGAAGAGAAGAAAATGAGAACTCTGTTTAGCTTATGAAGAAAAACGCTGTCCAACAGTGCAATGTATTCCTGCCTGAAATATCTAGTAAGAGATTGGTTGTGTCTAAAAATGGGCTGAACTGGAACCCTTAGGAAAGACTGGGTAAGGGTACTTCTGCATTGATTAAATAGCTGCTAGATGCTTTCTCTCTCTGCAGTGAGTTCCTTTATGTTCTTCCATACATGAGAATCAAACTGCACATCTCATGTTTGTGTCCCTGCTCTTTGTGCTTTGGCATCTGATCTAGTTTGGGTTTTGTTCCATCAGTTTCAGATTAGATGGATCATACAATGTTTTTTATCTAATTATCATTATGTATTAGAGGAGGAAGTTTTAAATCCATTTATTACTTGTCCATTTAATCTCCCTATATCTAATAAAGATACAGCTAGTTTAGTAAATAGTAGCAGAACAATTCTCTGGTCAATACCTGCAGAGCATTAGCTCAATTTGCTCCAGGTGCCTCTCATCACAGGCAATTGTCCTTCCTTGTGTCCCCTGGTCCTTCTAGCACCTGGACACACACATGGCAGTGGTATGGAAGCAACTTTTGCAGGGCTTTCTGTCCTGTAAGATTTTGCATCTCCTCCATGCTCTCTAAGGACACACAAAAAAATGCAAGAGGAAACAGTCAGGCTTTGTATCTGTGTGGATTTACTGCTTATTAAAATACCAGCATTTCTAGATATCAGATGCCCAGACTGGAAATCTAAATAAGTTGGTAAAAATAAACAGGGCAGACAGAACTCAGTGCATTAGGTCTAATCCTGACAATAGCATGCCGTGGCCTCATTTCACACTGGGAACTGGCAGAGGTAGCAGATAAGGAGACAGCGGTGACAGATGCCAGTTGGCACCAGATGAGGAAGCCTGGGTTTATAGCCCACTCTGCAAGTTAATAATGGCCACAAAAGAGGACACAGACCAAATTGTATGCACTGGTGAAAAAGCCAATCCTGACAAATGAAAGCTGGGGTTTTGGGTGCTCCAGTGTAATGATTGTGCTGAACAGAACACATGTGCTGCTGCGGAAGCAATTGCCAAAAACCTTTTCAAGATTCCTTTAAATTTTCCCTTCCTTAAAAAAAAATCACATAAAATAGAGCTGAAAAAAAATTTAACTTTCTGACTGATTGTAACTTATGAGTGCAACTCTTCAGTCCATTGTAGCAAAGAATGGTAACTGAACAGAAAACTGTGTTGGGATTCATCAGCTACAGACTGTCTTTTTTTAATTACTGAACCTCTACTCACATAACTTTATACTTGCTTTAAGAAGTGGTGTGCTTACAAATAGCTGACTAGGAGAAAATAAATGTCAACATAAATCTGTTCCGTTTTTTTCAGAGTAAACATGGAAATTTTCAAAGTTTTCATTCCTTATCTTGGGGAGACTGAGGTGCCCTATGGTGCAGATTCCTTCACTGCTGCTGCTGTGTGAGGCTGTGCCTCTCAGCCGCATCACAGTGGAATGTGGGCAGAAGTCTAGTGTGGAGTTTACTTGGAAATAAATGCTTGGAAGTGAGATGTGGGACACAGGATGTGGAACTAACTGTGACAAGCTATTACTAAAAGCAACACAATGGGGAATTTTCATAGATATAAAAGCATATATCTAAATGATTTGGGGTGAGATGTTGAGCAAATTGTTTCATCTTCTTATGATGGTTCAAAATGAGGATAATTATACTTACCCTATTGAATAAACTAATTAGAGATCTATACATAGAAGCACAGTATGTTCCTAATGTGATTATCCTCAGCTCAAGGAAGAAAGCATATCAGAAAGATAACTGGAAAGGGAAACAAAAGGAATGTCAGCCCTTGGTCTAGTGCCAAAGTGGCAGAAATGTCTCTGTGGCATTTAGATAAGGACTGCCACGAGGAGTTCATCAGGTACCTTCACAGCTCTCTTCCTCCTCCAACAGCATTGACTCGTATACCGGTGGTTGTTCAGGTGCCAATAAACTAAACAGAAATGGCATCTTCTTCATTCGACCACGTGCTAACTCCAGGATCAGTCAAAAAACTTCATTGTTTCGTCTTCTGATCTTCAATGGGCAGTACGTGCTCCTGTGAAGACAGTCTGTCACTGACATCAGATATAAGATGGGAGGGGGATATTCGATATATTTGGTAAGTCCAAGGAGGATGTGGGAAGAAAGCAGAAGATGAAGTCAATGGTTTGTTTTTTAATAGCCTTCAAAATACAATACAGTGTTGAACAGTGAGGAGTCTGTGCTAAGTGAATATGTTGGTACCTAACTATTGTCTACACTTGACACTGATCAGGCATCTGATCCACATCCAACAGGGACAATCAGTGCCCTTCAGGTACTGAAGACTGAACATAGCCCAGGAAGACTTCATAGTAGAGCTCAGATAGAAAAGCAGGGATCAAAAGAAAGCCAAACCTTTTTGCAACACAATACCCTCTTGGGAATGTTACTCTTGGTTTCATTGCTCCAGATTGAAAGAGGTTTAAACAAAGCCTTTATTATTTCTCCATATAGGATGCAGCATGCTGGCCTCAAAAGCTTGGAACAGGAGGGTAACTCCTGGTTTGGCTTTGACCGGCCTAATCTTCTCATTCCTTTTCTGACACATTACATTTAGATATGAAATACTGGAAGGTAAAGTTTTGGAAAGCATTACTGTACAGCTGTGCCGGTAGCCCATCAGTAAAATGGTTGTGATAGGTTTTTGTTAGCATGGCAGAATTTCAGCTCTCCTCACTGTTTTAGTGAAATAAATGATTTGGGCATTTCTGTATTATATAACTGGCTCTAGAACCAAGTCTTTAGTCAATAAAAATTCATCTGCTGCAAACCATATTGTAGCTGGCAAAGTTCTGACAGTTATACAGGGCTTGGTTCAAGTAAACTGGGATCTATCCCACCAACTCTTAGCTGCTCATACTATTTCTTTGCACTGTCTTTTCAGCTGTCTCCAAAAAAGCAGACAAACCTAAGGAGAGGAGATTGTCTCCATCTCTGCTCACCCCTCAAAAGAACACCTTGAGGTCAGTTCTCTAATGATTCTTGTTTTTTGTCAGAATACCTGGAAAAGTATCTTAACATTAAACCATTGTTTGAATCTCTTCTTTTGGTTCCAGGGTAAAGGTCATCCTGCAATGGGTTATGAGAAATAAATACAGTATTCTGGGCAGATTTTTCTGAGTGGTGATAAATATCCTTAGACTGCTAAATGCAAGACTGACCTATTTCTTTTTTCTTTCCTAAAATTCCATCGGTTTCATTTTTTTTTTTTACAAGGTGGACAGAAGCCTTGTTTTCAGAGGTTTCTTGGTAGCTGAAATTCCTTGCTTTTTATTTTATGTTTTATTAAAGGCATGCAATAATCCCTCTACAGTGCACTGCCTGTCAGGTTCAATTGCTTAATTAAGGTATTGTGGTGAAGTCATCAGCACTATAACAGTTTATATCAATTATCTATAGCCAGCTCACCATTAATAATAAAATGTTAGTATCTTATTGTGAAGCCTGGATGCTACCTTTCTGCTAAGGGGCAGAAATAATAACCTGAGCATATAATTGAAAATGTTGGCTCTCTCTTATGGCCCAGTCTGTCTCCTCTCAGTGTCCATGAATGTATGTCCTTTCTTAACTACAACAGTAAACTGATCAAAAATAAACTAAGAAATAAGAAACTGCTCAGCAATAAACTTCATAATGTGATATAACTGAATGTTGGTGAATTACAAATAGGGCACCTATATGATTGCCAAAGTAGGTGTGATTTGAAAGGGATATGGATATTCATGCAAATCACAACATTTGCTAAATATTGTTCCAAGCTTGCTTATGGCTATATGGCTTTTTCTGTGGGATTGAAGCTAAGTTTGAAATGAGCAAGGAAAGAATGAAAAAGGTTCACATAAAAATTCTTGGTAGGCACATCATTAATTAGATATTATAATAGGAATGATGCAGGTCATGTGTTCTTAAGAGCTCAAGGAAAAAAAAAAACCTGAGCATTGAAACGAATAGTTACATTCACCTGTGGGAGAGGTGTCCAAATCCAGAAAAACCCCCAGGAGTTAACGTCTTCCATAATGGTCACATCTGATTCTCTGCTCACTGCAGTCATAGCACAGGGTATTCTCTCAAAAAGTTGGAGCTGTTGTTTGGTAGTGAGTGGGGCTTTGGGATCAGAAAGAGAATATTCAGCATTCGAGTGGACTTTACATATATTTAAGATCCTTATTAAAATTAAAATGAATAACAGTCTGTAGGTAGCCATTGTCAATAATAAATCAGCTCTAACAAATTTGTTAGCTGACATACAATGTTTTGGACAGCTTTTTGTGTCTCTTGTTTTACCACAAACTTCTTGTGCTTGCCATAAGGACTTTTACTGCTATAGTATTTAGTTCATATAAATTACAGCCTCTTTGAATTAAAAGGGTATGGGTACCAAGTATAACAAAGTATTTCCTGAATGTTCTGTGAACGCATAAACCAGCTGTCCTTATTGTGCAATCAGCTGCTGGTTTTGTCTCTGTGCTGGTCTATATTCTACTTCTCTTGCTTCAGTTCATGAGTATAATTATTCAAAGAAAAACCAAGTTGCTGGAAAGGACAAGTCCATGTAGTTTTTCAACCATGAAGTCAGTGTTCCATGGTGCACACCACTTCCAAGTCAAGAGCTGTCCACTCCTGTGAAGTGCTGTAGAGGAAAAAGGGCTACATAACTGAGAATGTCTTTTTAAGAAACCTACGTTTTTAAAAACTACAAAGAAAAAATACATTAGGTGTAAGATCCAGACATGACTGCAGAACTATTTTAAAAGGTAGATTACATTTAGCAGAGGCAAACTCCCTGTGTTTCAGTGGAGCTGCACAAGGGATGACTGACTGGTAGGTTCTAGGCAGGACTAGGTCTGCCTTAATAAACGGCCAGGAGAAATATCCCTCTGCATTACATGCAAATGACACTGGTGCTAGATATAGTCTCACTATAAACAAGAAACAATTGTAACACTGAGACCTTTTTGCAGGTTCCTTGTTCATTTCTGTCGCTTTTAACATCAAGACAGCATATTTGTGCTCTAGTTTAGAAAACAGCTGATGCTGGCCAACCCTGTGGCGCTTTATGCAGGAGGTGATACTGCAATGACAGCATGACTCTCTCCAGCCTTCTTGTGAGCAAAGACTGTATATATCTATAAATGATGGCTGCTGGAGGTGAATAGGAAGAATAGAGCCAGCTCTCCCTACATATTCAGAACTGAGGGAAATGCTTTTTTGTCTTCTCCCTGCAAAATGGAAGCCCAGTCTGAAGGATCTTCAGGTTCAACGCATTATAGTCAGGCACTGTCAATCACTGACCTTATCACTTAATCAATACTCTCTCAGTGGAGGTCTAGGCTGAGTATTATGTAAAGGTTCTTCACCCAGGGAGTGGTTGGGCACTGGAACAGGCTTCCCAGGGAAGTGGTCACAGCACCAAGCCTGACAGAGTTCAAGAAGTGTTTGGGCAGTGCTCTCAGGCACATGGTGTGACACAGGCTTGTCCTGTGCAGGGCCAGAACTTGGACTCATAATCCTTGCAAGTCTCTTCCAACTCAGGATGTTCTACTGATTCTATGAACACATTTTTAACAAGGAACATATATTCAACATTTTTCTTCAAATGTCAGTGTAAATCTTCTTCAGGCAAAAAAAACTGAGTTGGCTGAATTTGAATAGAAGAAGGGTAGAGAAAATAGCCATCCTTATTAATCAGTTTGATGATTTAACACACTTCAGCATTTAAATTATTTAAGCAGCTATACATTAATTTTTTAATCAGTCACCCTGAAGACTGCATAAAATAGCTGCTCTTAAGCATTAGAGAGAGAAGAAAGTTTTTGTCCACATAGTGCAATGAAATTTTGTAAGAAGCTTCCCACCTCTGACTAACTCAGAGAGCAGCATTAACATTCCACTTCCCTATTCAATCTGCTCCTCATCAGTCATCAAACTGGCTGAGAAATGGTTTGAGCTTTGGAGCTTGTATATGGCTGAAGGGAACTGATGAAGCCTGAAAACAGCTGGGTTTGTTCAGCAACACGACCCTGTAGTAAGCTCCTCTTGAGCTGGCTTTAATATCCCTGTGCAGCACAAAGACTGATGAAGTGGAAACTGAGAATGCAAACCTAACTTTTGTAGGCATCACTTGCTGAACAGAGCGCAAAGAGGTATTCCACATTTTAATATTGACAAATAAAGTCAGAGAAAAGTAATATTTGTACAGAAGGGGACAGCAGCTTTGGAAACACTAACCTTAAAAGTGGCTGCAAAGCAGCAGTTAGAGTGAATAGCAATTATAGTGAATAACATCCTCTTCTGTAGAAAGGCTGTGACTCAAAGTATTCAAATACCAAATATATCAATGGTGCATGAACTGGCATTATGATTGCCAGGCCATGACTGGAATAATGGGCTAAATACTTCTTCCCATCACACCCCAAGTATCTCACATTGTGTGTCTAAGAAATGAAAAGCAGAGATCAGCTGCACTGCTGGCAAATATTTGCCTGAACTATCCAAGTACCCTAGGTTCTCCATCACTTAAAGACTAAATCAGCTGTCTACATCAAGAATTGCTTTCTTTATGTGCTGGACATGAAAGAAATGTGGGAATACAAATGCTGACTATACGATTTGATAAAGTGCATTATACTTTCCCCTTCAAATACACAGTAGATTTCCTCTCTACTCATTATATTTTTATTTTTGTAATTGAATTATGTTTACTTTTACAATAATGTTTTGTTCTTTAAGTATATTATCCACGGATGATCTGCAGATTTCTTTGGTAATGACCTCAAACAAGTAAACTAGAATCTGAAATGCTAGGTACACAGCCATGTTAATCATGCCATTGTTTTTATTAAGAATAACCAAACTGATTAATGCTTGCAGCACATGACAACAAAGTGCTCACAATAAGCAAAAGGAACTACTATAAAACATTAATTTTAGGCTCTCAGTAATGAAAATGCGTGAGGAATGCTGATGGAGAATTGCAGGGGTGTGATACAAAAGGGGAAGCTTACAACACATTAGAAAACCCATCAAAAGATTTGTCGGATTTTATCTTGTGGATTGAATTTTTAGGGAAAAAGCCAATGGTTCATGGAACATAATTAAATCAATCAGTTAGTACATATTATAGTTCTCATAACGGATGCTGACTCTGCTCATAAAACATAAAGCCTGTGTCATGAATGTGAGTTGTCTACACAGGACAGGGATTTGTGCTCGTTACTGCCTTCCAGCCATTGGATTTCACCGTTAAGCCCATTGCCATTACTAGTGCAAGGAGCTGAGACTTATCTGAAATCTGCCTCCTTCTACCAGCTCTCTGCCATGGATCCTTCCCAGGGGAGTGTATCTACCTTTCCTTGTCAGCAGTGGCTGCCATTCCATGTCAGTAGGTGATTTCTAGGCATTGCATCTCTTTCCAAGCCTCTAACTTCTTTTTCAAATCTCTGGCTGTAGTGGCCTCAAGATGACAGAGATAAGCAATATTGCCCAAAGTTAACTTGAAGATTACTGTATGGAACCACTAAGAAATGCCCATAGAATTTGAAATATTGATGTGAATTCTGTAAAATGATAAGGAAATAACTTTGTTCTTATGGAATGTGAAAGGAACAAATGGCACCAAAGTACTTATGTAACTTAAACAACTCATCAGTGTTAGTGGACTTCTCTGTGTCACTGGAAGAAAAAGATAATTTTGACAGCTAAATGGCAAAGGTTAACATAAAAGATTGAATTGTCAGTATTAAATAGCATTTACCTTCTGTATCTATTGTTCATTGCTATCCCCAGGGCATCTGTGATGATTCAAACACACAACACCTAAACCAGCTATGTTTTATAATTGTACCAGAAACAAGAGCTAGTGTTAATAATACTTCTAAAAGGGTTTCCACACAAACAAGAGATTTCCTTATTTAGAGAAAGGTAGAAGCTTTATTTATGTAGATGAATAGTTGCATTGAATTTGGGAAGATTACTTATCTGCATTTAACTAACCCCTAATCCTCAGCCACATGGTGCTGAGTGTGAATGGAGATCCTGCTGACCAAGGTGCAGCACAGCCTTGCAGTATTGACAGCCAAATTACAATATTAATCGCATTTATGTAACATCTCTTGTCTAAGTACCTCCAAGCACTTTATGAATGTTAACTAATGAGAAGCCTGCCCGTCCTCTTTTTGAAGTCAGTGGCAGCTTTCCAGTTGTCCTCAAAGGGAGCAGCACAGGCTCTGAGCCTCATAATAAAGTAAAAGTAGGTTAAGGATCTCTGTGTTCACTGGAGAAGACAGGCATAGTGGAGCTGAGGAACAGAACCCAAAGGGCTTTTCTCTAACTGTAGGGCTGCCTTTCTCTGGAAGAAACTGTAAAATAATTTATTGGTGAGACCACAAAATGAACCATAAAGAAGGAGCTGCTCATAAAGGCTTAAGCTATTGTTGCCTTAGAATGTGACCTTTTTCTTATTTCAATAACAACAACCAGAGACAAAGCTGGGCTTCCAGGGATATCCCTCTACAATTGCTGCAATGGCCCTGCAAAGAGCTGCTCCTTGGAAAGGGGTTTTTTTTTCCTCCCTGAGGCATTCTCTACAGAGGTATACACCATTTCTAGAAGTCTAGTTGCTTTGCTACTACATTTTCTAAGTATGTGTGCCCATGACTGACCTGTTTGCACACCAGTGCTCTTGATTTCTCGAACCACAGTAATTTTAGAAAGAATGAAGTCAGTAAGTATCTGCACTTGCACTCTTAAGCACTTTCCTGGTAGCTGTCCTCAGCACTGATTCCCATTTCAGCCAAGTGCCCTGGGACCTCATCTTCATTCAGATTCTCAGAGGCAGCCAGTGGTGCCTCTTTTGTATCACATGCAAAGGTCCTCATGGAGGCACGAGGGTCATGGCTCTGCCAGAAGCTGCAGGCTTAACCATCCCTTTTGCAAAGATACATAGCACTTAGTGAAATGGCACCATTTCAGCAGTAACTGGAATACAGTCATAAAGAGGATGTTATCAGAGACAATAAATGAAAGGGGAGGATTTCACAGCCTAATTCAATGCTGTTTCAAAACAAAAAAGCTCCAACAATGCATCCAAAGGGAAGGAACCAGAAAGTAGCCTGTAGTAATTTTCTTCTAGTCTGCCTATATTTTAGAAGATTGAATTAATTTTTTTGTGAACAACGCTGCCAGGGAGCCTACAGCCTATTTCCAGGCAGGTCTCCGTCAGACACGCATGTGACATAGAAAATGTATATGAAGGCACTGGAAGTTCCTGTGATGCCATGTGTGTTATGCTGTCCATGTGGCTTAGCAAGAACTGCTGTAGCAGGTTCCACCAATATAAATTAGATTATTTGGACCTTACAGAAGACAGCTTCACAGAGATTGTCCCTGCTTAGCAGTGTGCAGAGGGAAGAAAGGCTCATAAGTGTTAACCATCATGTTACAATTCATCCACACAAGATTTAAATGGGCACTTTTAGTGGATACAAACAGGATCATCTTCCTGCCTTACCAGTCACATCATTCTTCTTCTTTTAATATATTCTAAGTGGCATCAGATCTAGAGATGTAAAAGTTACTTATCTCTGCAACATGATCCCCCCACCCCAATTTCTGGCCAAATTTGCTGCCTGCCTCCCAGTTTGCAGTCTGCTCACCGTCCATCTTCATTGACTTTTCCCCCACACCACTGCAAGATTAGAACACCACGAGAAATTAAAGGCAGTGCATACAAATCATGTTTATCGTTGCCTCAGATACAGAAAGATAACAAGAATCAATAAAAAAGGAATGATGACTCACAGTGTTATTAGTATATTCAGTTTTTCATGAGCTGAGTCTTCATGAAGAAAACGGTTTAATTGGGCCACTGAGATCTTGATGAATTCATATACTGCTGGCTATTTATCTTCTGAAACGTCAGTTTCTGCTTTTCCATAGCACTTAAAATCATGAGGGAAAGAACTTTACTCCTCTCTGAGAACCTGTCAAAGTTCTGAAAGCTAGAGAGGTTTGTGAAGGCAGAATTCATACTGGAAAATCTTAAAGCCAATCTGAATTGCATGAGGCATGCATTGGACTTTATGCTTAGGACTCACCTGTCTCATGGGACGGAGACAGTCACTGGCTGGTCGCAGGTTG
The DNA here is from genome assembly GCA_013397775.1 of Eulacestoma nigropectus. NCBI lineage: Eukaryota > Metazoa > Chordata > Aves > Passeriformes > Eulacestoma > Eulacestoma nigropectus. Next base: position 2,841,139 of record VZTE01001600.1, on the reverse strand, counting down.
TGATTTATGTCAGGTAGCACTGGAAACTCATGGCCTAGTTTTCAATCACATTTTACATCTGATTTTTAGCTGTACTTAGAAAGTAAAATCAGCAAGTTATTCTAAATGCAAAAGCAACATTTTCTTCTTAAGTGTAGGAGAGCTCAGTAGATTCCTCTGGCTGTTGGACAGTGGTTTGAAAATGACTTAAAGTGGACTGAACAGCTGAAATGACTCCAAATGTACAGCATTTATTTAATGCCAGCAAAGGAAGTGTACAGCTTTGTTAACTTGATCTCCATTCTTTCTGCTAAGGATCCATGAACATTGCCAAGGGAAAAGAAAAAAATCTTGTAATGCCAGGCAGCACAAGTGAACACTGAATGCTGGGCTGTCAATCCAATCCAGCATGCTGAGTGGCTAATTCAAAATAATGCAGAAATGTATGAATGGAATAGTTAAAGAAAACCTTTAAAATACACATAGCAAAATAATAGCAAATGCAGTTCACTGTAGTTAAATTGTTGTACTTACAGCAAATGACTTGTACTGATTACTTTAGGGCACTGGCAAGAACTGAAAGAAACAACACACAGATGATTTAAAATACTGGAAACAGTAACAATGCCAGGTGCCCTGTAAGGGCAGTTCCCAGCGCAGGGCCAGCAGTGGGAATGGGACTTTAAACTAAATTTTGAGTTAAAGAAGCAGATGAAAGGAAGTGTTCTCTTCAAATGAAAGCACACAGTAGGTATCAAGGTACCCAAGCTGATTTTTACTGACAGTAGAATAGACTACTGAGTTCCTGAAAAAACTTTCCAATGGGCGTCACAAGGACAAATAATATAATAGAGCTTAAAAACTGATTTGATTAATTTATAGAACGAAATACGTGACATGGTTGTCAAACAAAGCCAGAGACTGGCTATGCAGAGGTGACACTACTCTGGTGTTACTCTTACACTTTCTTCCTCAAATTTCCCATCTCAAAGTAGATGCAGTTCTTACATGAAGAGATGTTGTGCCCAGCCTGCTCAATGACACAACCAGTGTAACTTGTCCCTTTCTGGAATCTGACAACCATAAAAAAGAAATAAAATGAGGAAATAAAAAGCTTTCTGCCTTGTTTTTAGTGTCCCACCCTATCAAACCCTTCCTGCCTGTACAGTCCTCACCCCTTGTCCTACACAGCCACTCCCCAGCTCCTTTAACTGGATTTCGGTTACACAGTGAGTCAACAGGTTTAGTAAATCAGCATAAAGCATTACACACTTTTGTTACACACATGCATTACCAGATTTGTTTCATGTTGAGTGCCTAAATTTATGCTTACTTACATTATCTTGGCATTATCATTCTAACTCCATCAATATTTGTAAAGTGCTATGCACTTCCTGTATAATAAGAACTGTACACGTACAATTAGTAGTAATTACTACTCCTTATCTTTAAACAGAAATTAGCATTTAAATCTGAATTCCTGAGTAATCTTGTGCTCAATCTAGAGTTCTACTCAGAGCACTGGAAAGAAGAGAAAAAAATAATACTAAGGACATTAACTTTATGGTAGTGTCAAAAATTCATAATTAGATCATATGTTAAATTAAGAAATCTCAAGCTTATTGTTAGTGGGAAACAAAGATGTAGTCACATAATGAAAACGTGCTGGATGAATCAGGATGATGTGGCTACTTGGTTCCCCACTGCTAGCTGCCCTCTCAGCCATTCCTTGGGAAGGACTCAGACTACTCCACAAACCCAGGAAAGTGCCTGCCTTCCTGGGATGATCCAACAGCTATACAAATAAAGAAAATGTGTGTCCAATTTTGCTGTGTTTAAAATCTTGCTTATGGGCAAGCAAGAAAAGCATTCCTTATGAGGAAAGGCGAGAATTTATTGTTGGCATAATCCAGTCCTTGAGCACACACCAGGAACCGATGGCCAGCTGGGTTGGGTGCGAGTCCCTGCTCATGCCTCTGCCCAGAAGAACCTCCGTGCTCCTATATTCGCTCTATGGCATAAGGGCAGCCTGACTCACGGTGCTCAGATTTCACTCCTACAGCTGCTTCAGCTGCTGGCCCCACTTCATCCTGCTCATTTGCACCGTGGCTGCAGCAGAACCACAAGCTCCTGGGAGTTAAGCCAATATATCCTTCACTCACCATCCCCAAATCTCCTGCTCTTTGGACAAACTTTCCCATTCTGCTGTTTTACTAAGGCAGTGTTGTACAACTCTGTGTTTGGCCTAAACCCTCTCGTTACCAGGGGCTGCTCCAGGCTGTCAGGCCAAGTCATGCACATCCTGACATACAGTCATCAGCAGGAAGAGTACAGTCAAATCCTGGTCAGATCCTGGCAGGGACACACGGGCCCATGACTTCAGCTGATATATTAAGCACATTGCAGCAGTGCCATTTTGAGCGAAGGTGCACACAGCAATTTGAGGGGAGCATGAGGCATATGTCTCTAACCTCCTGAAAGGCAATGGATCTGAATTGTGCCTGGACACGCCCTGACCTCCAGTCTTTGCTATGTAGAGCCCAATAAAGTGCTTTTATTGCTTTCAGTCCTGAACTTTCTGAAAACCTCTTTTTTTTCAGAAGTCACTTTTGAAAAAGGACAGAAAAATGAGAGGAGAGTAGAAAGGCATTCCATGAAGTGCTACTATGACACAAACGTGGCCATTTATCCTAACACCTGGTCTGAAACAACTTCCTTAACAAACAGTTCCCCCACATGCTGGCAAAATTACTGGGGGACCTGATGCACTGGGAGAAATCCTTCCATGCTCTGACATTGTCAAAATATCAAGCACTGACTCTGCTATTATTTGAGGAATGTTTCTGTAAACAGGGAGGAGATTTCTGGACAGACAATTACAATCTACAGTTAGAAATGGAAGAAACCAAGGAAGAGGTGTATGGCTGCTGCTTGCAAGGATGGCTGCCACTAGGAGGGGGTTTTGTATATATAAACTGAACAATTGCATCATTTTGAATTTGCATAGTGTTGGTTTTTTTAAATTATGTAATAAAGCACGTCTCAGCAATTGCCACGAAAGGTTAATATATTTTAAAATATGCAATTATGTGTATAAATATTGAAATCACAAGAAGTCTGGTTTTGTCATGGTTGCAGCACCTGCAGACCAGTACAGTCAGGTCACATGGAAAATAGCTTTCAGAAGCAGCTGACAGCTTGTGCTTCATTACTTGGTTTGAATGCTGTTTCCAGCCAGGTATGGGATAGTGATCTACAAAGGAAATCATCTCATCCAGTTTTTTCCCCTAAAAGAAACTGTATAGTTGGCCAATTTCTTCATAGTGAGGCATCACTGATGGACGTGCTGTTTCAAAACCCATGATAACGGCACAGCACCTTCCCCAGCACTGTCTCAGTAAGGGCTGCAGAACTGTTAAGTCAACCATTTCCTTAAACCTCTTTCTCCAAGGTTAATTTATACAAGTGATATCTGTTTTTATAGAGGGTTGTCCCCTAAGAGAAGATGGTTTGTGGTGTGTGGTAAATTCTGCAGCCTGTACTTCACTAATAATCATTGTCATTGTCATCTGTGTAAGGATAGTGCTTGTGAATTAGTCTAAGGAAACACTTTAGCAAAGTTAAGTTTTGATTAACTTTTAAATTGTGAGGCTGCTTTAGTGGGTGACATATGTTAACATGAAAAGTCACCAGAGGTCTGTTCTGCTGGTCTGTTTTAGGTGGAAGCTGTCCCAGGCAGTGCAGTAGCCAATGCTTTTTGACAAGGGGTCCTTTGAACAGTCACAGTGGCAGACCTGTATCATGGCAGGTCCTGGTCATAAACTACATACAACTCACTTCTGTCCCCTCTGCTGCAGCAGATAAGCCATTCTTGTGGGAATGCTAGTTGGCAGGTATAATTCAAAAAGTAGTTCAGATCAGCACTCTTCCAGATCCATATATAAAGTAATACGAGAAATTTAAGGGAAATAGCATTTGAGGCAATGGATGTGGTCAGATAATAGTGCAATTTGTGTTCGAGCTTCTGTAGTCCAGAAAATTTCTCCTTTTACTTACATATTATGTGTTCAGAAAGGCTATTCTAAAACTTTGTGGAGCCTGAAGAGAATGTTCAGGCCATGCTGGCCTTAGAGATTCCCTCTCTTCTCCATTCAGGGATCTCTAAGATATAAATATCACCAGTGGGTTTCCCAAGCTCTAAGAACATCAAACAAGCCCAAGGCTAAGGTGCTAGTTATCTGTTTAGACACATTAATACCAAAAGGCAAACCACTACCATAGGAAGTTAGGAAGCTTATAAAAGGTGATTTAAACAAAGCAACAAACAACAAAAGCCACTTTCTCACAATATAATCTGCTGTCAGTCTGATACAATTTACCAGAAACCTCTGAGGTCTGCTGAGCTCAAAGGGAAAATGATACAAAATAAAATTAAATCTGCAAACTGCAATCCTGTAATGTAAAAGTAATTAATTCTCATATTGAAAATCCAAGTCTTGATATCTGAAAAAGAATATTGAAGAGACTGGTTTTTCCCACTGTAAATACTGTAAAAACAGAGGAGCACGAGCACATGGTCACCACAGTGTGAGGCCAAGAGAAAATGCACCCCTTACCCACATTAAGAGGCAAAAATTCACAAAAATTATTGCAGGCATGGGGGAATTGCAAACCCTGTCAGGGTTCTTGAAAGATAAATCCTTTTGTGGACAGAGACCAGAAACACTTTGAGTATTGGCTCAGTGATGAAGGTCCATAAACACACAGAAACAAGAGTATGTGTGAGCCCCAGTGCTGGCATTTTTGCCAGGCTCTGAGAAAAAAGGCTTCTACAGACACAAGGACACATGATCCCCATCTCACAAGTTCCCCTCCAGTTTCAGAGGCAGGCATCCCAAATTCCTCTGAAACTTTGGTATGCTGCTTTTCAGAGAATGAAAAAGGCAAAGATGAGCATTCTATGAGATGCTTGTATGACCTCACGTAGTGGCCATAGTCCATGCCAAATGAGGAAGAGATCTGTGGGAAAAGAAAACCCTCAAATGCAGAAGAAATTACAACTCCTGCCCCAGTCCAAGCATTTCACAAGTTGAATTTTGGCTTGTTTGCAGACATTACCACAGTTTAAAAGTATATTTACTTTTTCTTAGCAATCTGATGGGGCTCCTTAAATATTTTCTTGTACATTTTGTGAATTAATCTGTGACAAAATACCCTGGGCAGAAGAACAGTCACAGAGAGTAGAAGCTTAAGCAAAAATAGACCACACAGCACGAAAGAAATGAGGAGGATGTGTTGCAAGGTATTTTACAACTTAACACTGTACATGGTTGCAGGCAACTACTTATTAAAATATCTGTATAGGACAGGGAATCAAACAAGTTCAACATTAATTTCACTAGTGCCTCTTGGCTTAGGTCAACATTGTTTAGGTGACTGTTTTATGACTGTGGAACTCTGTTACCTATGAACAACAAAGAACAAAGTGTTCTGCACATCCCGTATTGTGTCAGGTTGCTTTCAGGCCACGTCAGAAGATGACAGACTCAGTTCTCCCTAAACTGTGACATAGAACTGTATGTGTGGCTGTAGGTTTTGGCTGTCCAAGGAGGTGTGGGCTCACTTGTTTCAGAACATGTTGAAGCAGAGGCTTCATCCAAATGGGTGCTTGTGAATGTTCCTCAACAGTCTCCTAATCCTGCAGGACAAAGGAACACCACTATTTGAGGTTAACTTGGCTCTTTCAAATAGTGCAGTTAAGGGAATATTTGTATCCTGTAACTAGAACACTCTAAAAACTAAGTAATATTTCAGGTGTGTTCCTGATGACATGGCTTAGCAATTGAGTCTAATAGCTTACTTCCAATGCCAGTCCAGGGTAGCCAGTCTCTACCATTTCTTGGCTAAGACACTAGAGATTTCAGGCAGATTTTCCTGCTCTGAAAAGCCCACAAGGTATCAGATCTTCAACATCTGTACTGCTTCCTTCCTTCCTGCTTTATCTCCTCAGTGCTGTAATGCCTCTGTGCAGTAAGGCTGTGCACTGTTCCCCAGAAAGAAAACATGAGTTGCAGACTTAAAGAAGATCCACGTTTTTATTGCTGTTTTTTTTTCTTGTGGTTGTTTTCTTTTTTTTTTTTTTTTTAATTCACATTAGTAAGCAGGAAAGTCAGAATCTAGTTCAGTAAAGTGCAGGGTTTGGAGGATTAAAATAGCCTCTAGCTTTGGACTAACAAAAAAGCACAAATCACTTTCCCAAGGGGAGAAGGTTGTTTTATTGGGTCCTTTAGGAAACCAGAAATGCTCCTCCCAGAAAAATACAGACCAAAGTTCCAAGCAGCACAGCATGCACATGGCTATTACAGCCTTACAAAAGTTTCAGAAAGCAGATGGGGATAACAAAAAAAAACAGCTTTCGACTTTCCAATTTGCAGGACAAATCCAAGTATCTACATGAGCAAGAGGGAGAATAATGCAATTAAACAGCATAGACTTTCCAGTGCTTTCAACAAAAGCACATCTGTCAACAGGCTTTTTCATGTCAGATATAAAATACATACATAGCCTTCTGTAGTGCTCCAAAATTTAAAAATAAAATTCTGGCTTTTTTTTAGGATCTATGGTGGAATTGTATACATGAGATATTTACTTCAAATATTGAATTGATTAATATTTTTTATGGTACGTGATACAACTTACATACTTGTGTGAAGCCTCAATGCCATTTTCTTGGCATTTCTCTCTTTTTACTGTAAATTTTTTGAGCAGGAACCATGCCTTTTTATTTATTTATGTAGAACCATCATGCTGGAGACCTTGCTACTCTTCCATAACATGGTTTAAGGAAAGAGGCTGACAAGGAAGCAGATGGCTGAGAAACAGATGTCCAGTCTTTGTCTTCTTTCCCAAACACACAAGCAGTAACACCCATCTGTTACTGAAAAACAAGGAGGGAAAGCCTTTGCAGTTGTTCTGGACACACTAATTGCATGTTGGCCAAAAAGAGACTATTGCAGCCTATGATGAAAGAAAAGGGAAGTTGTTGAATTTTTGCTAAAGTCCACACAGCTGACAATGTGGATCCAAGAGAAATGTCTGAATTTTGAAGAATGGCTGTAGAATCTCTTATCCAAGGGAGAACCTGAAGCTTAAGCGTGGTGTGTCTCCAAGTATGTGACATGCCATTCTCCACAAGGCTATGGGAGTGGAAATAAAGAACACAGGAGAAGAAAGAAGAAAAAAAAAGAAAAAAAGGGAAAATAACTTAATCCAGAGCAGGTATAACAGCAGCTAAGAATAAACTGCAGGAAAAGGAGTGAATTAATTGAGTGCCATACCTGGTACTATCCAAAACCTGCCACCAGCTCAAACAACTCCAAGATCCAGAAAGTATATGGGAGCTACTAAACAAAGATTTAATAAAGTGGTAGAGAGAAGCATTTTATGCTGCTTCCTCTTTATTTAGTGACCTTGTTGCACATATACATAAAAGCCACAACTTGCAATTTCTTGGACTTGGAAGTTGAATTGAGCCCTTCAAAAACATTAAAAATACAAATCTCTGCATGGTTGAATAATAGGGCTTCCCAGGAGGCTTCTTGAATTAACAGATTTCAACAGAAATTGAGAAGGATTTCAAATTACTTTTTCATTCAAAGGTCTCTCTACAATTAAAAATCCTAATCTGCATGACATCTATCAGCAAATTAGTACAGAATGTCAAAAGGAACAGTTTAGGTCTGCTCTGCAAGCACTTGTCCATTTACATGTATTGCACTCCTGACATACACAAATCCTGCATTCTTGAATAGAAACTCCTAGACAACAATTTGAGGCTTTACCTTGCTCCTTATGCTCTTATGCTCCATTTGTAAATGACAGAATTTACGTTAAACCTTTCTGACTACCCTAATCTGATAGACTCACAGAAGAGTGACAGTTGAATCATAGAGGGGCATCGTCAGAATGTTGAGTTCAGGCCCTACACTGCTCAAAGTTTAGTCAACTACAGGAGGTTGTGCAGAACCTTATCCAGTTGGACTTCAAGGGTCTCCAAGGCTGAAGACTCTGTAACTGCTCTGGGATACCTGTTTCAGTGTCTGATCACCCTCACTGTGAAGAAGTTATTTCTTATATTTAAGTGGAATTTCCTGTCTTTCAATTTGTGCCTATTGCCAATTGTCCTTTCTGGGTAGCAGTGAAAAGATGCTGGTTCTGTGGTCTTTTACTACCTTACTCCCTTCTGGTATCTACACACATTGATAAGATCCACTGAGCATTCTTTCCTACAGGTTAACAATTCCAACTCTCTCAGCCTCTCCTTGTATGACACATTCTCCATTCTCCTAATTATCTTTGTGACCTTCCACTGAACCTTCTCCACTATGGGCATGTATTTCTTGTGCTGGGGAGCCCAGAACTGGACACAGGTCTCAAGGTGTGGTCTCACCAATGCCTCACTAGAGAGGAAGAATGACTTCCCTTGACCTACTGGCAATCCCTGGATGTTGTCGGCTGCCTTTTCTGCAACTGCACATTGCTGGTTCATGGTAAACATTTTGCCCAGCAGAAGCCCTGGATTCTTTTCTGCAAAGCTGTTTTCCAGCCTCCAATGTGTACTAGTACATAGGGTTAATCCTCACCTGCTACAGGACTTGGCATTTCCCTTTGTTCAATTTTATGAGGTTAAAGAACAAGAGTTTGCCCATTTCTCAAGCCTGTTCATGTCCTTCTGAATGTCAGCGCATGCATCTGGTTTCAACCACTCCTCTCAAGCTTGTATTGTCTGGAAACTTGCTGTGGGTGCACTCTGCCAGCACCACCCAGTACAGGCCCTGGTATCAGTCCCCGTGGTACTTTACTAGTGACTGACCTCCAGCTGGACTTTGTGCCCACCACAGCCCTTTGAGCCAAGCAGTTCATTCAGTTTTCAGTCCACCTCACTGTTCATTTATCGAGTCTGCACTTCGTCAGTTTGTCTGTATGGATGTTACAAGACATAGTGTCAAAAGCCTCACCAAAGCCAAGATAAACAACATGCACCACTCTCCTCTCATCCACAAAGCCTGCTCTTGCATCACAAAAGCCCACCAGACTGGTCAGGCAAAGCTTCCTCCATTTATATGCATGTTGACAACTTCTAATCATCCTGTCCATGATATATTTGAAAATAATTTTCTTGAGGATTTGCGATATTACTCTCTCCCAGGGATTTAGGTGAGGCTGACAGGCTTGCAGTTCCCTGCATTCTCCTTCTTGCCCTTCTGGAATACAGGATGGATATTTGCTTTCTCACAGGCCCCAGGAACCTCCCCGGATTTCCATGACCTTCCAGATAAAATTGAGAGCAGCCCTGCATGCATGGTTGAATCCCACCAAATCCTACTGACTTGTGTATGCTCTATTTGTTTAAACGTTTCCTAACTCAACCCTCCTCTACTGAGGTTAAGTCTTCAGAGCTCCAGACTTTTCCACTGATCTCCATGGCCTAGGATCCCTGAAAGCAAATCTTAGCAGTAAAAACCAAGGCACGTAATTTAGTTCTGTGGTATGAATAATTCAGTTTTATTTAGCTGTAATACTTTTGTATCTGTATTAGAAGTAGCAAACAAATGCAGGCAATGACTGAGGGATGCCTCCTGAGCATCCTGCACCTGAACAATATCTGTTTAAAACTACTGTTCTTAGTGGTGAACATGGACCTTGAAAGAAGAAAAACTGTTATAAGTAACTGAGGGCATTTTTCTGCAGAATCATATTGTGACATTGGCAACATATATCTAGTCTAGGGAAAGAAATAAGAATGATCAATCTCTCACAAAACTGGAACAATGTTTTAGTTATCATAAAAAAGCCAAATTCCTCCTTGTGAAAAGAATATGAGGAAAGCATTCTTTTTTCAAATAAAATCCACAACTTTATACCTAAATACTGCAGGTAATGCAAGAATGAAAGCAATCATCATCATGCCTTCAAGAACTGAATTTTGAAGTTTCTGATCGAATTCCTGTTATTGTATTGTTAAGGAAGTGGCCTTGTTCACTGAGCTGAAGCAACAGTAGAAGAGCTTCCTGTTTAAAGCAGCAGGGAGTGCAGCCTGAACATCAATCACACAGTTCATGACATTAACTTGACTGGAGCATTGCAGGAAGAGGGCTCCAGTCAGCTTCAACGGTCCCCTGCAGTGTTATATACGACAAGATCCTGCAGTTAGTATTTCTTCACTGTGACACAAAACTCTCCAACAGAAATGGGAAGAGATGGAACAACTTTACAGCATTAGGGAATTGATCAGTGGTTTAGCACCCTCTCTCTCCCTAGTATCTTTCAAAAAGGCGCAAAAATTTGAGAAGTCAATTACATAATAACCTACACATAAGTTTCTTTGACAGAACAGTAATTGCTTAGCTTAGTAACTAGAAGTCCAAGGCTTAAATATTTATATCTTTTGTGATTTTAAAATTATCTCTACTGTTGCTCTTATTTTTAAAAATACATTTAAGAAGGCTTTTCTGTTCTGGTAGTGATTTCCAAAGAATACCTACATACTTTTTAATTTGTTGTCTGTTCTACATTCTTTCACAAAATTTCTAGACAAGGAGATACAGTGGTCCTATAAAATCTTTAATAGTCAATTCTTTATTAAAAGTAAACGTAATCATAATTGGTCAATAAAAATGCCAAAACTAGGAGCAGGACCATCAAAAAAGCAGCAATGTCAGACAGATTTGCTGTCTACAACAAAGATCTGTGGACAAAACATAATGAAATGGACTATTCTGACCTGCATAGCAGTTGATGTTACGAACAGATTTTGTTATATGCAGACATAAATCCTGATTTTCAGAGAAGTGATGAAGATGCTACCAACTTGAAGAAAGAGGTGGAATACTGCCTTTTCATTCAGGCTGTTTAACCATTCATGGCCCTAAATACTCACCCCTTGATTAAAGTACAGCTTAGAAACATTAAATTTACTTTCATCATAAACACCAATCTCAAAAACCATGGAGGAGATAATAGATAAGCCCTGCTTTTACACACAATGTAAAGGGTGAAAAGAATGAAGCACATCAGGATAAATATATCTGATGATTTGACTATGATTTAACTGAACTATCAAGTAAAAATAAAAGAATTGATATATATCAATGAGTATATTCAACTTAATAAAATGCTTCTTCAGTTTCCTAGATAGGTTTTCTGGAAAATAAATTTATATCCTAGAGTGTTTCAGGTACACACAGTGCAATTTTAGGAAGAGCGCTCCTTGACTGAATGGTTGAACTTTATGCAAATGGCTTCACTTATGCAAGTAACACCACTTACATAAATGGAACACATATCCGAGCTTGTATGTGACTTGAAATAACTCTCATAAACCTGAACACTAGTGTGCCTCTTTGACTACTCTTCCCGGAACATTACTTACTAAAGTTTTGGGCATGTTACTAGAAGGACTATGCTATTATGACTTACCTCACAAATTTGTATTTGGAGAATGCTCATACTCCATATCCCCTTATGCTTGCAGATGGACACTCAGCAGACATCAAGCTAAGATACAATGAACAAAATTAAACCTCAGTGGAGTATTTCTATGCTCAGTGGCTGACAGTGTGAGGCTCTTGGTCCATTTCCTCTCAGGTCTGTAGACCTCTGAGCTGACCAGCCTGTCCTGCTGCTCTGAACAGCAAAGGCTCAGCCACTAGGACAGACAGCAACAGCTTCTCACTTGTTGTACAAAGCAAGAGGAAGGCACTGGTGAAGCAGGTGAGTCCCAGAACAACTGCAGAAACATCCAGTGACGCAGTGATGAGTTCAGTTGCACTGGGCTGTTGCTGGCTGCAGCAGACAGGTCGAACATCTCAAGTACCTACTTTCCATTCATCACATCACTCAATTTGGTTCTGTCACACACCACCAGTTCTGATGACTAAAAAGTCTGTCATGACCTAGTGGCTGTCAAAGAGGAGGCACCTCAAGCTGTGCTGACTGATGTCGGAGTCAGAAGCAGCAAGGGAGGAATTTTAAGAGCAGGAGTCCCAATAGTACGTGGAGAAGAAGATAATAGGAATGATGGGAGAAGTAGGAATGAAGTGTTGTAGGTCCAACCTTATCCTTTCTAGTGCTAATATGTGCAATTGTAATAAAGAATTTAAAATGAATGGCAGACAATGAAACTAATAAGGCACATGAACACTGAAGATGTCTTATGACAAAAACTTACAAAATGTTTCAAAAATAAGAGGATAATTTAAACTCAAATGAACACACAAGACTAACACCAGAAACTCCTGAAGGAAAATTCCCTCCTTCTTACTGAACAGATATATGATAAGATTGAACATGATAATGCATAAGAAAAGGGAGAACCATCCCAAATTAAGTAGCAATGACCATATGGACTGAGAAAGCTGTTTAGTGTGAGCCAGTCCTGGAATACAGAAAAAGAAAATGTCATAGTTCTCCCTTTCTCACCTTTAAGTTAACTGTGAACTTGAAGTAACCAAAAGGAAAACTGACTTGGTAAGCCAAATTTTAAGATGCATTTTTGTTATTTACTTTGCATCCCCTCCTACAGTTCAACCTTTGCTCTTAGAGTAAACCCATTTTATTCAGGAAGCTTATCTTGGCATTAAAAGCAACTCTAAAGCAACTTTGGGATGAATAAGGCATATTATTATTTGAGGAACAATTAATCCAAATAAAGAAGAATTTTAGTCCTATCTTGTTACACACACCTTGGCCAAGTGGGAGGAACCTTGGGAACTGAGCTCTCTAAGCAGCAAGGATCAGTTTGAGAATTTGTAATATCTGATATCGAGGAAAGTCAGGTCTCCCCTTTCAGCCAAGGAGACATGATACACAGACAGCCCAGAAACCTGAGAAACTTGTAAAAGCTGTTACTTCCATGCCCTGCTGTTACAGTATGACAGGAAATAAAACTAAATTATATATTCACTGCACACTTACTCATATGCATTTCATCTGAATACAGGATTTTTAATAGTTAAATCAATGAAAAAGGTAGACTTGCCAGTTCTTTACTACTGTTTTATAGTAGTAGGTTCCTTGCAAGGTTATCACCAGCCTCTCCCATCCACTGTATCTCCCAAACTCTATAATAAATATTTAATTAAGCTCATAACAACTGTTCTTAAACTCATAACCTAGCTTTGAAGTTCGTTGCTTTTATTTCATTCTGAAAAAAGGGCTTCTGTTCCCTAAACTTTTCAATTATCAGAGTGACAACAAAACCCCAACTGCCTGTGGCACTGGTTATTACATTTTGAAATGCTGTACACTGTCAGTTTGGACTGTTTCTCCCTAAAGAATTTTTGAGTAGAATTTGCTTTTAAAAGGTAACCCATTTATCAGAGTAACTTCTTGTTGCAGTCAGTTGGCTTGACCTTGTCATGAAAGCAGGAAGTTCCTTCAGCAAGGAAATTGCAACTTGTAAGATCTGTACATAAGAGTTGATATTTACAGCTGAACAGCAAGCTTTAGTCAGCTTTCACTCATCCATCTTTAGAAGCTCTGCCTGATTCTGTTAACAGACTTTGTGCTATAATTAAAAACCAAAACGGTCTGAGCTGAACATGACTCTATATTTTCGAGAGACATTGATGCATTTCCCCATAAGAGATTTTCCAAGATGTAAGCACTTAGAAGAAAAAAACTTGACCTAAATCAATTTTATGATTGAAACTGATTGCTGCCTTAATAACGACAAGGTTGTTCACTCTCAGAACAGCTCTAAGACTAAAGTCAAAAATCTGAAACCAAAGCACTCTGCTAAAAGAGCCAAAGAGAGACTTTATCTTGTATCTAAACTGTGGAAAGGTATTTATATTTTTCCTCTTAAGTAGGGAGAGAGACAAACAAATGTTACTTGAACTAGCAACCAACAGTATCATCATGAAGAATTCCTACAAATATTAAGGAATCACACTGAGCACTAAATTACTAAAATAGCAGAAATGGCTAATTAAAGATTGTATCAATTCAGAAAACAGCTGATGCATGTGAGGCTTACTCTGCTGTGCAGAGTATTTGAAGATACAGCAAAAGACTGCTTTAAGACAAAAATACAAATACCTAAATTTCAATAGTAGATTTTTAAATTAAAAGTATTTCCATTTGACTGGTATCAGCTTTTGCAGAAACATTATTCTTTTTGGAACGAAATCTCAAATATTTCAGGCTAGGCAAGCCAGATAGGAAAGTCTAAAATAAGACTTTACTGTGGAAAAGTGGTCAACTCTCTAACACCGAAACTCATTTTCCTTCTCATTTATTTTGCTAAAAGGAGTTTCAGTAATTGTTCCTATTTTCTGACTGTGAATGTGTTCCTAGAATGGCCTTATCAAACAAACAGAGGAACAAGAACTGTACACAATGGTGCATCTTGTAACTTTATCCCTTCCTGTCCTCTGCCACAATGCTTCTCGTTTAGTTATTTTATTGTAGAGTGTCATATGGGATGACTGGTATTGTTAGCACCTGAGTATCTTAAATTATCATTCAAATAAACAAAGCTTACAGGAAGCCTGTAGTGTTTGTAACTTCATTCTGACAGACTGAGGAATCTCTGTAGGGCTGAGATGCCTTTGTGATTATTTTTGTACTCAAGAACTATATGCATTTATGGGACCATAAAAACTTAATCAGAAGTAGAACATCAGAAGTTGTTCGTGGTATGCTAAGTCACTGTCCTGGAATTACTTAAATCACCACACCCTCCTGCATTTTGCCTGACAGCCTTTGGTGGAAAGAATTTCCTTGTAGAAGATTGACATGAAATTTTACAGATTCACTACTCTCAGTACATCAGCTTCTGTGTATCACTCACCAGCCTTCTTTTTCACAGCATCATTAACCTTTCAGGACCAACAGCATTGGCACTGTGTCAGTGTGATGCAGAACGCCACCTGTCGCCAGACAATGCTTCACCTTCCCACACTCAGTATTCTCACACAGGCAGGAAGTTCTCTGAAAACATCCGTAATAAAACCTTCTTTCAAAGAAAAAAAATAGGAAAAGCAGAAGACCTAGTTTTACTGCAGTGCCAGTGCCAGCTCTTACCATACATTTATACAGCAGACATCAAAGACAAGCTACATTTTCTCTGTCAGAAATCACTTATTTTCCTGTTACTTTGTTCTTGAGCAACATTTGTACACCTCACTTTTACTTGCAAACTTAGATTTTCAGCTCTGTGGGGCAGGACACCTTTTGTTCTTCCATGTAACCAATCTCCCCCACAGAGGGAGGGTTTCTACAAAGGGACCATTATTTTGTAACTGTTTCCAAGATGTATTTCTGTGATGTTGTGCTCCCCAACACACACCTGCCTAAATAAAAACACAAGTAAATCTTCTCAAAACACCACATTTCTCCACTGAGAACTTGTGACAGACATAATTATGTAACTTAATGCCATAGGTGCAAACTATTTATAATAATACTGTGATACACAGTATAGATGTATCTTTCACAGATGAACTCCTAGGATCCTAGGAAACATACAGGAAAGAATATTTTTGCTATTTTCTGAGCATTGCAAGAACACATACACTGACAAAAGAATAAAACTTACCAGAAAAATAAAAGGTTGTGTTTTAAATCCAACCAACATTTATGCTGTGATATCATGAGCTTGTTCTCAGGCATTTTGTTAATTGGAAGTAAGGAGATCATTCAGTAGGTCAATTATTTGCTGCGACTATTTCATCAAAGTGTCAGTAACGGCACCTCCATAGATTTATACAGATGAACCAGAATAATTTTTTGTCATTAGACTGATTCAGAATTAGCTATCAGCCTGTTCTAAAGCAGCTCTTTTGTGGCTTCATTCGAGAACGTTTAGGTTAAGATTTCCAAAGATCTCTGCATGTAGGTATGTATCTTCTTAATAAAAGAAAATCAGATAAAGTGAGCTGAGTCTTCATATACATATATACATATGTATAGTGTAATGCAGACTGCACTGAGCCTAGTGACACTGCACTCCTATGAAGTTATTCACACATACACATATAATTTGCAGGTTTAGATTTAAGAGACTGATTCAGAATTAATTGGGAAAAGTTTGGGTTTTTTTTCCCCTTTCTGAAAGCAGCTCTTTTTGCTTTACTACAAGAACATTGCGCTATTGCTTCTGCAGATGCTACCACAATTGTAATTGTCTGTCATGCAGTGAAGAAATCTAATTAAAAACACTTATTTGCACCTATTAACCAGTCTCTTTAAATTCAGACAAAAGACCTTACCGCAAGCTAAAACATAAGTATAGAGTGCGGTCTGCAATTCAGTAAGAGAAACAACCTGTGTTTTCAGACAATTACACTTACCTCCATTTTCCTGCTATGACCAATTAGCATTAAGCATGAACTTAAATGGCTATGTAAATTATTACACCTGGTCACTACTCCAGACATGCTCAGACTGCTAGCATGATATTGGACAATGCATTTCGTCTTTTACATGCTTAAAATGGTGACATTTTTTGTGTTGAGGGCAAATTGCTGATTGCAGCATGATTTAGAGGTGCAACATACAATAACTATAAAAAATATTGGATAAAGTGCAAGGAATAACTTGCAGTTTTATCTCAAGAGACACAGCGTTCTTGAGCAGTTTTATTGATAAGACCAGAATATTCCTTTGGAACCTCCTTCACCTCATCTTTTAGAACAATTAATGTTTCAGTTATTTCACAGGAAAAAAACGCAAACCTACAGAAAGCTCTAATATAAAGAGGGAGGCAGGGCACTAAACCAGAATGGCTTAATAAGTAGCCTACTTCACAAGCTCATCAGGTAGAGTTTTCTGCACTTCCCTAATGTGATGCCTTCGCTCAAGTCCTTACTCTGTTTCACACTAGATATTGACTGGACAGGTGGAAGTGCGATGCTGTGCACTAATTCAGTACTAGTGCCATCACCACATCACTTTTTGCTTTCTTTTAGGAAACAGCACTGCTAGACTGAACCCACTGAAGAAGTACAGATGCTTTTACCATTTCATGTTTCTGTATTTAAGAAACAGGCCAAGAATAAACTAAAAACTGTGTCTTACAGCCATGATAGACAGACTGCCTTAAGTCCATGGATGGCTGTAAGAATAGGGTTTCTTTACCAATTTTTTTGTGCCACTTCTTCAGGGTTCCAGGCCAACCTCATGCCCTGTGTGCACCCATCACTCATCCACCTCTGTGTACGCCCCTGCTGAGCGCCCATGTGCCCGTCTGGGGGAAGGAGGGAGGGTTCCGGAGCTGGACGTGGGCTGAGCTCTTCATTACCTGCACAGGTATCTGCACCCACACGGTCTGGCGTTACCCTCAGCGACAGACACCTCCTCAGGGGCCACCTGGGCCGCTGGACACCGACCCCGCCAGCCCTGCGCTCCCTGTCCGGCTGTCCCTGCCTACCCACCCCGCGCAGGAAGGTGCTCCTTCACATTAGGTGCCCCCATCCATCACCCACCCGCGCCCTCAGTGCTCACCCCGCACACCTGGGCGCAGGTCCGCGCTCAGAATCACAGAACCGAACAAGTAGGAAAAGACTCCGAGATCATCGAGTCCAGCCTACGTCAACTAGACCCTGGCACTGAGTGGTCTTTCCTTAAACACCTCCAGAGACGGTAACTGCACCACTACCCTGGGCAGCCGGTTCCAATGTCTAATCGCTCTTCCTGCGAAGAAATTCCTTATAACGTCCAACCTGCATGTCCCCTGGCGCAGGGCGAGACGATGCGAGCACCTCCCGCCCGCCCTCAGCGCGGAGCGGCTGCCGCGGGTCCGCCTCATC
>VZTE01001600.1:2782643-2822998 GCA_013397775.1 Eulacestoma nigropectus | reverse complement strand
GGCCGCGGTTCCTTTCCGCACCCGCGGGCGGGGGCGCCGGGGCGGCGGCCGCTCTCCGCGGGCAGGTGCGCCCGCTCCGCGCCCGCCCCGGCTGGTCCAGCATCCTGCCCGCATCCCACCCTGTCCTGCCCGGCCCTGCCTCGCCCCAACTTGTTGGCGTCGTGTATCGGCCAGCTGTGGATCCGCAGCTGGGAACGGGGCCGGTATCAGCTGAAGGGATGCAAAGGTTGGGTAATAATTGCAAATGCAAAGCAGCGCGCTGCGCCTAGATGCGCCTGCCAGGGGGGGTTTACACGCG
The DNA here is from genome assembly GCA_013397775.1 of Eulacestoma nigropectus. Lineage (NCBI taxonomy): Eukaryota > Metazoa > Chordata > Aves > Passeriformes > Eulacestoma > Eulacestoma nigropectus. The sequence goes on along the minus strand of VZTE01001600.1, from coordinate 2,822,700 downwards.
GTGTTAAATAATAATGTGCTTCGCACACAATGCTGCTGGGAATTCGTATGTACTTTGTAGGCAGAGCGTTTCTGTGGTATCTATTGTCCAACTGATATAAAAATTCCTGAATGCTGTTAATCCTGGTGTCTTCACGAAACATCAGAAGATTACAAAATAAGGTTGGGAAACTGAGGTTTGCTGAGTTTAATCGCTGAAGTTGGACCAGAATGTTTGTTTACGGGGGAGGTGGTCTAGACCTCCTAAATCTACAGAGTATTTATTAATACATAAGGAAAGTAATTTGAAGTAACTCCTCATATAAATTTTGCAGCACCAACAAATTTCATGTTGGGAATTTTTTTTTTTTTTTAAGTGCTCCATTAGTGCATGTGTGAGTGAAGCACATCAAAGAAAACAGTCTGTGCTGCTTCAGTAGAGGGAGACTTTGATGGCTTGGTGTTACAAAATACACCTAATAAGTGAGGGAAGTAACTGGAAATTAAATACAGAGGAAGGAGTATGCCTAGTGAAAGTATTTTGGAAGAGAATGAGCTACACACTCATTCTTTCTTTTTCTTCCCCCATTCCCCAGCCATTTGTTTGAATGGAACCATGGTTAAGGATATACATGAAAAAGTACCTTCTAGAAAACTCTTAAAACAGGCAAGTTGAAACTGAGCTTGCTATGATGGAATAGATGCTGGGCACCCCTTGCAATGATACATGTGGCTGGGATCGATGGTGCCTTGTGGCTTGGTGCCTCATACCTGTGGGCTTTGAGCTGCTCTTGCTGGGTGCCATGTGTTTATTTCCATAAAGTGTGAAGCTTCTACAGGGTACTGTAAAACACATCAGAGTTGACCATCTTTTTATGGCATGATGCTGGTGGTGTATAATTATGTACTTGTATTAGTAGTCATACATTTATTTGTTTTACAACATAGTGTGACTACTACCAAAATTGTTTTAATATTGTGGGTATGGCATTTTGATGATAATGAAGTTACTTTTTATTAAAGCCTGGAAGACTTCCCTGTATTAAATGTTTTGCAACAGATGTTCCTGTAGAGCCAAGAAGTTTTTATAAAGTATACTTTGAGCTCTGTTGGAGCTTTTGGGAGTAATCACATTGGAGGGTGGCTAAACATGTAGTTTAGAAAATTTGTTATAAGCAGTTGGAAGTCAGGCATACATTGTTTTTGGACATCAGTGGATTGTACATAATCTAGGTCCAGTTGTGTATGAAGAGCACTGATTGTGACTGGAGTATGAATTGAAGAGCTTCAAAATTATGCTGCACTGAGGAGCACACATCTATAAAAAATCTGATTAAAAAAAAAGCAAAGTTAGTTTTTTGTAACCTCATCTTAAGAGTTTATCTTGCTAGTAAGTTTGTAATACAGAAAGAATGTGAATTGTGTTCAGTGTAATCAAATCAAAGGGAGTGAAGTAGATAATGAGGGCAGAGAAGAAAAAGGAAGTACTGATACTCTTTGATGTGTTTGCTTGGAGATTATGCATGACATTTGGTGATAGTGTAAGCATATTCAGAATGAAAATGTAATAATGCTGTGAAAAAAATAATAGAAGAACGACGGTTTTTTGATTAGTACATTGTTTCTACTACTTGCTCCAAATCTGTACTATGACTACATCCATACCAATATAGCAGCTGCTTGAAATAGGCGCTCTGATATAATACCAGCACTCAGAACTGCTGGAGATTAGTAGGGGCTTTTTTTCTCCACTCAAGTTTCAGTTTTGACCAGAAGTAGATACTAATCTTTATCCAAAATGTTGCTTAAATTGTGATTTAGGTTTAAGCCATTGCTATCTAATTATCCTGCTAAGGCATGTAACTCTTGGAAGACAAATCGAGGTAGCATGTGTCCATGTTGCCCTGCTCTCTGGTGTTCAAACCAGTGAATGGAGAACCTGGCCTATTTGGCAGTGGATGGAAGTAGAAGTTTAAATTCAAGGTGAGGTTGCTGTCTCTAAGATTAATCAATCGGATCGACATCTCTGTGTGGATCAAGTGTGAGAAACTGATTACTTTTTTACTTAATGCTTGTCAGAACTAGAGACAGAGATTTGAGAATAGTGTTGGTTATGTGCTAGTTGGAGATAAGTGAAAAGATGAAGGATGAGCTGCATCAGAGCCATTTGACACAGCAGTCTCCTCTATGTGCCCAAAAGAAAAGCTTTGTTGTTTTAACGATTTGCTGTTCCTAGACATTTTTCCTTGGAACTAGAGTACTAGGTAGCTAAAGGAATGGAGAAGAACTTGTTTTCTGCTTCTATGTGTATCCCTCAACAAGGTATTGTGCAGTAACTTGTTGCTGTGTTAACCCTTCCTTTGGGTCTTGTTTTGTCTTGCACCAAGTTTACCAAAACAGCTACTTGGAAAAGTTAATGTGCTCTTTATAGGCTTCTTGGGCCAGTTTTTCTGTTGTTATTTTCAGTCATTTGATGAAAGGGAAGATGCTCGGTGTAAGCAAGAACCTACAGCAAGAACCTACTTACCTTTCTTTTGTATTTTGTAGTAGGAAAAAAAAAAAATCACTGCTTGGGAGTGAAAAACCTCATAAAAACTGTTTCTTTTCACATCTTGGTGAACGTGAGTTGGCTGCTCAGCAAAGGAAGCATTCTGTTGACAGCTATGGCACATTAGGTCCTTACAGTTAATGAATGAGTGAATAAATATTAATGTACTGCATATTCCTTCTGTCTTCTCAGGGGAGAGAAGGAATCAAAGTAGCCATGCCCTTCCCAGCTGGACAACTTCCCAGGAGAAGTATGGGAAGGTTTATCATAAAAACTTGCCTACTAGAGTATCACATGTTGCATAATGCATTGAGGTTGCAACTTGAATTATTTTATTGTAGTTACATCTCTCACCTAGCCTTATATTTTTCCGGTCTGTTTTCATGTCATATTTGTGCCTCTGCTTCTTTCTTCTTTCTCTGAGGTGAAGCCCGACAAATAATGTGTTGGACCTTGGTCTGTTTCTATTTCTATCACTACCTTCCTGATTTTCTATTGACAAATGACTTATCTTGATGATGTGTTGGCTTAATTGTCATTAAATTGGAAAGATTTAAATTTGCTGTGACAATGATTCTAGGAGAGCAAAGCTTTCTTTTTGGCTTTTTGGTCTCTGTTGGGTTAGGGGAGTTCAGAGAATAATCATTGCTTTCACTGCTTCCACCAGAGGGAGCAAAATTTTTTTACTGAAAATGAACAGAAATTGTAGGGGCTATTACTGCCCTTCATTTGTTATAGAAATAGATAATTTGTAGTAAGAGGAATAGTTGAGCAGGGGAGATAGGAGACTGACTATGACAATATGTGAACATCAGCTTTTTACATGGGTTGTCTAAGAGATTGATCTTGAGTTCCTGAAATACGGTCTGAACTAAGTGATTATCAGTCTGAACTTCAGTGAGTATCTTCTAGATGAGAAAAGGAAGAATGTGGCTCCAACTACTGACAGAGTAGCTATGTGAAGATATGTGGACAGAATAAAATGTCATGCTTATGGTTATGCACTTGACTTAAACTCCACGATGTAAAAATAAGCAGTGTTTGTTCAACAGAAGAAAAAAATTTCTGTGCTATTTCCACACTTTTCTTGGTTTTTGGTTTGGGTTTTTTTTTTCAATCTAGTTTTAGCTTTTATTTGGTTAAGTCTGCTCATTTGTGTAGAATAAATACAATTTTCTACACGAGTGCCATCAATCTTCAAAGAATCCAAACTGACTTTTTTTATCAAGAATAGACATAAAAATCCAAATCCTCCTGAACATGGATTGTATAAACCACACAAACTTCCTTCATTTAGTGATCATAAGCCAGTTTGCTGGCTTTACATAATTTTCTGCATGTGCTTCCTTGTGCAGAGAGTTACTCAAGTTGCTTTCATCATGTCCTTAACACACTTGGTTCCACATAAAAGCATTGACATATGTTGAGCCTATGTTTCACCTTTAAGCCCTCATGGAGAGTGGGCAGGAATTTTTTTCCTTGTATATATCTATGAGATATTTATTTCTTACATGTAAATGATGTAAGAAAGCAATTTAGCAATTTTTTCTCCTTTATTTTGGTGCCTTGGAGATGAGCACAGCTGTAGTTTGGGGAAAAGGCAAGGCTTGGAGGTGGTGTAGGGAATTTTGCTGAGAAGCATTATGTGCCTGATTTGCCTGCAGGGTACATCTGAGTATGTCTCCTAGTTAGATCTGTTATTTCACAAAGTTTTTGAGCATTAGTGATGCCTTATCATCCCTTGTTTTCTGCCAAGGCAATATAACATAGCCTCCTGAGGGCTGAAATCTTTTAGTCTGATAAAAACCATTTTGTCTAAACATGGAATGAATATCAAAATGTTTGTCCTGTATAACTGTCCAGAATTTAGATGGCCTAACATTCGACTGAAGCATTATCAAACTAGAAATAAAGAATAAAGTGAAGAGTGTCCCAGGTTTCCTTCTTTCATCATTCTTAGACCCTTGTGTATGGTTGTGGAACACAGAGCAGCTCGTTACTGATTTTTCAGATGTGGTCCAGGAAACTCATAAGTAATAGATGTGAGTAAAATTAGCATTAATGGGTGTGTAAAACGCAAACACTGAAGGCAAGGGAGTGGTAGGACAAGCAAGTTGTGGCCCTGCTTTGCCCTGTGCTTTCCTTATGTGCTGCTAGCAGCAGTCAGGAGAATGACGGGTGGATGGCAAAGCATAATCTTCTATGATGATAGATGGAGACTGTAGTGGGTGAAAAGAAGCTCGAAATAAAGTTCTGTTCTTCCTTCTGTATGTGCTGTTCTCAGTGACTAGATGTTTTGAATTGTTTGCATTTGCTAGCCAAGTTTTTAATGGCTTCTTAACTTCTCTTTGAACTATGGGAGGGAATGTATCATCAGAAGGGTTCTCTGCAGTGACACCTTTCCCAGTTCTTAGTATTAGTGGTTAAGTGTTGACTTACTCAACAAACAATAGGTAAAGACAACTCTGCAATGAAAAATACATAGAGAAGGATGAAACTGTTGGGCTAAGAGGAAATATTGACAAGAGACAGTGACTATCTTGAAGGAAGAGGTGGAATCTGTCACGAACAGAGTTGGAAAAGAAAGCGAACACTGGTTACAGTGTTAGAAAAGATGGGCCATTTTTTAAGTGGTAGAAAGATTTAGTGCAAGAAAGAAATACATCTCTTTAATTCCGGTTCATGACTATTGTGGTAAGAATGTAAATTACAGAGCTGCTTTAATTCCTTAATTTTTAAAGAAGCAGCAGTGAATTTTGTTCTCTCACACACTTTCATACTGGGTATATTTTCTCCAGTTTTTTGCAAAGCAGTGGAAAAACTCTAATGTAATCACACCCAAGGTTTCTACAGTAATCATCTAAACTAAACACTCTTTACCTGAGCAGCTTATAGTCACCTGCTTTGTTTTGTCACGTTATTTTTCACATCCTTATGCAAGTCGTTGAGGTCGTGTAAATGTGAACACTCACCTGTGCTCATGACGATACAACCCATATCTGAATCCAAGATGGGGTTCAGAAGTTGCTATGAAAATACTGCAGTTCTGGAATGTTGAAAAGAAATAGTGGAACACTTAAAGAAAAGTCTAATAAAGAAAAGACAGCAAGGCATTGGGAAGATAACAAGAGTCACTTTTTACTGAGTACGTGGTTACCACTCTGTTGCTTTCTGTTTCTCGAGGGTTTCTGCTGTAAATTTGTTGTACCACATCTATGTTGATCTTTTCTCTCTGTGGGCTTTTTCTTGAGTACTATGCTAACTTTAAGCAAGAATTCTGAGAACCGATAAAACTGAAATAGATGAGTCATCTTTATCATTCAGTTGCCCTGACATTTGTTGACTTTTAACTCCTGTTTACTTGTTCCTATGTTGACCTAATGAAACACTGTGATACATCCTTTGCAGCCTCGATTACAGAATGCTTTCTTCATGTTTATTATTTTGACTAATGTGCACTTTTCCTGAGTAACAGTTGCCCATTTTTTTTCCTTGTTTTCCTTGAATGAGGAAGTCTAGACTAGAGTTTTATTTTCTCCTGAGAAGTGAGAACAACTACACGTAACCAAGTGAAAACCTGTTTGCTTGATGTGTGCATCTTCACAGTATTTGTGTTACAAGGAAAGTTAATGTAGCTCTTTGGTATGGATATTTCAGTTTCCTTCTTTCCGTTGAGAAGTACTTTAAATTCAGCATCAGTTGAATTAACATCGCTAGTCTTTTAGCACTTGTTCAACTGAACAGATCTGTTTGAGAATTTTGATTTGTCTGCAAATTTAGATAAGTGCTAGTTATGCCTACTTGTTTTGAGTGATCATTCTGGTAGCTAAGCCGTCTTTTGCAAAGGAAAACTTCCATAGCTCTGCTTTTTATTCTAGAATAATATATCCAAAGGTAAAGAAGCTATTTTGGTTTGGCTATAATGGTGTGATTTTCTGTAGTTGGGATTTTGGTGTTTTCTATTTCCAGTTAAAGTGACCTAAGCTGCAGAAGGTGTTCTTATTCTGAAATGTGGCTTGTGAGCATGCTGGTTGTATAACTACTGTGGTATATTCTATACTGTAATGCCACCTGTATAGATCATTCTTAACCTTTCTGACCTGTCTTTTGGCTGAGTAATGCTCTTAATTCTACTGCTTCCTCTCAGTCTTACATATATGTATAAATACACACATACATAAAACCCAAATTATTCAATTGACTAAGCATGTCGTTGAAAAAGTGGACTGAAAGCCCAGGCTATAATGAATCGGGTTTTATTCTTCATGGTAGAAAGGCCAGAAAGAATTTGAGGTCATCCCAAATCTGCAGGAATTTTAGAAGTTCAGTGATGGCTGTGATTGTAGAAGGTCTACCCATAGACTACATTAGCAAATCATTTTCTATAATGAAATTGAATGTAAGAAGTCAGATAAAATATTTTAATATAGAAGTATAATTCTAAATATTACTAAAATATTATTAAAATGGAATTAATTTGAAAAGATGGAACATCTCAAAGTCATGTGCATTACTTGTACAGATTGCTGCATACTGCAGATGTTTAAAGGGCTGCTGTTGTGATGCTTGGAGATGAGACTTGGCTGATCTCATGGGAATGATTCCTGAATTGGGAAGAGCAGAAAGATAATAGACATGGAGGAATATAGACTGAGTTGGACAGTAGTTTGTTCAAGGGAGGGTGTAGTGAAGCCCCCTCCTATTTTTTTTCCTTCCCGAGGAGAGCACTGAGAAGCTCACCATTTTAAAGATGGGGAATATTTGTTCTACTTGCTAATTGAAATGACTATTTTCGTTACCAGATTTCTGCATGCTGTATGGACAAGAGACTTACTTTCAATGTCTATTGCTTATTTTAAGATGTATTTCAGTTTCTCACATACCAGGAGAATGTAATTGTAGTGAAGTAGATATTACTTGATAAAATGTCAATTTCTGGTTGCATTTGAGAAGGATACCTCCATAGATGTTGGTTATTTTGCTTTATTTTTAAGTGCCTAGGAAGGTGAGTAGCTTGTAAAGGTTTTGCAGAATTTCAGACACTGTAGTGGTTCTCTGGGTGTTAAAATAAAAACTTGTCATTCAAATACACATTTGAATACCCTGTATTGATAGATAACACAGAGAATAGAAATTTTCAGTTCCCCTGGAGATGCTAGATGGAGCTTAAAGATTAACTAGAAAAAAAAGGATAAAAGAACGTAAAAGTATGCACACAGGATGATAAACATAGCTGGAACTAATGGATAAGCGGATAGTGAGGAATATAGAACTAGTGGATAAACAGATAATGAGCAATGCAGTGGGGTTTTTGGCGAAGTTCTGTAACAAGAAGTGTCAGCACATGCCCAAAGAAAAATTCAAGGGAAGGTCACCTGTAATATTGAGGCACTCATTGAGTGTGACCACCAGAGACCCCTTTAGATGACCCTCTAGGACCATAATAGGGCTTCCAGTGGGAGACAGATGCATGCAAATTACTTCTAGGAAAAATGATGCTTATGTATTAGCTGGGAAGTACTCTGTAATGAATATGTATGATCATGATGGAATAAATACCCTGTTGTAAAGTTTCAAGACACACGTTTGATTAGAGGAGATATTGTCTGAAAGTGTCCAGCACTGTAATAAAGAATGCTTGCTTTCTAATACTTCAAATTGTGTTAATTTTCCAGCTGATTTTGTTATCATTGTACTGCTGATACATGTGACAGAGTAGAGATTTTGAGTTCGTCTCACTATGTGCATGTGCACTGCAAGTGTATGATGAAAACCCATGGTTTTAAAAGCACAGTAACTGAGTTGGTCTTTGTTTGGAACTGTGTTTTGCCAACATAATGCCAGGCTATGGTGTTTTGATGTTGTAAACTCTTTTTCCCTGGTAGCTTGAGATCTGCAATCCTTAACTGGCCAAACCAGTTTTTGCTTAACAGAAGCAACTGGTTTAGGTCCTTATTGTTTCTGAAGAGAGGAGAAAACAAACCACACAAGCAAAAAAACCCAAGCCGGCATTCCTATTTCACCTTTGAACCAAACTTGCATCCTAGATTGAGTATTCCCATGAATAAATAGCTTTTGTATTTGACAACTCAGTATCTATAATGCTGAATCCTTAAGAGCCAATCAGAGAGAACACCTTTCAGCCAATATTTTCCTATCCTTAATGAATTAGCTTTGGTTCTTTTCACTATAAAATGTGTACATTGATGTTTCATTTTACATCTCTAGTCATACGGTTTTTCTTAGAGTAATTCTTAGTAATGATTTAGTAAGCCTTCTTTGAAAAAGCTTATTGGATTTGATGCTCATTTATTGCACAAACCAGGTTACTATTGCCTACATCGTGTTGTTCATGATGTGCTTCACTCTCTGTAGTGTACTTAAGAATTGCAAACTGGAAACAGGGAATTAATACTGGAAATAGAAATAATATTAGTAACCTATATCATAACTGGATTTGATTTGGACTGAAACCAGCTTGGAAAAAAACCCATTTAAGATCTTACCAGTAAGTCCTTTCAGCTGCCAATAAATTAATGGGAAGATGAAGTATATGTGTCCAATATTAAAAAGCATTTGCCAGTGATGTTGATGTTGACTAACACAAATGGTTAGAGCATGCACTTCAAGGAAGCAGCTGCTATTAGAAGGCTGTGCTTGGAATTTTCATCTGAAAAAGTGTCCCTTCACATTGGATACTGTTTAAACACTCAGTAATACAGTCTTTGCTACAAAGAACATAATGCCGTAATACAAACATCTCCCGTACTGGTATGATTTCAGAATAACCACTGCTGCTTATCCTCCATTTCTTCATGTTTCACCCACAAAGCAAGGTTGAGACTTCAGGGCAGGAGTGTTAATTAGTTGCATTTTCATCATGTAAGGCACTGAGTATTAATTGACTAAAAAACACTTTTGGAAGCATTTTTGCTAGATTTATGATTTTTTCAGTTGAAAGAGGAATCTTGTTTCTTCCTGTCATTCAGAGAAGAAAGATTCTCTGAACTACTCTTAAGTATCCGTCAGCTTGATCAAATACTCTTGCCAGTCTCTCTGAACTCCTTTTCCTGACATTTCCCAGTAAATTGAAGAAAATTACCAAGGAGTTTGATTTTGATCCTTATAGTGGAATTGCTTTTTTCAGCTTTACTGTGGAAAATGTTATTTCCTTTTTTCTTTTTTTTTTCCCCTCCCTTTGGTATTAGTACAGCGACTTTCAGGCAGTAATTGGATAATTGACATTGGTTTCAAATAATAGTCATTCTCACTCTTCAGTTCTTAGCTGTCTGGCATTAGGCAATTATTGGATAGTTGTACAAGATTTTTTTTATACTTGAGGAAGGTTAGAAATTGAACGGAAGAATATCCATCAATGCTGCTGTCTAGTTGTTGTGGAGAAACATTAACCCCCCTGTATGTTATAACCAACTTTTTGTGGACTCTTGTAGATGTTTTTCATTCCTCAACTGATTGTTTTGGTGGGAAAGGGAAATAGTTTTGACTTAACTTGGAGCAGGACCAAGAAAATAATGATGTTTGAGGAACAAGGCACAACTGATGCTTCATTAATTGTGATAAGGTTTGGCAGTTTTTGACAAGTATGTGTCAACAAACATGGTGCTTGAAGAGATTTGTGTTTAAAGTGTTACTGCTAGAGTAGCCCTGCAGATTTAGAAAAAACATCAAAGCCTCAGCTTTGAGGTGGTCTTAAGGTGTATGTACATTATTCTGTCTTATCTCCTAGCTCTTGCAAGAACTCATTTGAAAGTGGTTTTGTAGTTTAAATTCTGGGTTTTTTTCCCTAAAAAGTCTATGGCTATTAGAGAAAAAAAAGATGTTGAAAAGAAGTGCTGAAGGTGGGAGAAGAGGAATGCTGCTTAGTGCACCTTGCTCACTGGCCTTTTCAAATAAAGGAGGAAACATATGTGCTAACTTTGTTTCTGTGGTAGAATGGAGGGCCAAAAACTACTGTAGGCAGGGAGACAAGTAATGCTGGCATCTTGCACCTCAGAAAGACTGAATTCCAGGGAGGAAATTACCACAGTACCACAGGGTGGCTGAGAGGGGGAATGGGAGTACTCCTAAATCTCTATCTGGAGAATTGTCGTATCCACAGGTTCTTGACTGTTGTCTGTGAAGCATCTTGCATCTTAAACTTGTTATTTTAGGCTCTGCACATGATCAGGTAGGCTTCAGTGCTTCTGCTTCTATCTGGGTAATCTTTTTTCAAAGCCTAATTCATCAACAGTAAGAACAGAAGTACCTTCTTATATTTTTTTCAAGAATAACTTAAAAAAAATCCACAAAAGAACAAACAGACAAAAATCCACAGAAAAACACAAACCCCCAAACAAAACAACCAAACACAACCCCCACATCAGCATTAATTCATCCAAAGTGTTTTATTGAGGCTACAGGCATTCACTGCATTTTAAAGGTTTGAATACTTATTTTTCTTCTTATTGGAGAAAATTTGTTAAAAATGAGAAAATAGAGAAGCACCAAGACAAGGTAACTTCCAAAGAGTTTGTGTGGGTCATTGGCAGAAAGGGTAAAGTGCAACATTCCTGAGTCATCTTTGGTGCTTCACCTGCTAAACCACTGTTTCTCTTCTGAGGTCCTTTGTTGTAAATGTTGTTCTTTGGGTGTCTCTCAGTACCTTGCTACAGCTGGTAAGCAAAACTTCATGCCATCATGTTGCTGCTTTTCAGTGGGTGATCAGTAGGCTGTGTGGGCCTGTATGATTAACTTGTGCCATCTAGTTAGGAATCACCTGTATCAGTAAAATTCCCTCTCTGCTTTGCCTGCTTTTCTGAATGAGGCAAATGCCTTCTGTGCTGTGAAGGCGCAGGATTCTGGAGGCCTTGACTGCAGCAAGTGGCTTTTAATATTAAAATATTGCTGATATGAAGAGGAAGCTTAGCCTAAAATCTGAATTAGTGGATAAAATTTGCATCTATTAAAATTAGTTTTATAGAAGAAATAAACTTTTCTTCTGTATTTCTTTTTAATGTGGACTTAAATTTCTTTAATGATTTATTAAAGATGCTGTGTTGTAAAGTTGGAGACTTTCAGCTGTTCAAATCCAACATTATGCTATAATTTCCTCTTGATAATGAAAATCCTTGTGACAGTGACCTTTTTCTTTCTTTTTTATGTTAAGAACTGATTCCTTAAATACATTTTCCTAAGCAATAACTTCGTTTTTACAAAAGCATGGTACATTACATTTAATTCTTTCAAAATAGTCTTAAAAAGTTATATTATATATTTCCTATTGACTTTTGCAGAGGTCATGCAAATGGAAAATTTGTTATGTAGATAGCTGAATGCATTTAATGATATAATGGATTTGCATTTTATGTAGCTACTCCAAATATTAAAACTGTGAATTTGTGCTCATGTTTTGCTATTACATTTGGCATGAGTTGTGCCTATAAACTGCAGTGCTTGTATTTTATTGCAGACTAGTTTTGAACCAAAATAGTGGATTTAATTTTGAAATTGCTAGGCTACACACAGCAGGACCTATAATAGCTTAGTATGTCTAACACACGCTTGCATTATTCATTGCTGAATAACTGGTGCTGATAATTTACATTATAATTGTATGTTTTTTATTCTTATGTGCACATAACTTTCTATTACGCATTACTCTCTCCCTAAGATTTTGAGGTGTTATTCTCATTGGCTGAGCTGTTGATATCCTGTACCTGAGGAGGAATAAAAAATTCTGTTTGTTTTCTTATACATGTGCTTAAATTATAACTGCTCAGGGTGAAACTTGCCATTCTGTGGCAAGATTTTTTTTTTTTTTTCCTGTTATGAGGTGTCAGCTTTAAATCAATCTTGGGTTGTTTTTTTTTAAATGTCTTCTGTAAAATTGAAGCTGCTTATTGGAACAGTTTTTATGACCTCATGGAGGTACATTACAATTTAGTTTCAATAATGCATCATGCAGCTTTAGGGAACATGCTGTCTTTGTTCTTTGTGAGGGTTCTGCTCACATCTGACCAAGTCATGCAGTATTTAGAAGTTGTATTTTGCCCAAACTCACAACGTTATAAGAGCTTGACATAAGTTTTGAAAAGGTGCGCAAGTATGCCATTCCCAGTTGGCAAATGTTACATACACAAAGCTTGTGTATGTAACATTTGCCAACGAAATCACTGCTTGGTTGAGTGCCTGGTTTCCATGGAAGCTTTCAGGATGGTGATGTCCAGCTCTGTCCTTGTTCCCGCTCATTTGTTGTCTGTTCCTTTTGTCTCTTAGGCAGCCAGATAATTTTTGTCACCCTTTCAAGGCAAGCTGTGTATCTTCAGTTCTTCATCTGTCTCAATGTGTGGATACAGTGAGGCCATCTGTCAATTCCATGCTGGTCAGCGTGGCTTAAGATGGGAGATGGAATTGGGAAAAGGCTGACTATTAAATTTTGGCATTGTTTACTAAACCAAGTAGTGCAGTACAGGAAAAGTGTTTCTGTGGGATGAAGTGGTTGGCATTGAGGATCCAGCATGGATGCTATAATAATTTTGGGAAATACTGCTTTTGCCTAGGTTAGTCCATGGGCTAAATGTTCCCTTGCCTTTGGAGCAGATACTCTGATTCACTTTAGTTTAAAAGAAATCAGGTTTGTGTATTCAGACGCCATTGCACAGCACTTGCCAAAGCCTGTGAAGTGCAGGTAACTGGGAGGCTTCAGGAGCCTGCTCTGAGCTGAACTAAAACACTGTGTAGATGCATGTATGGTCTTGCTGCTGGAGTTTGAAGTGCATGGCATGGAATTTGGGAGCCCATAGAGTCTGTTTCTCATTCTACTTCCTGTAGTGTTGGCAAGGGATTAAACTTCTTTCCATGTGGAAATGAGTACAAGTAGTAGAAATGAGTGCTTCGGACTGAAAGCCACAGGTAATGGCAAACAGGTAAGTTTTGATTTTTGTTGTAGTTTTTGCTGTGTTTTCTTTTAAAATATAAGAAGTCAAGTATTCAAGATGTTTACCAAGTGAATATATGGCTTGTGATAGCAGATGCTCAAAAGTCAGAATAAGTGTCAGATGAAGATTACTCCTGTGACTGTAACACTGCCCAGCAGTGCTCACAAACTCTTCCATATGAACTCCTTTATTTGGAATGCAAATCCCTAGTAAACCAGAGTTTTTTGTGAGCTGGAGAAACAATAGAAAAAAAATAGATTGTAGTGAGGATTTTAACTTTTGCTTGCATTTTGGGATACTTTGGGCCTGATTTATAGGCATGCTGGATAATCAAAATAGCAGCTGAATTTATATTTTCAAAACACAGTTCCAGTTAAAGTTCTGTTAAAAGTACTGACTAAAGAACTAGGCACTGAGTGTCTGAAATTAGGCAACCGAAGTCAGTGGGCATTTATTTTACCCTTTGGGCTTTCATAATTTTTGTGCTAGTCATTCACCTTTAGAATACGAATAGGAATATTGATCTTACAAAATTATTGCAAAATTTATATTTATTGTGTGTAGTCTTCCCGTGTTATGGACAGTGCTGCATAAACATGTCTATGGGGAAATGTAAGGTTTTTATATTCAGCGTAGAATGCAGATGGTAAGCATTTAATGGGTCATAGGATGAGGGCAAAAACTGGGCAATTGTCCATTTGCTGAATGAATCAGAAATACTGCTGGGGAAAACAGAATAAAGCAGCAGAAAGCATGTAGTCAGAAGCAGGTGTATATAAAGGCTAAACTCAAGTCTAAACATGGCTTTCAAATTTTAACTGCTGCATAGCTTGGTTTTACAGGTGGAATATTTAAAGCTTTGGGAGCTTTACAAGTTCTGCAGAACTCTTGGTGCTTTGTAATCTGCATTTTGGTGCACTGTGAGACAAGGATAAGGATGGGATTGGTAAGAGTAGAGGAGGAATACAGGGTAGTGTGTGACCATCATGGTGATGCCTTAGATTTCCAAGTATGCGTATGTTTGTGCACTTTTTGGGAAGAGCGCTTTGAAAATAACCACTGGCAGCTTTGGATTCATTTGTGAGGAAGGCTTTTGGAACAGGTTTGTGCTGCTTGGATCACTTAGTTTTGTGTTCGAAAAACTGAGATAATGAATTCACATGCCTGGTGGTTGGCTTTTGGGGTTGATCTAATTATCCTGCATTTTATTGCTGTTCTCAAAATATTCTTCTTGGGGAAGGTATTTTGGTTTGGATTTTTTTTGTGGGGTTTTGTTTGTTTGTTTTTTAATTAATGGGATACTGTTTTTCAGATACAGATTTGATCATTTGAGTAAATAGCTCAACTAAGAGCAAGTGCCTGAGAAAGGTACCCCCTTTTCACTCCCTGCCTGCTGAATCCTTTCTCAAGTTTTCTTTTTTGCGTTTTGTGTGAGGATTTTACACGTTCATAAACCTGCAAGCTCATCCTGAATTGTGAGATTCAAGGTTTGTTGTTTTGTTAGTGTCTGCCCCTATAGAGTTGATGATACAAGTCAGAAATGCCAAGCACTTCTACCCTTTGTCATGGTAATTGTAGGAGCCAGGGGATGACTTCCCTTTTTCCGTGGGTATTGCTAGCTTGCTTTTAGTGGTAACCTGAAAAAGGATACCATGTGATACCAGTTGGTAAGTTATCTATATTGCAGTCAAAGCACTAATGTCTGGGTGTTCAGTAAAATCAGCAATGCAAGTGTGTCCATTTCGGGACAGGTATTCAGGCTCATTTCTTCCCTCTGTCTCTTTACCTCAGCTTCACTATTCATCTGTGAATGCGCAACCTTCTCTGTCTCACTTCCCCTTCTAGTCTGTCTAGGGTGTGAGTTCTCTGGGTCAGAAACATGCTTTGTGGGATATATAGCATAACTTCTGTAATAAATATTCATACAATTGTTTATACTGAATTAATCATAAATTTTTTTGCTTTATTTTTCTTTCTTGCCCTCTTTTCTAAAACATTATCAGTTTGTTTCCCTTTCAGTGGTTCACTTGACTGTTTTGTATGAAACTTTTCCACTAAATCCATAGAATCATCTTGAGTAATAAACCTCACTCTGTTTCATTTGCATCATTGCTTATAAAGGAGAGAAAACAGGTCAAGTTATGCCCTGAAAGAATATCTCCTTATTTATTTAGGATTTTTCAAATACTGTTAAAAGCATAATAGAAATGTGGAAATAAGAGAATGGATGGAAAAGCGTACGTGACCGTTTAGGGAACGGTTTAATTCAGGGAACTGCTTACGTTAAAAAGCTCAGCCCTGCCTTCTGAGTCTCTTTCCTTGCTAGCGCTTAATGCTTTGACTTGGTATTACAGGTTTTGGAGTGGTTCAGTTGTTACAAGAATGAGAATTCTGTAGTTGCTGTTTTAATTGCTACTTAAAAAATGACCATGTTTGCATACTCTGACCCTTACCTGAAAGGTTATGGCCTGAAACTTGGTTGAAAAATGATAAAGGGAGGGATAAACTGAATTATAGTACTGCAAGTGTGCCCCGTGTTGCTGCAAACATTAATATTAGGCCTGCTGTCAAGAACATAAAAATAGTATTGTCCTTGTACTCTGTGGTGTTAAGTTTAAGTATGTATTTCAGCTAAGTGCCATTGAACAGTCTAAAACACTGTAGTGCAGAGGACCAGTCAAGCATGCAGGATGTGCAGGTTTCTTGTACGGAAGTGTTTATGATCTGAAGCAGTGGTTCCCAAGCTGTTGCTTGTGATGGCTTGGGATGCCACTATTAGACATGGAAAATTGTTAGGCAGTTTTCTGTGTGAGTGAAAAATAAAATCTATGAAGTGAGAAATGTTATTTCCTAAATAATTTGTCCAGCTTTTTGTAGCTTAAGCCACTTTTGGTAGTGGTTGCTGTATTTGAGGGATTTCTTTCTTTATCATGCCCTTACTGTTGAATTTTTTTCAGGCCATAGTCAGAACAATTCTTTTTACTCACTGGTTTAGTTTTATTCAATTCCACTTTTGCTTCCAGTGCCCTAATGTCTTTAAATATTTAATATACAAGAAATTGTCAATCTTGTAGAATAAATGGCCTGAAGGGAGGAAGAATTTCTGAAACTATCCTACTTGAATGTACAAAAAGAAAGTGCAGTGTGCAACCAAGCTGTTTATCTGATTACATAGCACTGAAATGCACTTCATTGAGCCCTGCTTCTGCACAGGCTACAGAAGTGATCTCTCAGTGATTTTTGGAGCTGATACGTAGCTTCAAGTTCTGCTCACTTAAAAAACCAAATAAAACCACAGCTCAGATCTTCACATTACTGGGAGAATAGAAGTGATTTAATGGTTGATAGAGTGGTTGGTATTTAGAAAATCTACAGGAAAATGTCATTTTCTTTTCTTATTTTATGCATATATTGCCTCACGTGTTTGATACATCTTTTCTTCTGAGCTCCTCAGGGGACCACTGGTTAGCGCTTTAGCTGGGAAGGGACTCATGGGAGAAGTTCTTTGACATGCTGTGGTAAAAGCCATGGCAAAGCCAAAGGTTCTGCAAACTTCTAAAAACGTGTGGATATTTCTGTTAATTTTGAATATACACTTGTGTGAGATCTTCTTTCTTCTCTTTTTTTTTTATGCAGGTCAACTTCGTAGTGTGCCAACTGTTTGCCTTGCTTGCGGCTGTTTGGTTTCGCACGTACCTTCATTCAAGCAAAACTAGCCCGTTTATAAGACATGTTGTTGCAACACTCTTGGGCCTTTATCTTGCACTTTTTTGTTTTGGATGGTAAGTTGCACTTAAATTCATTTTTCAGGAACTTGCAGATTTTTATTTCTTTGTTGTGAAGAACCTTATTGCCTAATTCTGTGGGGTTTTTAGCTGCTGCAAATGTACAGAAATTAGCTTAAATATTCTGATGAGGTGCAAAAATTTTGCAAGATCATCTATTTGCGAACTGGTAACTAACATACTGGCTGCCTTTGGTTTTGGGAAGATGAAGCAGGTGCAGTTTGTTTAACTTGTACTGCTTTCTCTCCGTAAACTTGCTGGAGAAGTATGCTCTTGAGGCATAGCACAGATGTGGTGGCCAAGATAATTCCCCATAAATACTTATGGCATGAGAACTCAGTGTCTTTTTCTGAATATTGAATATAATCTGACTATTTTTAGGAAGAGTGGCTGGAACTGTGAAATATCTGATGATACTCCTAGTAGTGTAAAACACCTGGAAAGGAGCTGGCTTTGACTTCCGACTGTTTCATGGTTTCTTTTTCTTCTTTAGTGATTTGAAAGGAAGATGTGGTTGTTTTTCAAACACATATTTTGTGTGACTGCTGTTTGCATATCTTGATCTTTTCACAGTGCAGCAAGACAGAATGTTAGTGAAGTTAGAAAAGGGCATGCATTTAGTTTGGTGAATTTTTTTTTTCCTTCAAAAACTAGCTTACTAAATGGCTCACATCTTCCCAAGATGGTTTAAGATTAAGTGCCAGTTTCATTTTATTGCATTGTAAACAGGGTGCTTATTTAGCTTCAAGTGTATAAAAGACTTATTTATGCGGACTATTATAGTGTATTACTGAACTAGGGGGAATTAATCAAACTATTGTGCAGGTGGGAAGGTGCACACAGTATGTGCATGCATCTGTCTCTGCACATGCAGAGTGTGTTGGCCTCTACACTGGCATGTTGCAGAGACCTCTCAACATTAATTGTTTTTAAATTTTAGGAAAAGAAATCAGTAACCTTTATTCTTTAGATTTACATGCACAATTTACTTTTGTATAAAACTCTACAGCTCCCATCTATTTCTTAAATGTTTGGCCGTGGTATTCTACTTTGAGAGAATGATCTGATCTCAAAGACTTCCAGTCTTAGCACCACAAATAAAGAGGATGTTATGGGAGATAGGAGCTGCTATGTGAGGATTTTTTTGAGAGCCGTGTAAGCGTAGAAGCACATTCTGTATCCATTGCTTTAGAAGCAGAAATCATTAATAATAACTTGTAATTAGAAAGGGTTACTAATATATTCATATATGAATTTTGGTTACGGGAGATTTTGGAAAGAAACAACCTCTACTCCCAACAGACATAAATAAAAATTTGTGGAAACCTCTCACTGGCAATATGCCCTGGAAAAAAGAGAGATGTTTTCTGCCATACTAGAAATCCACATTACTCTACTTTGCTTTGGATCATACTTAAATCTATTACATTAGCAATTAATTTCTATTTTGCAGTTATGGAGCTAAAAACTATTTAAAGATGACGAAAAGAATGTAATTTGAGATGTCGAAAGTACACATTCTTTAAGAAATTGGTATTTCTGTTATGCTTCTGCTAATGCTTTTTCCTTTTGCTTAAGTACATATTATACAAGCAGGTTTTTTGAGGGTTTTGATTTTTTTGGTTCCCCTCCCCAAGGAATCAAGTATGCATATAGGTTACAAGCCCCTGATACATCTTCAGTGACTCGTGGATTGTGCTCTAACATGTCTTATAAACCTATACAGCAAGAAGGAAACTGTTACTGTTTTGTTACATAGTGTTACTAATAAATGTAGTAACTTGTAGATAAGATCATGCAAACTTAAATGTGGGAAGTAGTTTGGAATCTGCACCCATTGAGGGCGTTTAGTAGTGATGTTGTCATCTTCAATTTTAAGTGTGTTAGTTTTCAGTCACTTTTGTAATACTTGTGATGGTGGTAGAGGAAAGGAAGAGAAGCAGTAATTCCCTTGGCATAATAGCAAATAGCATAAAAGGCCCAGAGTATGTGCCCTTTGTATGTAGTTAAAAATTACTATTCCATGTGGTATTTCAATATATCCTTTGGAATGTTTGAATCAAAGATCGATTGTATTGCTATTGTTAACAGCTCTGAAAGAGAAATGTTTTCGGTGACTGTAATCCTGATAAGGTACTCCATGTCAACCCACACTCTTTCAGGTTTTGACATCTTAGTATCCTTTCTCTATGTAAGAAGCAAACCTCTTAAGTTTCTGTCATTTCACTAATGCCTGTCTTTGCTACACAATATTGCTAATACTTGGCTGATAAAAAAAGAAAGTAAATACTTTTTTAAATTGACAATTGCTATATTAGAATGCACGTTTGAATTTTAGGTAGTCCTATCTTAGATGAGGCTAACTAGGAGTGAAGCATGGGAGCATGTACAGATTGGATCTTCCATAAAAATGAATATTTTCAAAGTCAATTCATGTCCAAGTGACTTGTTTTGCCTCAGTTCATCCTATGTAGGCTTTGAAGGATTTTAGTTGGATGGAGCTGGGTTTCTTATTGAAAGTCTTTGAAGTAATTTCCTTGTGAGTAGAGGAGTGAAATTAGGAAATTGTTGGTGATAAGCCAAAAGAAAACAGCATCACTGTAGCAAAATAATAGCTGCTTTTTAGGCTACTTTTTATGGGGAAAAAAATTCCCAGATTAGGTCAGTGTGTCATTTGAGCATATGTAAGTGTGGTACTGAGGCACTTAAGGTACCAGAATGAAAAAAAATCAAGTTACTGAAGATCAGCTCTTTTCCCCATTCACTGGCACTGCTTTGATACCAGTGCTCTACAGCTTACTGGAGTATAACTCCGTCAAAGACCAAAACAACCCCCAAAGCCATGGTGTTGGGATAGCTGTGGTGGTAAGCTGTGGAAAACAAACAAAAGAGCTTAGAACACCTTTGTGAAATAAATCTGTGGCTTGTTGGTGTGTAGGGCTTGTTTGTGTTTTTTGTGACTATCATTACCATCCCTTTATTAGTTGTTGACATCCTGGGACAAAGACTGGCTGGACAGAGTCACCATTTCTGTTGAGTGGGGAATCTTACCTTATTGTGGATACTAAGAAATTGTTGACCTAATCTGAAATATCTATTGTTGTAAATAGGTAGAAAGATGAGTATGGAAATTAAACCACAAAAATTTCATGTTGCTTACAGTTATTTACAGAGGAAATAATGCCAAATTGCGGTATTGTGAGACATATTCTTTGCATTTTAAGAATTAGCAACATTTCCAATATCCTTGATTGAGCTGGAGCATTCTAGTTAAGTATCTTGGTTTTTTTTATTACTGCTCTCTGTGCTATGCTAAAGGGAGAAATTCTCAACAGAAGGAAGGGAAGCAGAAAACCTAAATAGAATAAAAGGGGGTTTTTCTTTGGGAGAAGTGATGGCTTTAAACTTTGAACCTGTTTAATTTCACAATAAATGTATGCAGTTTATTGTCATTAAAGGCAAATTCTATGAGGGTTTACTTTTTTTCCCCCCAGGTATGCCTTACATTTTGTTATACAAAGTGGAATTTCCTACTATATCATGATCATAATAGGAGTGGAAAATATGCACAAGTAAGTTTCCATTGTAAAATTTATTTTATTTTGCTTTTCATCTTATTCATCTTAGGAATGCTGGTGTTGAGAGTTTTTTTTGTAATGGTGCAGATGTACCATAATTCTAGCTGTATCATAACATTTCAGTATTTGAATTCTCTAACCATGGTTTTATTTTCAGGAGACAAGATGGCTTATTTGGAAACTTTTGCCAGCTTTTTCAAAAATATCTGAAGCTTGTTAAGAGATGTCTTAGTGGGGTATTAATTTTGTGTTCTACGTATTGTTATTTTTTCATTGTTACTTAATCCTAAATATTTCTGAGTGTTTACAAATGACAAATGTAATTTGAAAACAGCCAATGCTACTAGAAGGAAGATGTCTTAAGGGAAGAGAATTTGTGTAAGAAATTTCTCTAGGTACTAAGTGTTTATAATTCCCCTTTTTTTGATAACAGTGTGAATGCTGTCTTAGGTTAAGAATACATTTATAAAACACATACGGCATTATTTTAGGTTTGAATGCTTGATTTTATTAGCCATATCTGAATCCATATAGAATAATGCTTGTTTCTCTTTTTCAGTCGTTCTTAAAAGCAGGGCAGGCATTTGTCTTATTACTGTATGCATATGTTTTACTATTCCACTAGCCTAGAGAGCAGAATCAAATTAGGTTCCCACTGTGTTAATTCCTGCATAAATGTTTAGTAAAATAGCAAATCCTTGCTTGAATAGGTTCCTGAAGTGTATGAGGCTGTTAGAAAATATACTGGTAGAAGAAACAGAGTAAAATTACTTTACACAGAAAGCACAAAGCCAGGATGGCCTTAGTTCATGATCCTACCTGTTAGAATACTCTGCTGCATTGTACTGTGATAGTGAATATAATTTTATTGTCTTTTCAAATGTCTCATATTAGGCTCTTCAGGATTTTCATCAGAGCCTCATGTATTCAAACCACTGTGGATGTGAGAGAACCTCGTTTGGTTGGATGGCTGGTTTACAGACAAACATTTTCTTTGATTACAAGTTGTTGTAAAGCAAGTTGTTAATGTCAGTTTCTCTTTAGACGTTCAACGATGTAATCGATAACTTATGTTACTTAATATTTTTAAAGAAATTATTAATGTGGTTAAACACAGTAAAGGGGACCAGTCAGGAACACTTTGGTCTTTATCATAGCAAGTAACATAGGTTTCTCATAGATGGAACTCCAGCAGTGGTTTACTTTCCTAAGAGTGTGAGACAGGCAGATGTCCTGCATGGGGGCAAGGGAACACTAATTCCTGATCCTCCTAATTCATACCAGCCGGTTTAACTGCATGGCCTGATCTGCTGAGATTTTGCTGTGTTATACCCAGCTGTTACTGCACAGCTGGGAGGTGAAACCTAGATTTGATTACAGAGCTTATGTTGCTTTATCACCATATGAATTAGTCTGCCATTGGATAAAACTAAAAAAACTCTCCTTTCAGTGGAAGAAAAAAACGTAACAGAATCATTTGTTACTTTGAATTGTGGACAGTGTCTGGATGCTATATGGGAAACTCCAGGAGCCACTTGTAATAGGTGATACAGGCAAGACTGTACAAGGTTTGCTCCCTCCATTGCTGGAGTAACCCAGGAACGATGATGCCTGTGCTTTTAACTAAGGAATGCACCAGGTACTCTTAATTTTCTGTCAGGAAAATGCCACTTACAGCTTTCAGTTTGGCAGTCTGAATAGAAACTAATGCGAATTACTCCCCTTCCACCTAAACGTTTCTCTTCAGGCTATGAATGTGTCTCATGGAGCCCAGGGGAGATTGAAGGTTAAGTCCTGTACAGTAGAGCGCAGCTGATACCAGCTGGCCTCAGGACTGGAGAATGTCAGTGTTTTAGTGGGGGTATATGTATATGTACAACTAATCATAGTGCTTGTATTTACCTGCATAGCCCCGGGTTTGGGATTTACTTTCTGTATTGTAGAGGGACCTGTAGAGGGACCCATTGGCTGGCAGTCCTAGTTAAAGGTTACCTGCATTGTTTCACGAGCATCTTAACCTTGGAGTCAAACTTCAAATACCTATATGTGATGTAAATATGGATTCAAGTGGATTTTGTATTGGAAAAGCACTTGGGTATTGTACAAAATATTTTTGTCTATTATCTAAATTCATTCACTGACCTAGGTTTCCTTCTTTTCCCTGCCCTGCTTGCTGTCCTGCAGATTTCATGAGTGTACGGATAGGAAAAATGTTATTCCTCTGCTTCCTGCATTCCTTACCCTCTAATATAGCTCCTCAGTCTCTCCAGCCTCTCTAAAAATTGCTTAAACAAGTAAGAGACAACTAAATTTTTTAGACTGCTATCGGTTCAGTTGCTGTTCACTGAGTATACAGGCTTCCTTACCCTCTGAAGCAAGGAGAGGTTTTTGATAAACTTTTGCATTCTCCAATGCACTTTTACCTTTCATGGTAGCTGTTATGTGGGCTATTCTGTGGTTCTATTTTGTTTTGATGGACATACAGTTCTTTGTATTGTTCCTATGCCCATGTATTTGAGCTGTTTGAACATGGTAATGTAAAGAGATATTTAAATTTGAGTAAATAAACTTTGGTTGCAACTGATCTGGTATCTGTGGAGGTGCTTCCTGGTCATACCTTTTCTGGGGATTTTGGGATGTTAGTCCTTGATAAGTTCCCTTATGCTCCTAGCCAGAGCCAGGACTGAGTAATGCCTTGCTCCCCTTTGCCTTCTCTCCTTACTGTGGGGTTCACAAGCAATGGGAGATGTGGCAAAGGAGGTGTGGTGGAGATTTGATGGTTTTATCTTAGAAATCTCAGATTAGAGCCAAAAAAGTCTTGATCATCTGAGTAAACTATTTCCCTTGGCATGTTAATTGTGGCACTTAATTTGTCAGTCAGATGTTTAATAATGCTGAATGTCATGATTTTTCTGATGGTTACCTAGAAATCAGACTTGTATTCTGAAGATTGTGAATGGAAACACTGGCTAGCACCAGGCAGTGATTCTCTGTATGCTGGAGAATTGATGATTACAAAAATAACCCTGTAAATGGATGTCTGTCTTCAATTACTTGAAAAGTAAGCATTTGTTGAAGTTAACAGCTATCAAGGAATTTCCTAGTAATCCTTATGAACTTTTTCTAAAAGTATTTGCTCTAAGTAGCTATTACAAGTTCACCCACTTTAATGACTTCCTGTAACACTCCTGGCTGTGCCTGAACAGAACTCAATGCATGACTTAAAAAATAAAAGTATAAGTTGAAAAATAACTTGATATATTATCCTTCCTAAAATTGGAATGTTTGAATGGCAAGGCCTTTAATGAGCATGTATTTTGTAATTACAGGAATGGAGTGAAAAAAGAACTACAATTTTCTTACCTGTAGTGCCTATCAGTTTTTGCTGTACTTTTAAATAAAGATTAAATAAATTTATTTAATCTTTGGGGGAGTGTGTCCCTATTAGGTATATAGGGAGAAAGAAGGATAGGAATCATCTAGTGTCTGCAGATTTGTAAAGCTTGATGCTTAAGTAGAGAGGCTGAAAAAGATCATAAACAGCAATGCATGGGTATTTTTGAAGTATTGTAGTCTTCTCAGTTGGTTTGGTACAAAAAAGACATATGTTGCCTTAATGCAACTAGAAAAAAATCTGATTATATACTTCGTATTTCCAGAGAGGAGTCTAAATCAGTCAATTTGTTAAATCCCCATCTCCCTTTTGAAATTTTATTTTGTTTTTCACTTGATTGCCTATGTTACTTAGAAGAACAGAGTTCTCAGGAGAACAGGGATTTTAAATAATGCTATTGGCATATAAAAACTCTTTTATCACCCTTGAAAATTCAGGTGAAAAAAAAATTTCTACTTCTGTTGTATGAAGTAGCTGTATTTTCAGTATTGGTGTTTACCTGGAGGAGAGTTCTCTTGCTTCCTACACTGTGTGCTTGGTTTCTGTAAGCATGTAGAGGACAACCCCTTCTTGGAAGGAAGCAGTAGTGTAAAATTGCCTGGGTGTGTTAGAAATCTGTTGTGGTGGAGTAGCTTTTTGGCTTGCATAATTTTTTTTTTTTTTTTAAATCTTTGTGCTCAAAGTGAAGCTGAGCACAATCAGTCAATCAAAACAAAATTGATAGAGTAAAGTCATGTTTTCGGGCTCTGTTTGTTTGGTAATTTCTGAGAGCTGTAGCATCTATACAGATACTTCTTCAAGGCACATTACTCTGCCTGTCATGCTGCCAAGCAACTTGACTGTTAGCAAATGAGCTCTGAGTCATGGTATTGTTGCTGCATGGTTTGTTACCTCAACAAACTATTGATGTCAAATAAATCAGGCTCCCTACAAAAGGAAGTGGCAGAATAAATTGTACCTAGAAGAGTTCAGTTAAAGCTGTGTTCTTCTTCAGCTCCTGGCAAAGACAGCTGCTAGTAAGAGTTGATTAAAAATTCTAGTTGCATGGCATTGACTGAATTGAGCCAGTGGTGTTTGGGATAGAGATTGTATGCAAGGGTACCATGTATTATAGTAAATTTTCTTCTCTAAGAGCATACTTATACATGTTTTTTTATTCTTTGGTGAAATATCTTGCATTTGAGACAGATTTCACTTGACTAATTATGACAAGCTCAGCAAACAATAATTTCATTGTTCTTAATTGAACTACTGGCTATAAATTAGGCAAGTCAGTTTTGCCCGCAGAACTGCAAGTGATGGTGTACAAAGTGTCTGAGTTGGAGCTAAAAGATCATGGCCCTTGATACCAATGCACAGCAAACCACAAAAATTCTGTTTGTGTTTTTTTTTTTTTCCATAAGGGAAGGTGAATGTGAATAAAAAGCATTGATATTTAAAAAATAGAAACATCTTAATTTTAAAATCCAGTGTCTCAATTAAAGATGTTAAGTTTCATGTAGCTTTTAAAGCTGATCAGTTTTGCAGATCAAATGTCTTTACTGGAAGTTAGAGACAAAGTCACAGAATCGTAGAATAGCTGAGGAGAGAAGTGTTTCTAAGTCCCACCCCGCCTGTTCAGAGCAGGATCACCTAGAGCAGGTTGCTCTGTGAAACCCAAGTCTTCCTTAGTACTGTCATGATCCTGAATAGTTCCAGTTGTCATAAGCATGCTAGCCATTTCCTTTTGGTGTCTTGCTTCAATGTCTATTATAGCTTAAAATTTATTTGAGGTGACTTCATGCAGCTTAGTTTTCTCATCTGATCTGAACTTGCACAAAAGCTTTTTATGCTTTAATTTTCCCTCACCCAGCAATTGTCCAGATTTGGTATTATTAACTTAAATTTATCAGGCTCATTTCAATTTAAAGTGAAATAAACTAGCTGTATTTGAGACAGTTAATTTGGTAGGAGGAGATCATGTTAGGCAACAAGTAGTAGCATGTCTTTCTGTCCTTTTCTCTTAAGACATAGCATCAATAATAAGAAGAGGCATGAGGGCAAATGAAACAAAGACTATGCCAAGAAAAAGTACAGAAGTCTTGTGTCTTTAAAGTAGAAACAGGTAGAAGCCAGGCTGAGTAATCAAGAAATGTCAAAGGGAGTATTTGACACTGCAAGTTGGTTTTACTTTGAATTAACTTTTCAGTTATGTTTGAAGACAAACATTCTTCCAGTATTCAAGCAAGAAATCCCTTCTTTTCTTCTTGACAAAGATGATGGAGGATCTTGAGGAGAAGCCATATGAGGAGTGGTTGATGTCACTCGGTCTGTTCAGCCTGGGGAAGAGGAGACTGAGGGGAGACCTCACTGCAGTTACAACTTCCTTGTGAGAGGAAGAGGAGGGGCAGACACTGATCTCTTCTGTCTGGTGACCAGTGACAGGACTTGAGGGAATGGCCTGAAGTTGTGTCAAGGGAGGTTTAGGTTGGACATTAGAAAAAAGGTTCTTCACCCAGAGGGTGGCTGGGCACTGCAACAGGCTCCCCAGGGAAGTGGTCACAGCACTGACAGAGTTCAAGAAGCATTTGGATAATGCTCTCAGGCACATGATGTGCCTCTTGGGGATGGTCCTATGCAGGGCTAGGAGTTGGACCTGATGATCCTTGTGGATCCCTTTCAACTCACTGTATTCCGTGATGCTATGAGAAGGTATGCAGCTGATTTACTTGTACTCTCTTCAGTATGGACAAATTGCTTTCAGGAGGGCTATGTGCAAGAAATCCAATTTCCTTATGTATTGCTTGACATTGTTTTTAGCTGAGAAGCTTATGGTTTTATAACAGTAAATGTCAAACTTTCTGTTTAAAAGTTGTGTTGGATTATGTTAGAAGAGAAGTGTGTAAATAAAGATAGGTACTGTAAATTGCTCTTTGACTGCTATCTTAAATCTGAACTTTTGGTGTTCTTTTTTCTATTTTAGGAAATTTTAACTATGTAGTCTTTTAACAGGTTTGCTATGTGTTTGCATCTGGTAAGAAGATGCAAGTACCTTAGACAACGTAGCATGGTGTTAATCTTCAAAACTGGATAATACTGAAATAAATACTGAAATAAAAAATACTTAGTATAGCCAAGTGCTAAGCAGTTCTTGCAGTCATTACTCATCACAGGCACAACAGGAACTGTGAAGTCAGTAGGCTTGCAAAAAGAAGCTCTGGGTAATTTGGTGTATGATTACTTAAAGAGTGAATAATCTGTTTTATTAATAGATCATACCACATGGAAATGCACAATGCATACAAGTAATGCACCATTTTAAACGAGTCACATGGGTAGCTTTCTTTTTCTTGATATTCTGCTCTTTCTAGGAGTGTCTGTTCTAAATCCTGTATCCTGGAAACTCTTTAATAAGAGTCAGGCTTTTCAGCTCATTGGGGCTTTCCTCTTTGCTTCCCTCTACCATAGTGTCCATTTGTGATACCATGTTTAATACATGCTCTGTCATCATCCACGTGCCTAATCACTGTCTCCTGGCTTTGATAGAGTGCTATTTTTAGTGGTGGGTATTACTGTTTCTGTAGAGAGCTTTTTGTCTTCAAATAATATTAATCTCCTGAATGCTTTAAGGACATCTTGTGAGGTGTAAATGAGGTGGTATGCATACAGTGAGATTAAATAGTAAGATTTTACCATTTCCTTACATCAGGTGTACAGATGTCAGCTAAAACTTGCTAAATGTATTATAACAAAAGAAAAACCTATAAAGCCATCTTTTTTTCTTTTTTTTTCCTACAAGATGGAAGGAAGTCTCATTGATCAGCGGTATCCACTTGTCTCCGGCTGCAATGAAACAAGAGTCCAGGCTCCTCTGGATCTCTTTCTCTCCATGACCATGGTGCTCTGAAAAGCTGACCAGTACATGCTGTAGGCACATTCTTCTGCAGAGAGAGGATATTCATGTAAAACTATAATCTTGAGGGTGTTGGTTTTCATTTGTCCTGACTGCAATAAGTTCACTGAAAGGTTTGCTTTAGAAATTTGTGTAAGCAGTGTGATTGTGATTACTTAAGGGTTATCCCCACAGTAATTTTTACCATTTTATGTGATAACAAACTTAAAATTCAGTCTGCGACCATGATGTGGTATCTTCTATTACTGTACCTGAGGGACCTTTCCAGAAGGGTGTGAGGGACTTATACCAAGCTACTATCAGAGCTGCAGTCAGAAGCCAATGGCTTCATCAATCCTAGCTGCTGGAGAGCAGAATAACAGCTGTTGCTGTGTTGTACATGAATGTCTGAAGTATCAACATCCGTGTCCAGATAGGATATCTCCAAACTGAAAAAAACGAAGGCTTTTGAATGTGAGAACAAAACTTGATTCATGGGTGGCTTCTGAAAAGTGTGTTGAAATAAAGCTTTATTCTGATGTTGGTTTGATGTAAAGTATAGGGCTTTTGGAGGCTGATTAGTTTCTCTGGTATTTTTTCCATACTTCCTGTTTGAGCAATTAGTATATGTGATACAATCTGTATAAATAGGAGAAGGGTCTAAATAAAGGAGCCTAAGACATCTGGAAGCAGAATGTTTAGTTTATTGTGCCAGCTATGTTTTGCTACTCATATAACTACTCAGTGCATTTTTCAAAGATCCTGCAAAAGTATTCCCTCTGCAGTGCAGAAGTTCAGTTACCTCAGGAATATGAAATTATTTCTGCTCTTAAACATCATCCTCTTATGAATGAGAATTGAAATACGAGGTACAACATAAACTCAACACACAAATACCAAATGGAGTCCCTGACCAGTTCTCATGGTAGAAGAAATCCTTTTGCTGGAAGTAGTAAACCCCATATATTTTAGCAGTTCATAATAACGAAATGAGGTAAATGATGCTTTCTGAAACTGGTAAAATGGGCAATGGTTGAAGGAATGCCAGTGTTTGCTAATACATCAGTTCCTTACAAGCATCACCACTTTGTGTTTATGAGCAGAATCAATGAAGAAGTAAAATAATTCTTAATCTTTTAAATCTTCTGCTGTAGGTGTTAACTGATGTAAGAACATCCACTATTCAGTATAATTCTTGTAAACTTATTCTTCAGGTCAGCACTGATAGGCATTTGTTTAAAGTATATTATCAAGATGGTGATGACCTGCTGTGTGCTTGTGTTCATTGTGAAATGAAGCTATTATCTATCCATAACGTATTTCTCCAGTGTTTCATAATCACATATTGGATTTTCTTTCCTTAGTCTCTCATAGTCAGAGTGAAAATATGTGCTCAATCAGAAAATAGCTTCTCTTTCTTAATTGTGCTTTTTCTCCATCTTCTGCAAACACATGGGAACATTGTGACACTGTCGGGTTTTTCTGGATACACTGCCTCAGTTTTCATGCCACAGGACATGAAAAGTGATGACATATGTTTGAAATGGCATTTGGTCAAGTCACTGATCAGATACCTGAGCAACCTGTGTTAGGTCACTTTCCTTTCCTCTCCGTGGCTGTGAAAATTCTTGCTCTGCTCTTGTCTGCCTCTGCGTGTTAAGAACTATAGTAGGTAGTGATTAACAGGTAACTCATGAAAACTGTGGTTCACTATGCAGTTGAGAGAAGATGGAGTGGTAAAGAGCAGACCAAACAACCCAAACAGAATAACTTGTACTTGAATTACGGACTTTGTGTATTTATGGTTGTCCTGACCTGTTCTCTTATACTTGAGTAATCAGACATTGTCATTGGGTAACTTCAGCAGACAATCCTTGAACTTACCAGTGTGCGCAGTTAAGGATTCTCTGTTAAAGGGAATCTTTTGTGAATGGAGATATTGATTCATTTTGCCAGAGAAGTTCAGAATACCCTATCTCTGAGAGCCTGAGGGATTCCAGAATAGGACTCCTGCCAGATGCATGCTGGTTGGTGGATGCTGTAGGTGCCAAGAGATCTCAGGAGGCAGAGGGAGAAAATGGATGGTAGCCTAAGTTCAGCCAGACAGTTCTCATTAAAGGCTCAGCAGTGAGCCTTCCCTTGCTGCAACTGATTGCTTAGTCTGCTCTGTCAGCGTATTATTTTCTAATGGCAAAGTTCTGAGCTTGGGGTTCTGGGTTGACTCATGCGGTAGAAAGTCCTGGTTTTGTGATGCGCATTTTCTGAAATAAACGCTTGTGTTAGCTGTAACAGCCTGAAAAGTGTTTGCAGAATTTGTGATTGGTTGAGGTTGGAAGGAGCCTCCCAGAGATCACCCTCCTGTTCAAGCAGGGCAACCTAGACCCCGTTGTCCAAAACGACATCCAGATGGCTTTTGAATATCTCTCAGGAGGGAGAGTTCCTAATGCCTCTGAGGAACTTCTGCCAGTGTTTCCTGCTGTTTGGAGAGCACCTTCAGTGTTCGAGTTTGTGCCTATTGCCTCTGGGCACTATAGAAAAAAACCTAGCTCCATCCTCTATGTAGCCTCCCTTCAGATATTTACACACATTGGTGAGATCTCCCTGAGCCTTCTCTTCTCCAAGCTGTACATTCCCAGCTCTCTCAGCCTTTCCATATAAGAAGAATGCTTCAGTCCCTTATCTTAGTGGCCCTTTATTGGATTCTCTCCAGTATGTCCGTGCCTCCCTTGTACTGGAAAACACAGCACTGGACCCAACATTCCACGTGTGGCCTCACCAATGCCCAACAGAGAAGATGGGTCGCCACCCTCGGCCTGCTGGCAACGCTTTGCCTAATGCAGCCTGGAATGCCATTAGTCTTTGTGGTAAGAGTGTGCAGCTGGCTTCTGTATGAAATAGGCTGTTTTCTAAGTACAAGGAACATTTCTTCTGGAAAGCAAACACCAGAATGTTTTTTTTTTAATGAAAGCTATTAAGCTACTTAAGTCTGCCAGCTTCAAAACAATCCAAATTTGCTTTTGTAGAAGTGTTTCTAGCCATGTTATTTGTTTGCCTGATTTCTGCATCTGAAGCTCTACTGGTTTAGTATGTTTGATTTTGCTTTTATCTTTTTAATTCTAAAGCAATACCTGGAGACATTTGCAGATTTCCAAAGATCAGGTCCCCATTTTAGTATTAATGGGGTTAAAGAGTTGTGGTCAGTGGCTTGATGTCCTAGTGGAGAGCCATGGTGGGTGGTGTCCCTCAGAGGTCTGTGCTGGGACCAGTGCTAAGGGATTGAGTGCACTCTCAGCAAGTTTGCCAATGACATCAAACTGTAGTGTAGCCAACACTGCTGGAGGGAAGGGATACCATCCAGAGGGACCTGGATGGGCTTGAGAGGTGGGCCTGTGGAGACCTCATGAGGTTTGCGAAGGAAAAATGCAAGGACCTGCGTCTGGGTTGGGGCAGTCCCAAGCAAGTGCAGGCTGGGCAGAGAGTGGATTGAGAGTAGCCTCGAGAAGGACTCAGGGGGTGTTGCGTGATGAGATACTCAGCATGAGCTGGCAATGTGCCCTTTCAGCCCAGAAAGCCAGTCGTATCCTGGGCTGCATCACAAGAAGCGTGGCCAGCAGGTCAAGGAGGTGATTCTGCTCCTATGGGACCCTACCTGGAATGCTGCATTCAAGTCTGGGGTCCCCGACATAAGGACATCAGACAATTGGAGCAAGTTTAGAGGAGGACCATGAAGGTGATCAGAAGGCTGGAGAACTCCTATGAAGCCAGGCTGAGAGAGATGAAGCTGTTCAGCCTGGAGAAGAGAAGGCTTCAGAGAGACCTTAGAGCACCTTCCAGTACCTAAATGGGGGCCAGCAGGATAGCAAGGGGCTGTTTGTAAGGGCACATAATGATAGGACAAGAAGAAATGGCTTTAAGCTGAAAGAGCAGAGGTTTACATTAGATAAAAGAAAGAAATACTTCCCTGTAAGGGTGATTAGGTCCTGGAACAGTTCCAGAGAAGTTGTGGATGCCCCATCTGCTAAAGTGTTTGAGATCAGGCTGGATGGAGCACTGAGTAATCTGGTCTAGTGAAAGCTATCTCTGCCCATGGCAGGGGGCTTGGAACTAGGTGATCTTTACGGTCCCTTCTAATCCAAGCCATTCTGTGATCCTATGAATTGTTCTTCCACAGTTCAGTCCCTTTCTGGTTCCTTTTCATTCTTAAAAATGGAAGAACATCATGGATGGTATGGGGTTCATTTGATTTTATTTGTTTTCAATTCTTTAATGAATGGAAGCTAATGCTATGCTTGTGCGTTTGAAATTGGCTGATTGAACCAATCAGCTTGGGCGTAAATTTGACTTTTTTTAAGATAATTTTCTTAGCATGTCATGAAAATTGAAAGCTAAGTGAAGAGAGTACTAATCACTCTAAATACATGATGCTTTCACAGCCTTCATGCATGTCTTGTGGACTTGATGTGTCCTACAGGCCAAACTTTGCCATTCTTTTGTAGGCTCAGGATTCCCTTTCAGTAGCCAGACCTAATGGTTGCATTCTTGTGAACTGGTGCAACTCCTTGCTATTTTCTTTCTGCTTGCCTCTCCTGCCTCTATGTAGAACATTGTGTGGTGCCTTGACCTTTTGTGTGTGAACTACCATACCTTCCCCTGCTTTTCAGTTTGAAGAGTGTGTTCATTTTTTTTTAAAATTTGAACAGGTGATATTTATCTGGCTGTTTTGTACTTCATGCTCTTGTGTTTTTCTATATCTGCTCAAGTCTGGGCAGAGGAAGGCCTTTTCAGCTTCAGATACGAAAGAATTTTCTGTGTCTCTTTCAGGCTTTTGTGTTGGATGATATTAGTTAGAGCCTGCTACTTCCGAATTATTTTAATGCTCCTGTTCTTTTCCAAGGGATTAACTACTCTCTCAAGTACAGGATGCTGTCACAGCATCTATCAGAATCTCATTTCCTTTAGGGATCTTTCAAAAGATCATTTTGAGATGATAATCTTCCTTGCTAGGGTATCTTGATTCTGAAAAAAAGCCAGACAAACAAACAAATAATCAAAACCATATGAAAACCGAAAAACCCCAACCAAAAAGAACTCACCCCAGAACTAAGC
This sequence comes from Eulacestoma nigropectus, assembly GCA_013397775.1. Taxonomy (NCBI): domain Eukaryota; kingdom Metazoa; phylum Chordata; class Aves; order Passeriformes; genus Eulacestoma; species Eulacestoma nigropectus. Next base: position 2,789,503 of record VZTE01001600.1, on the reverse strand, counting down.
CCCAAACCTCCCAAAATAAGCAACAACAAAATGCAAATCCTTGGGCATTTATTGTTGTTTTATAGTCTGACATAGTTCAGTGTTCCAAATGCTAAGAAGAGGGAAGGACAGCATGAAAAACAAGTTGGGAACAGGACCTCTGACTTAATTAGTGTACATAGGGACTTCAGTAGGTGTTACTGTTTTCTACCAATATAGTTGTGTGGTTTTTTTAAAATCTTCTTGTCATGCTTTCTGACTAAGGGAAGGGGTGATTTAATTTCTCAAAGGGAACTGGTAGCTTTATCCTTTAAACATCATAGGCTCTTTTGGAGATTACTTGACTAGAGTAATGAAGGATGCTGTATTATTCATGAAATGTCAATGCTGTTTGAACTAGATAAATACAATGAAATGTGATTTCTAGAGACTGCATAAAGAGAGCTCCAAATCCATAGGAAACATTTCTAGATAGTAAGAGAGTGCTTGTGTTCCACTGGAACACAAAGCTGTCCAAAACACAGGGTGCAGAAAGTCTGCTGACCATCTACTAATGTGGAGGTCACCATTTAAATGAAACAAGTGTTTCACCTTCCTTTTAGATGAGCTTAGACTTTAGAAAGAGATTGATTCTTCAGGATCTGTTGGTATGAAAATGTTAATTGAAAATTGAAGGCTTCTTTTCTGAACTGGAGAATATCAGAAGTATTTTCAAGTAAATGTGGGGGTTTTTTTGTTTATGTTTTTGGTTTTGTTTTCCTCTTAAAAGGAAAGGAAGTTTCTGTATTTAAGTGTATTACTTTGGTTTTTATTATTGTACCCTTTGGTAGACTAGGTAGACTATGAAGAAACCAGCAGAAGTAAGGAGTAGACTAGAAACAGTATTCCATTTCTTCCTACACTGTCTTCTCTGAGTTGATGAAAAACAGAAAACAATAAGACTTTTGTCAACAGATTAACACTTCTGGAAGTGCCTTTCTGAAGGAAGAAGCCTTCATCTATTTTCATGCTTGTCTGAATTCCTCTTTCTTGCTTGTGCTCATCAGAGCACGTCTTGTGAGAATCAATGTGTGGGTGCAGTTCTGCTGCAGAGTCCAAGATCTCTGCTTGAGGAGGAGGGACAAAGCTTCTGATGGAATGTAACTCAAGTTCTTAATCCACAATTTCTCTACACCTGTCCCTGAGGTATATATGCACAATTGGGGTTTTTTAATGAAAATTTTAGAAATAACTTGCCTTCCAGTGGATTGTTGTCGATGTAGATTTTGGCTACAAGCCTTGCATCCCCATTTGGGATGGTGCTGAATCAAATTATAGTTCTATTACTAGATTTGCATCTTGCTCAGTATTTTTCCCCATTTATGGAAGTTAAGAAATCCATTATTCTAAGCACAGTCTTTAGATTTCTGCGTTTCTTCAGAAATTCTGTCTGCTTTCTTGTAGTCTCTGCTTTCCCAAGGGAATTAATAAGAAATTCTACATCTGGCTTTTCAAGGAGACAAGCATGTAGAGTAAAGGTGATACATGTAGAAGGAAAAAAGTGTGGGTGAGAACTTCAGCTCAGTTCAATTTTTTACACTGCTTTTTCTTTTTTTCTTTTTTTTTTGCATTTAATGATGTATTCTGTGACTGATTGCAAACAAGTTTAATACAAAATATTTGAACAATCTGTAGATCAGAAGATAGAAAAAGATGTTGTAGGTTACCTCTCTCTTACCAAACAAAGGTTTCTGAATTTACTGGTGCTAAAGGCTCATCCTCACTTGAAAATATTTGTTTGCATGGATCAGGAGATAAGGGAGGTGTAGACTGCCCACCCTCACAGCATAGCTGAACTCATAATCAAACAAAGTTTAACATATGGAATGTGTTCAAAACCAAGTGCATGACTATAATGTGAAATATTTTCAGCAAATGTAACCTTAGTTTGACAAGATTGGAAGCATTTAAAAGAAATTTGAGTAGTACTAGAATGGTATGACACAAAAACAGCTCCCGTGAGTGTGTCTCATTCCTATACTTGAGTTTGTCTTGCCGGATCATCAGTATCTTGTCTGGCTTCCACAGCTGTTTTTCCTGCCTATTGCATCTGACCTCTTAACAGACTTTAAATTATACTTTAAATACAGATGTCTCTTCATCTATGTACTGGAGAATTTTTTAGGCAGACTCCTTTTCTCTCATTTTGAAAAATATGTCTTTGGTAAACAAAATCCAGTATAGAATTCTGGAAATAGAAGCTGGAAGGGATTTGAGAGTTTATCTGGGCCTCTGATCAAAGTCAGTTTGAAACCTTTAAAAAGAATAAAAACTTCTACAGAGTTTCTGATCTTGTTAGGCAACTTGTACAGGTGCTTAACTATGCTTGCAGTTAGGTTGCCCTAGAAATTATCCCAAGTTTAGCCTAAATAATCTGTAGTTTCAGCCCCTTTCATCTGTGTAGGGAAGTGTATTCCCTTGTGTTTGCAGGAGTCTTCTATTTATATTGTCTTCTTTCAGTCCAGTAAACCCTGAACAAGTCTATTTAAATCTCTTCTTAACTTGTGTTTTCAAGGCCTCTTTCTTTTTTTTGTGTAGCTGCTTTTGGAATTCTTCCAGTTGTTCTATGTCATTTGGAGATGTTCTTCTCAAAACAGGTTGAGGTATTTGTAATGCTATGCAGAGTAAAAGGCTTATTCTGTCTGTGTAGCAATGCTGTTCCTTTCCACGGATCCTTTCCTGTTCTAATGCTGCCTAATAGTTGGTTTCCATTACAGATTTTTATGGTTGATTATTTACGGCCAAAATTGTGCTTTGCACGTAACTTAATTCAGCTGCATTTGAGGCTTTTAAACCTTTCTTATTTTTTTTTTCCAATGTTTTCTGGTCAACTGAGTGTTTGCAATTTTTATAATGTAATGTCTACTTAAAGATTTAATTAGTGTACTTACTGTTACCAAAATATTTAAATGTTTCCTGTTGTTTTCATAGGTTTGAGCTAGTGGAATGATATCTGATACATCCTTATGATTTGATAGTTTTTCATCAATACTTCTTTTTGGTACAATTTGGATTTTGGTTGGTATTCTCCAGCAGCCCAAATGTTAGGATTAAGACAGACTAACTGGCTATGTGCATATCTGTATGTTGTGGTTTAACCACAGCCAGCAACTAAGTACCTTGTGGTACTGATAAAAAAGAGAGACAAAGAGGGAAATAAAATTGCAGAGAAACAAGTGATGCATGATACAATTGCACATCACCCACTGACTGATGCCCAGCCTGTCTCTGAGCAGTGATCAGTCCCTGGAGCCAGTTCCCCCCAGTTTCTGTCCTGAGCATGATGCTCTATGCTATGAAATATCCCTTTGACTAGTTTGTCACCTGCCCTGGCCATGTTCTCTCCCAGCCTTTTGTGCACCTCCTCACTGGCAGAGCATGAGAAACTGGAAAGTCCTTGACTTGGAGTAAGCACTGCTCAGCAACAAGTAAAACTTCAGTGTGTTATCAACATTATTCCCATTAAATCCAAAGCACAGCACTGTGCCAACTGCTACGAAGAAAATTAACTTTGTCCCAGCTGTTCCTCACACTGGCTGTGCTAAGGATAGGTTTGATCATGGATGGCAGTCACGCTCATATGGTAGGCCACATCTGTTAGTTGCAGTCATATAATCAAGTTGTACTTGTTCTGGACAAGCTTTTGATTCAGTTGTGTTGCATTGTTTACCTTCTAGGTGTTTATAAATACGTACTGTGTAAAGCCAACAAAACCCTTTATAGTATTTGGTTTCAAGTTCAAGGGTCCATGATTTTTTGAGTTCCCCTTTCTACTTTTAGACAATGTTCTAAAGAAATGTAGCCCTTTTTTTCCAGTTTCAAGAAAATCTTACCCATGCTAAATTTTTCTCAGTGGATAATCGTTAAATATGACTAAGCATCATTTAACTTAATATCTTAGAGATTTTACTTGTATTTTGATTTGTCAACTCCTACTTCTCCAGATTGTTTTTGAAAGTTATATTCAGTTTGTTTTCTGAAATTGTCCATACTGCCTTTATGATTTACAGGCTATTTTATTTTTGAATGCATTGTGTATATTAAAAAGAAAGGTACCTCAAAAGCAGCTTCTTGTGAATTGCTTTTAAGCTTTAAGCATTTGTTAGAGTGAAAAGTCTGCTGTGAATTGTGTCATCTGCTGTTAGGAAGCTAGTAGAAATAGGCTCTTTCTGGGTGAAAGTGTAATAGCTGCACAAGTCCATTGTGGTTATTAATGATCTGAAAAAGACACTAATAACCACAGAATCACAGAATGGCTGAGGTTAGAAGGAGCCTGTGGAAGCCCAATCCCACTGCTCAAGCCAGGCCACCCAGAGCATATTGCCCTGGTCCATGGCCAGGTGGCTTTTGAGTATCTCAGAGGAGGGAGGACTCCACAACCTCTCTGGACAATCTGTGCCAGTGCTCAGCCGCTCTAAGTAGCAAAATGTTTCCTGCTGTTGACACAGCACCTTCTGTGTTTCAGTTTGTGTCCGTTGCCTTTGGTCCTGTCACTTAGAAACACTGTAAAGAGCCTGGTCCATCCTCTTTATACTCTGCCTTCAGGAATTTACATACATTGTTGAGGTCTCCCCGAGCCTTCTTGTCTCCAGGCTGAACAGTCCCAGCTCTCTCAGCCTTTCCCCACAGGAGAGAAAGTCCAGTCCCTTCATTATCCTTGTGGCCTTTTGGAGTATCTCCATTATGTCCATGTTTCCCTCTTGCTGCGGAGGCCAGAACTGCACTTGCTACTCCAGGTGTGGCCTCATTATGCAATGCTGTATAGGGAGTACGTGTCACTGCCCTTGAATTACTGGCAACACTTTGACAGGTTTGGCTGAATGAGGCAGGTAATAGTGTTTTGAAGAATTTCAGAACTAACAGGAAAGAATAAATGGACAAAAAAAGACAGGCTTGGTTCAACACTGAAAAAGCCAACAATACATACTTAGATGGAGGCTGTTTGATTGTGCGTGCAACAATGTGGTGGCTTGAAATTAGGAATGGGATCTGTATGTCATGGATGACCTCCAAAAGAAGCTTCATAAAACAAACGGTGTGAAATGGAGAATAACAGGGAAGACGTAGTGTTGTTACATGGATTGGGGATGTGGTGTCATTCCAAGCCCAGTGTCAAGGAATTTACTTCACAAGGAGTACTGCACATTTATTGTGGATTTGGAGAAGATTAAGTAACAAAAAAAACAATAGGTGTGAAAAACTCAGATGTGGCATTGTGGATATCTGAGTTGGCTGTCTTGAAGAGGAAGTTAATTAGAAGAGATATAACATCGTGACCTGCCTAAAGCTGTTTGTCTGCATAGGAGAAATTGCATTTCTCTTGTACAACAGTGGGGAGGAGAATGAGAAGGGATCTGGGATGGAAACATGGATTTCATGTTCCTGAACATGCTGAGAAAAGCAGGAGTTATGATTATCCTATTCAACAGGACTACTAATTTCTAAAAATAAGTATTTTTGTTCATGGCAATTTCTTGTCCTAAGCATGTACCTACTTTTAAGGATATACATAGTTCTAGGTATGAATGGAGACGCATATGGACATCGTAGAAAAGTCAGATTATTAATTTTTCCCTCAGGAAGAATGTAAATCCAAATTGCTTTTAAAATTCCACTTTCAAAAGGGGCAGGAGTTTGCTTTTATCTCAGTTCATAGTAAAAATATAGCTTTTAATTTTCTAAGATGTTGCTGGGGCCAATACTAGAAAAATGCCAAGAAGGGTTTCAGTATCCTTACTAAAGAGAAAGTATTCTGGAAGATTTGTAAATGCTAGATGTCAGAATCTAAAATGGTTTCCTGCTATAAGGAACAAAGATAAGTAAAATCTTCTGGAGATAAACTTTTAAAGGGAGATTTCTTAGTTCATCTTGGCTTCTGATGTAGCACAGACATAATATTTCCATGGTTAAACCAGTAAGTTGTTTAATTAAATGTATTTCAAAATCAAGATTGGATGCTTTTGTGGAAGATTCCAAGAGTCAGAAAATATTTTTTTATTAAACTGGATTCTGGTAGTCACTTTTTATTGATTCTAATCTAAGTGTTTTTGAGCTGTATTCCTGACATTAGTTCTTGTTATGTCTGGCTGGTGTTTGCCTTTTTAATAAGTGTCCCAATGGAACTCTCATTCTTTCACTATGAAAGTAACGTTTGCCTTCTAAACAGGTGTTTTCTAGTCTGAGCTACTGTGCCTCTGGTTCTCACAACTGCTTCTGATGCATCTGTTCCTCAGAAAGGTACTGTGTTAAGCAAGCCATGGGTTGGATCCTTTATGTAAAACTTAAAAATTGCCTAAGAAGTATCAAAATCAGTAGCAGTGAACAAAAGGCATCATGACTAGTTTCTTCTTTTGAAGACAGGGATAGGTGGAGGTAGAAATTGTTTCTCCCCATGAGAGCTTGCTTAGGGGCTAAGGGACTGAGAATCCTCTGAAGTGTGGCAAAAGGAGGGTTGCAGAGGGAACTGCAGGTGCCCAGGGCTCATTGAGGGGCTGCAAGGCTGTGGTGAGGAGCTGGGAACAGGCAGCCAGTTCTCGGAGGGGACAGGGAGAGCGTCTGAGGGACTGGGGTAGTTGAGCAGAGTCTTCTATTGTTCAGAAAATACTAGACTTGGCTGGAAGTATGGGTCTGTCTGCCAAGGACACAATGAACAAAGGGAGGGATGTGCTTTTTGTTCTGCCTGCCCTACTTGCTCTCAGATTTTTCTGTTAGGAATTTAAGCTTCTAGTTCTTGTTCTAGTAAAGAGTGTGTTGTTTTGTTTTATTGTGTGTCGTGTTCTCCCTTTTGTGTCTGTATTCATACCGCCGCCCCCCCCCCCCCCCCCAAAAAAAACAAAAAAAAC